>CM055909.1:6877051-7076545 GCA_029582155.1 Panopea generosa
TTACTGGACACTGATCTCAATGTTCTGAGAGAGTCATCCTCTTAAAGTGACAGCGGTCACCCATCCAAGTACTAACCCCGTACTTCATTGCTTAACTTCCAATACAGTTAGTGCACTTCAACCGTGTCGCTGTAAAAGTGAGGCTGTTGTAATTGACCCATGTACATTCACTACACTCTTCCTCTCTTTAACCTTTATGGCTAAGCCCCCAACTGCACAGCCCGTGGCTTCCCAAAGTTCCTGGCCATATCCCGTCCAATCCCAAGGAAAGAGAGTTTCGTACATATGCAGGTTCGAAAGCTAATCCTTGTCACCATTAAAGTCACAGTGGTCACCCATCCAAGTACTAACCCAGTACTTCATTGCTTAACTTCCAATAGAGTCAGTGCACTTCAACATTGTCGCTGTAAAAGCTAGCTTAACAGCGAGGCTGTTGTAAGTGAGCCATGTACATTCACTTCACTCTGTACACATTACCTATATTACTGGACACTGTTGTACATATGCTGAGAGAGTCATCCTCTGTTCACATTATTAATATTACTGGACTCTTTTGTACATGTGCTGAGAGTCATCCTCTGCTCACAGAGAGAGAGAGAGAGAGAGAGAGAGAGTTTGTGCAACACAACTTACACAATTGCAAGAACTAGAGACCTTTAGACACAGTTTACACATATGTCAATATGCAGGAGACAGAGATCAAGTAACACAAATTACATTAATGTGGGAAGCAGAGAACTTTAGACACAGCTTACACTTATGTTAAAGAGACAAACCTCTGTAAATACTGTTACACATGTTCTAAAATTTATATGAAGATGTATAATGTACAATTTAAAAATAAAAGACATGTCCTGTTCAATTCTGTAAACACAGCTTACACATATGAAGTAGCTCTAGAACAATCTAACAACCATTAGATACAAAAGCTATAATGGTCCACACATAATGAACAATCTAACAACCATTAGATACAAAAGTTATAATGTTCAACAAATAATGAACAGTCTAACAATCTTTAGATACAAAAGTTATAATGCTCCACACTTAATGAACAATTTAACAATCATAAGATACAAAGTTACAATGCTCCACACTTAATGAACAGTCTAACAACCATTAGAAACAAAAGTTATAAAGCTTCATACTTAATGAACAATACCAACCATTAAATACAAAAGATATTATACTCCACATTTAATGAACAATCTAACAACCATTAGATACAAAGTTATAATGCTCCACACTTAATGAACAATCTAATAACCATTAGATACAAAAGTTATTATGTTCCACACTTAATGAACAGTCTAACAACCCAAACATTAGATACAAAAGATATAATGCTCCACACTTAATGAACAATTTAACAACCATTAGAAACAAAAATTATAATGCTCCACACTTCATGAACAGTCTAACAACCATTAGAAACAAAAGTTATAATGCTTCACACTTAATGAAAAATCTAACAACCATTAGATACACAAGTTACAATGCTCCACACTTAATGAACAATTTAACAACCATTATATTCACATGTTATAATGCTCCACACTTAATGAACAATTTAACAACCATTATATATACAAAAGTTATAATGCTCCACACTTAATGAACAATTTAACAACCATTAGAAACAAAAGTTATAATGCTTCACACTTCATGAACAGTCTAACAACCATTAGATACAAAAGTTATTATGTTCAACAGTTAATGAACTGTCTAACAACCATAAGAAACAACAGTTATAATGCTCCACACTTCAAGAACAGTTTAACAACAATTAGATACAATTATAATGCTCCACACTTAATGAACAATATAACAATCAATAGATATAAAAGTTATAATGCTCCACACTTCATGAACAGTTTAACAACCATAAGATACAAAAGTTATAATGCTCCATTCTTCATGAACAGTTTAACAACTATAAGATACAAAAGTTATGATGCTCCATACTTCATGAACAGTTTAACAACCATAAGATACAAAAGTTATAATGCTCCATACTTCATGAACAGTTTAACAACTATAAGATACAAAAGTTATAATGCTCCACACTTAATGAACAATTTAACAACCATAAGAAACAACAGTTATAATGCTCCACACTTCATGGACAGTTTAACAACAATTAGATAGAAAAGTTATAATGTTCCACACTTAATGAACAATATAACAATCAATAGATACAAAAAATATAATGCTCCACACTTCATGAACAATTTAACAACCATTAGATACAAAAGTTACAATGCTCCATACTTAATGAACAATCTAACAACCATTATATACAAAAGTTATAATGCTCCATACTTAATGAACAATCTAACAACCATTAGATACAAAGTTATAATGCTCCACACTTAATGAACAATCTAACAACCATTATATACAAAGATTACAATGCTCCATACTTAATGAACAATCTAACAACCATTAGATACAAAAGTTATAATGCTCCACACTTAATGAACAATCTAACAACCATTAGATACAAAAGTAATAATGCTCCACACTTAATGAACAATCTAACAACCATTAGATACAAAAGTTATAATGCTCCACACTTAATGAACAATCTAACCACCATTAGATACAAAAGTTATAATGCTCCACACTTAATGAACAATCTAACAACCATTATATACAAAAGTTACAATGCTCCACACTTAATGAACAATTTAACAACCATTAGATACAAAAGTTACAATGCTCCATATTTAATGAACAATCTAACAACCATTAGATACAAACGTTATAATGCTCCACACTTAATGAACAATCTAACAACCATTATATACAAAAGTTACAATGCTCCATACTTAATGAACAATCTAACAACCATTAGATACAAAAGTTACAATGCTCCATACTTAATGAACAATCTAACAACCATTATATACAAAAGTTACAATGCTGCACACTTAATGAACAATCTAACAACATTAGATACAAAAGTTATAATGCTCCACACTTAATGAACAATCTAACAACCATTAGATACAAAAGTTACAATCTTCCACACTAAATGAACAATCAAACAACCATTAGATACAAAGCTCCACACTAAATGAACAATCAAACCAACAATTAGATACTACAAAAGTTACAATGCTCCACACTTTAAGAAACATTAAGAAAGCCTATGTTAGCATTTGGATGAGCTTTGATCAGAAATATAGGAGATTGTAACAAAATTTTACAGAACAACTAATGCAGACATCTGTAGAGTGAAACACCAAAACGTCAGTTTTAATAATAACAACAGCTCATATAGTTTGTACCTCGTCAGCATAAGCTTCTATAGGTGGTAATTCATTAGCAGCCACCGAATTTGAAGTGAAACAAGTCTTTGTATGAGGAATCATATCAAAGAATTGATCATAATTGACATATTTGAAAATTGCATCATGTGAAAAAAAATTCCAAATAATCTATTATGACAATTGCATTTGTATCTGCTTTAGGCAATTAAGTGCAATAGTTGCTTAATTTATAAGGACTTGATAAATAAATAATCAACTTACCGGATTTGTATAGCCTTGCCTAAATAGGATTAAAGAAAAGGAGTCTTCCTTGTCATATATCAATTGCAGGTCAACTGTAGTAACAACTGTAGCCTTTGAAAGTGCCTGGACATAGATTGTTTCTGTATTTGATTTATCATGCAAGTGTTGTCCTTGTCTCATTTGACGGAAGATTGTAATTTCGCTGCCATAAGACTCGACTTTAATGGCTACTATTCTGGGTGTCGAATGACCATCAGTCAAAGCCATTTCCATTTTAACCATATTGTTATCATCCTGAAATATTATCAAAAAGTTGATGTTGTTAGATGGCTTCAATTTTGTCAACTTATTTAAGAAATAAATTTCTCAAACATTTATTAGATTATGAAATTACATGCAAAATGTAAGAGAGCCCTGAAGAGATTCATGCGATCTTTGCATGTTATATGAAAGTTCAGTTCTCATGTATGTTCTGCATATAAAGCTCATCCCTTTGTTTTGGTTTATCCTGAGATCTGGGGGACGTTTCACAAAATTGTCATTGCCATTTGTTCATAATATGTTTAATATTTGCTCAAATGAACTCTGGGTTGAATTAAATCATGCAGAAAATAATATGAAAAGACGGTGATTTAAATATGAACAATATGACAAGGAATTGATTAATGAGGATTTATATATTTTACTTTAGTTGTTTAATTGTTTTGTGAAATGCAGTCTTAATCTATACCAATATAACTTATTTATTATTTATTAGCCAGCATCTAATACTGGTAAATTTATGTTTGTCTCAGAGAATTGCAATCAGTCATACATCTTAATAATAATAATAATAATAATAATAATAGTATTAATAATAGTAATTTCTATAACAATACTATTTCTACAGATGGGTAGCTCACAATTGTGTTTAGTGGGCATTCCTGTTTTAAGACCTAAATCTCGTTTAAAAAAAGTAAATCTGCATAGAACTCGCATCAATATTTCAAAATTTTGAAAATCTTGCCACCCCAGCCATTTTAAAACACCTGTTTGACTCAATATGTAAAGTTTTCACTATATAGCAATGTAAATGTTTTTACCCCTTAGGGCAGGCCAATTTTGCCCTTAAAGTCATGGTTTTAACAAAGTGATTGATTGATTGATTGATTGACTGATTGATTGATTATTTAGCATCATTTTTATGCCAATGAAGGCTAACAGAAGATCAGTTAATCTAACTGCTGTTTCCTGGGATCCTGAAAGGTTAACCAGTACTGTAGCAAATTTAAGAGAGGATCATAAACTAACTCTGTTTGCAAAACATCAACGCTCAAGGCCTTGTACTTGTACAACAAACTTTAACCTGCTAAAAAAACTCTTAACACAATTTGTAGTTCATATTAATTAATTTTAGCTTGATAACGATGAAAGCTCAGAGCTTATATGAACTGCTTATATGAGTCCGCTTTCTGGGAAATACCAGTACTGAGTGTTGTTTTATATGAGGCATAGGAACGAGCTGGGGATCGAACCCGCAACCTCTGGCATGAGCGGCCAACACTCTATCCATAAGACTACCGCCCCTGCTAAAATGACAATAATTTGGCCAATATGCAATCAAGAGTTATGGTTTTTGTCTCTATAAATATCCTAGATGATGCTGAACACACATGTGAAATTTCATTCATGTCCAATAATAAGTTGATGAAATATACTCAAAACTTTCACCTGCTAAACAAGAGCTGTCGGAGGGACAGTGTGCTCGACTATTCGAATATTTGTCACAGAAGTACAAATTTGATTGAGAGTGATGACAAATCCAAGCAAATAAGAGTTATCTAACTTACAAAATTGACAAAATTGAGTAGGTCTTATAACTGCAATATCTTGTAAGTTTCAATCAAATACATGCAGTGACTGCTGAGTTATAAAATTTCTAAGTAAAACAATGGCCCTTTTTTGCAAAAATATCTGGACAGAGTTATCCGACTTGTTTAATTAAGTTGATTTCATGACTACAAAGTCATATGTAAAGTTTAATCAAATAAATTGAGCGGTTGGTGTAATATGGACTTGACAGTACCTGCATGCAAAACTTTAACCAAAATTCTATGTTAAAGAAGGGCAATAGTTTACATTATATTTGTGCAAGAGTTATCTAACTTAGTTATTGTAGTAGAATTGATGACTGGGAAGGCCTGTGTAAAGTTTCAATCAAATACATTGAGTGGTTGGCGAGATATGGACTTAACGGTACTTGCACACAAAACTTTAACTAGATTATCTAAAACAAACAAGGGCAATAATTTGCATTATATTCATGCAAGTTATTTAACTTAGTTACTGTAGTAAGGTTGATGACTGGGAAGGCTTGTGTAAAGTTTCAATCAAATACAGTGAGTGATTGGTGATATATAGACTTGATGGTACTTGCACGCCAAATTTAACCAGAATTTCTATGTTAAACAAGGGAAATAATTTGCATTATATATATATGCAAGAGTTATCTAACTCAATTATTGTACAAGGGTTGATGACTGGGAAGACTTGTGTAAAGTTTCAATAAAATACAGTGTGTGGTTGGTGAGATATGGACTTGATGGTACTTGCATGCAAAACTTTAACCAGAATTTCTAAGTCAAACAATGGCAATGATTTTGATCATATTCATGCAAGATTTATCTAACTTAGTTACTGTAATATGTTTGATTACTAGGAAGGCTTGTGTAAAGTTTCAAGTGAATACATGCATTCGTTACTGAGATATGAAGGGCAATAATTTGCATTATATTCATGAAAGAGTTATCTAACTTAGTTATTGTAGTAGGGTTGATGACTGGAATGGGTTGTGTAAGAACAATCAAATACATTGAGTGGTTGGTGAGATATAGACTTGATGGTACTTGCACGCAAAACTTTAATAAACATTTTAAGTCAAACAGGGGCAATAACTTGTATTATATTCATGCAAGAGTTATCATAGTTACTGAAGTAGGGTTGATGACTAGGAAGGCTTGTGTAAAGTTTCAAAACAATACATGTAACGATTACTGAGATAGGGGGCATGGATGCAAAACTTTAACCAAGGTGTGACGCTGAAGCCGTTGCCGGGGTGAGCAGAATAACTCTCTTTATTCTCTGAATAGTCAAGCTAAAAACTCTTACCAAATTTTTCTAAGTCTAAAAAATGAAAATAAAAATAAAATCCTTCTGCCCTCCCTGTTTTTAAGAAAATTTGGATGATAATCTAGCAATTAATTTATAATGGCCTTATTTCAAAATTATGTGTAATCAAGCAATAACAAGACAGTGGATATTGCAAGCAATACATAGGTCTCCTACCGGTCTACAGGTAAGACTTTGTTAACATACAGTCACATAGTTAGTGTTTTGAAGGACTTGTTTTTGTAAATGGTGACATAAGATTTGCAGCGCCATGAGAAAAATGTAGTTGTTCCCATAGCAACCGTTATTTTTTGTCTGTTGAAAAAATAATTAAAAAATCTACATGATATCCTTATTTCTTTTTACCTACATGCAAAGTTTCAAAAAGGTAGCTTGGATAAATTTTGTATTTCCACAGGATCTTGGTTGAATCTGTTATTTTACTTAATTTGTTGCCATAGCAACCCCAATTTTTTCCGACTGAAAAAATAAAATGACCTGCATTATTTCCTTATTGCCCTCTATCCACATGCAAAGTTTAACAAACAGAGCTTTGATTCTTTTCGAGTAATATTTCCGGACAATGGAGAGAGTTTTGTTGCCATCGCAACCACAATTTTTGTCCGACTAAAAAAATAAAATTACCCGAAATATCTCCTTATTGCCCTCTGTCCACATGTAAAGTTTCACAAACCTAGCTTGGATATTTTTTTAGTAATCTTTCTGAACGGATGGATGCTGGACAGACCCAAAGTAAACCTAATAGTTCCCTCCAGTAAAAATGGTAGGGGACTAATAAAATGGGTTAATATTTAGATATTGTAGAGCTTATCATTTTTTACCTCTCAGCTTTTGCAAGCCTTTTGTTTTTTCCCAAACCATAGAAATAATTATGGTATTTTAAGAACGTTTATAAACACACGTCATACTTGCCTTAAAAACTGTAAACCAACAGGCTTTTGGTGGAATTTTATACGACACCCAATCAAATGTCATGATGTTGTTACCACTAGTAATTTCACACTTTGTTGTACTGGTCTCCTCAGTGCAATCAATAAGCTTTCCCATATAACATGTGCTAGAAAGAAATGACAAAATTAATATGATATGAATATTAATCATTCTGTCAAATTTTCTGTTATAAAACACAGAACAAAGTATTACCAGACATGTTTCCCAGGACCCAAATGCCCCAGTTTTATTAAAAGCATTGAAACAAAATTATTTTTATTTTTTTAGCCACCTTAAGGTGACCCATTTATTTTCCCCTCTGTAGGTAACAAGGCCTGTAATAGAGCACACACTGCCAAACCATACAAAGAAAATGCAATGAAAATGTGGAATAAATGTCACAATAACCTTAATGTTATCTATTTATTGACAATAAACTCACCAATTTGATTTACAGTTGATTCTAACAGTGTCTCCAGGCTGATGCCATTGCTCTCGGTAAAGGCATGGACAATCTTCTGGATGCAGACACTCTCCTTCATGAAGCACCAACCCAGTGTTACACATACACCCTGATATTGGATCCTCATAACATTTCTGGTCTTCCTGCGGTTGCTGGTTTAAACAAGTTCTCGGTCGACATGACGGCATGATTGCAACATACGTCATGTTTTTATTAGGGCATTGCTTCCCTAAAAAGATGTAAATTAAAATTATATCCATCGAATATTGCAATTTGTTTACAAAAGAAGATGCGGTTAATATTTTATGAATATTTAATAATTATTATCATTGTAGAACTTTTCAGCAAAATACAATATTCCGTTCTTATAGGCCCCACTTGGTTGTAATGGTGGATGGAGGCTGTTTAAAAATAGTGCAGTTACCAAACTTAAAAGTAAACACCCTCTGTATTTATGGGCATTTATTATTATAATAATATGGTTGTATTAAAACTTTTTAAATCTGGTGAAGATCCAATGAAAATTATGATTGTTTGAATGCACAAAATTGTTTATTCACGATGCATGATGCTGATTATTAATCACCAGATTTGGCCAATTCAAAAACTTGTCTCATATATGGTTATATAATTACCAAAATATCAAACAATGTAATTATTGATGATTCAAGGGCCATAACTCCTGATATTTATTATCTGGATGGGCCACTTTAAAAACTTGTCCGAGATATTATGGACATATTGCTACTGTGTAAGTATGGTGAAAATCAAATTGAAAATATACATGCTACAGTCATTCAGACAATGTTTGACAATTCATGGGCCAAAACTCAGATATCATTCTACAGTTTGGCCAGTTCAAGAACTTATAGAAGTGGTACTGGTTATTCTGGGTAAAGTTTGTGAGGATTCAATGAAAACCTCATGTGTATGAGAACACACAACAATGCACTATTTTGCAAAACAAGGGCTATAACTTCAACATAAATAATACGATTCCACCAGGAACTTGTCTGAGATATTATAGATATATAACTGTTGTGTAATTTTGATGAAAATACAATAAACAAGAGCTGTTGGGGGACTGCATGCTCGAATTTTGGAAATTTTCGCATAACAGAATTTAAAAATAGTATAACAGGGTTAACATATGGTATGTGTTTTAAAAGGTAAAACGAGAACTTGGTCAACATATATGGCATGTGTTTTAAGGGAAAAACAGATAAAAGGGGGTCAACATACGGCATGTGTTTTAAAGAAAAATAGACGAACACAGTCAACAAATCGCATGTGTTTTAAACAAAAATAAGAGAATATCATTAACATTATGTGCTGCTAATATTAGGTTAAATTTGTAAAACCAATATTGAGTTATTCATGTGAGATTTGGGGTTATATATTAGCACGGAAAATAGAACATGTACGTAAGGAATTTATCAAATGGATATTATGTGTTATGGAGATGACAAGTAATCTATCTGTGAATAGTGAAACTGGAATTAGCAAGGAAAGTAAGGATAGTCAAGTATTGGTTAAAATTACACACAAAAACCAATAATTGCATACTATGAGCAGTTTTGAATTACCTTATACCACAGTCAGAATACCGATAACAATATAAATAATTAGGCATTTAAACTGAAACTGTTATTAAATAATCTATGATTAAGTGAAGTGTGGTTATAGAAGAGTTCAATAAATGTAAACATATTTATTCCATTGTTAAAGCATAAACATTTTTATATCAGGATGGCGTGAAAGCATGGATAAAAGCAGCTCACTAACGGTATTAAATAAGAAACACTGGGTAGTGAGTACTTAAATGTCACTCTTCACATGGACTGCAACTGCATAAAAAGGTTGACATAGAACTATTCCAATTCCATGGCAAGATAGGGAATGTATTGTTTGCAATAGGCAAGATATTGAGGACGAGTTCCACTTTATCATGATATGTGATCATTATTCAAACTTAAGGAGACAATTTGTACCAAAATATTATTATACTTATCAAGTGTTTTTAAATTCATCCAGTAACTGAACTGTAGTAAAGTTAAAATCTTAAATAACTTAGCAAAATATATAATAAAAGCTCCTCAAGAAAGGACATTATAATAAAATACCATGACTTGACAATTTAATTGTCATATTCACTCTTGTTTATATAACCTGTATTTGAATTTTCATGTTTTGTTTTTCTATGCATGCACATGTATTGATGTATTGA
This sequence comes from Panopea generosa, assembly GCA_029582155.1. Taxonomy (NCBI): domain Eukaryota; kingdom Metazoa; phylum Mollusca; class Bivalvia; order Adapedonta; family Hiatellidae; genus Panopea; species Panopea generosa. The sequence continues at coordinate 6,887,358 of CM055909.1, forward strand.
TATGTTATTATTTGTAATGATACGCCCAACAGCTCTTGTTTATTGTATTTTCATCAAAATTACACAACAGTTATATATCTATAATATCTCAGACAAGTTCCTGGTGGAATCATATTATTTATGTTGAAGTTATAGCCCTTGTTTTGCAAAATAGTGCATTGTTTGACATTGTGTGTTCTCATACACATGAGGTTTTCATTGAATCCTCACAAACTTTACCCAGAATAACCAGTACCACTTCTATAAGTTCTTGAACTGGCCAAACTGTAGAATGATATCTGAGGTTTGGCCTATGAATTGTCAAACATTGTCTGTAATATGCTTCAATCCAAAATTACATATTCTGTATTCTGTTAATATACAACATGTGCTTTAAAGGAAACAAGGAGAACAGGGTCAACATACTACATGTGTTTTAAAGGAAACTTGGAAAACAGGGTCAACAATCAGCATGTGTTTTAAAGGAAACAAGGAGAACAGGGTCAACATATGGCATGTGTTTTAAAGGACATAACATAATTATATGACATGTGTTATAGGGGAAAATAACTGAACAGGGTGAATATATATGGCATGGATTTTAAGGGAAACTAGGAGAACAGTGTCAACATACAGCATGTGTTTTAAGGAAACAAGGAGAACTGGGTCAACATATAGGGCATGTGTTTCAAAGGAAACAAGGAGAACAGGGTCAACATACAGCATGTGTTTTAAAGGATACTAGGCGAACAGTGGGTCAACATACAGCCTGTGTTTTAAAGGAAACTAGGAAAACAGGGTCAACATACAGCCTGTGTTTTAAAGGAAACTAGGAGAACAGTCAACATACAGCCTTTGTTTCAAAGGAAACGTCAACATACAGCATGTTTTTTTAAAGGAAACTAGGAAAACAGGGTCAACATACAGCATGTGCTTTTAAGGAAACTAGGAGAACAGGGTCAACATATATGACATCAGTTTTAAGAACTTAAGAGAACAGGGTCAACATATGGTAAGTGTTTCAAAGGAAACTAGGAGAACAGGGTCAATATAAAGCCTGTGTTTTAAAGGAAATAAGGAGAACAAGGTCAACATACAGCATGTGTTTTAAAGGAAACTGGGAAAACAGTTTCAACATATGGCAAGTGTTTCAAAGGAAGCAAGGAGAACAGGATTAACATATATGGCATTTATTTCAAAGGAATCTAGGAGAAAAAGGTCAGCATATGGCAAGTGTTTCAAAGAAAACTAGAAAAACAGGGTCAACATACAGAATGTGTTTTAAAGGAAACTAGGAGAACAGGGTCAACATATATGACATGGGTTTTAAAACAACCTAGGAGAACAGGGTCAACATATGGTAAGTGTTTCAAAGGAAACTAGGAGAACAGGGTCAACATACAGAATATGTTTCAAAGGAAACATGGAGAACAGGGTCAACATATGGCAAGTGTTTCAAAGGAAACAAGGAGAACAGGGTCAACATATATGACATGGGTTTTAAAGGCACTTAGGAGAATAGGGTCAACATATGGCAAGTGTTTCAAAGGAAACAAGGAGAACAGGGTCAACATATGGCAAGTGTTTCAAAGGAAACTAGGAGAACAGGGTCAACATTCAGCATGTGTTTTAAAGGAAACAAAAAGAACAGGGTCAACATTTGAAAAGTGTTTCAAAGAAAACAAGGAGAACAGGGTCAATATATGGCAAGTGTTTCAAAGGAAACAAGGAGAACAGGGTCAACATATATGACATGGGTTTTAAAGGAAACTAGACAAACAAGGTCAACATATAGCAAGTGTTTCAAAGGAAACAAGGAGAACAAAGTAAACATACAGCATGTGTTTAAAAGGAACTTAGGAGAACAGGGTAAGCATAAGGTAAGTGTTTAAAAAGAAACAAGGAGAACAGGGTCAACATATGACAAGTGTTTCAAAGGAATCAAGGAGAACAGGGTCAACATATGGCAAGTGTTTCAAAGGAAACATGGAGAACAGGGTCAACATATGGCAAGTGTTTCAAATGAACCTAGGAGAACTGGGTCAACATACAGCCTGTGTTTCAAAGGAACCTAGAAGAACTGGGTCAACATATGGCAAGTGTTTCAAAGGAACCTAAGAGAACAGGGTCAACATATGGCAAGTGTTTCAAAGGAAACAAGGAGAAGTGGGTCAACATACAGCATGTGTTTCAAATGAATCAAAAAGAACAGGGTCAACATATGACAAGTGTGTCAAAGGAAACAAGGAGAACAGGGTCAACATACAGCATGTGTTTCAAAGGAAACAAGGATAACAGGGTCAACATACAGCATGTGTTTCAAAGGAAACAAAAAGAACAGGGTCAACATTTGGAAAGTGTTTCAAAGGAAACTAGGAGAACAGGGTCAACATATGGCAAGTGTTTCAAAGGAAACAAGGAGAACAGACACAACATATGGCAAGTGTTTCAAACAAAACAAGGAGAACAGGATCAACATATGGCTCGTGTTTCAAAGGAACCTAGGAGAACAGGGTCACCATATGACAAATGTTTCAAAGGAACCTAGGAGAACTGGGTCAACATATGGCAAGTGTTTCAAAGGAAACAAGGAAAACAGGGTCAACATATGGCAAGTGATTCAAAAGAAACAAGGAGAACAGGGTCAACATGTGACAGTGTTTCAAATGAAACATGGAGAACAGGGTCAACATATGGCAAGTGTTTCAAAGGAAACTAGGAGAACAGGGTCAACATATGGCAAGTGTTTCAAAGGAAACAAGGAGAACAGAGGAAATTAGGAGAACTGGGTCAACATATGGCAAGTGTTTCAAACGAAAAAAGGAGAAAAGAGTCAACATATGACAAGTGTTTCAAAGGAAACAAGGAGAACAGGGTCAACATATGGCAAGCGTTTCAAAGGAAACATGGAGAATAGTGTCACATGTGGCAAGTGTTTCAAAGGAAACAAGGAGAACTGGGTCAACATATGGCAAGTGTTTCAAAGGAAACATGGAGAACAGGGTCAACATATGGCAAGTGTTTTAAAGGAAACAAGAAGAACAGGATCAACATATGGCAAGTGTTTCAAAGGAAACAAGGAGAACAGGATCAACATATGGCACGTGTTTCAAAGGAACCTAGGAGAACAGGGTCACCATATGACAAATGTTTCAAAGGAACCTAGGAGAACTGGGTCAACATATGGCAAGTGTTTCAAAGGAAACAAGGAAAACAGGGTCAACATATGGCAAGTGTTTCAAAAGAAACAAGGAGAACAGGGTCAACATGTGACAAGTGTTTCAAATGAAACATGGAAACAGGGTCAACATATGGCAAGTGTTTCAAAGGAAACTAGGAGAACAGGGTCAACATATGGCAAGTGTTTCAAAGGAAACAAGGAGAATAGGGTCAACATGTGGCAAGTGTTTCAAAGGAAACAAGGAGAACTGGGTCAACATATGGCAAGTGTTTCAAAGGAAACATGGAGAACAGGGTCAACATATGGCAAGTGTTTTAAAGGAAACAAGAAGAACAGGGTCAACATATGGCAAGTGTTTCAAAGGAAACAAGGAGAACAGGATCAACATATGGCAAGTGTTTTAAAGGAAACAAGGAGAACTGGGTCAACATATGGCATGTGTTTTAAAGAAAACTAGGAGAACAGGGTCAACATACAGCATGTGTTTTAAAGGGAAAATAGGAAAACAATATCAACGTACGGCATATTAATTCGTCTATTAACCAAGTTCCACTTTTGTAGTCATCATTAATGTATACTTCTTTTGCATATGCTTCAGAAACTTCACACTTTGCTTTCTCTTTTTCATCTTCACCATTTGCGCAACATACTGACTTAATGCAAGTCTTATAAAACAGGTCTGGAGGTACCTAATTAGTAAATATATACAAAAGTGAATTCTAAACGTGAAAAATCTAGATGTATAATCTGAGCAAGTGTTAATGAGTCACAAAACAGCTGTATGATCTGTCAGCAAGTGTTAATGAGTCATAAAACAGCTGTCTGTATGATCTGAGTATATGAATCATAAAACAGATGTATGATCTGAGCAAGTGTTTATGAGTCACACAACAGCCCTATGAACTAAGCATGTGTTAATGAGTCACAAAACACATGTATGATCTGAGCAAGTGTTAATGAGTCACAAAACACATGTATGATCTGAGTAAGTGTTAAATACAGCAGTTTGATCTTAGAAGAAGCATTGATAGGAATAACATTTATTAATTTGAAATGCATACTCCTAAATTCAGGTAAGAAAATCAATTTGCCTTTTTCAAATCTGTCATGCATACAAAATCTATACATAATTTAGAATTAAATAGTTATGGGGAGAAGCCAAAAATTACTGAACATGTCAATCGAGCAAATGCATGAAACCCATTTCTTTCTGTGAAACACTGAAACAAGAGGCCTAAATATGGGCCTTGGCCCTTACTCGCTCACCTGCTCTCACTTGTCACTTATTTTCGAATTTAAGACAGACTACCAGTAATCTTAAGAAGAACTTACAGATGAGAAAATGAGCCAGAGAATTATCTGTTTTCCTACAACAACAAGTTTTCTTACTGGCCCTCAACAGAGCCTATTCCCTTTATTTAAACAAACTTAAAACTGTTTTTACAGGGGTCATTTACACTAAATTTGAAAAAATTTGTCTCATCATTTCTGGCACATCTTGCCTCTAATGGATATTCAATCCTTGTAATGAACAGTTTCAATTATTACGACTAATCAATACTCGATATTTCAAGATCCTAAATTTGACAAGAAAAAGAGAATTTACTGTTTTCACATAGTATTCCTATATCAAAATCAAAGTCCCCTTGCTGAACCCCAGTGGTTTTAGGAGTTGAATTTCAGAGTTTTCACTATAGACTGTAAGACATATCAGGAAAACTTAAGTTCCATCGCCTGGCAGCCATGTTTTGTGACACAGGTCGGCTCAAAAGATCTTTGTAGAGGGTCAAAAAAGAAACAATCCTTTAAAATTGTAAGAAGTGATTTTTTTTGATTTTTTACTTTTCATTGCCATGGAAATCAGATTTCAGCCTTAATCCACTTTATTTGAACAATTTTAGCAAAGGACTACGCAAGAATCTACGATGTTTTTACCAATTTTGAACTATGGGCTAAAAAGGACAATTTTCATAGAAATGATTTTAATAACAAATTAATATTGGTTATATTTTATGGAGAATAAAAATTTGTTTGTTACATCAATATCTATTACTGCAAAAAGGGGATATGACAGTACAAAAGAGCTAACTTGCCTGTAAAGTGTTGAAGAAATAATAAAGTTTTTATCATAATCTTATGTATTTTTCTACATAATAAAGCAGAAGTAAGCTTAACTTTGATTTAATGCCAAAAAAGTATTAAGAAATCATATGTTTCCAAGAACAACAATCCTTCTTCAAATTTGAAGACATACCATTTTTAAGGTTAAATAAATGTCTTTATATATTTCTATTGTATGAGTAAAATAAACAACTGTAGCTGTTTACTTTTGTTATTTTTTTCCATTGTTATGGGTTCAGCATATTATAATAATTGAGTGCATTCACAGTTATTTGAAAATTATTAACATTAACCCGGTAGGAATCTGTCAGAAACGGCAATAGATTATCAAAGAAGATAAGTTTTAAGACCTCATTTAAGCAAGATTTTAGAAAATTCCTTGATTTAAAGCATTTTCATTATTTCCTAATTAAATATGCAAAGAACAATTCATAGTGATCTCAATTAGTGCAATAAATCGCCACAATCAATTATTACACACACCGCATTTATATTTTTCTTTTAGCCGGAAAGTGGTCGGAACAGCTGGAACATGACTAGGTTTTAATATCAATACCGGTTTGTACATTCCCATAATGCATTGTTTAGAAAAACAATGGCGACCTCCATGTGGTGAATGCCGTGACTATGATCATGACGTTTCAATATGGCAGCGCCCAGAGTCAATTTCTTAACTGGCCTTTATATATGGTTCGGTCGCTCATGCGATCTAACCAAAAAGAATAAAACAAAGTAGAAGAGGGCTTGATAACTAGAATACCATGTGAGTGCCTGATAGTCAAAACAAAGGCTCCTGCTTCATTTTTTCTTTGTCTTGCCAGATAAATTTGAGACTATCCTGCACTAACGTGATATTCTATAATGTTTCCTGTCAGATCACACACATAAATAAAAGTCATGGTGAAGAGCAGAATGCATGTGTATATACTTACTGAAATGTATTCGGCCATTTTGTTGATACCATGGCACTTTATCTCTGCATTGAGTTTATCTTCATCGGATTTGCAGCTTTCAATAATGGTGAAACCAGAGGTACACTATCAAAAAGCAACATAAACAGATTAATTTAATATATTATTTAATATATTATTCATATACATGATTCTGGCAAACAGCCTGAACAGGTCTAAGAGATCACAAAATCAACAAAATCCTTGGTAATCAATAAAATGTTGAATTAGGAATTGTGGAATGTGTTCATTAGGCAAAGTTAATGGTTCTCAATTTGCTTGTAAATTCAATAACACTGTACTGTAATTTCTATATTTTCAGTATTGATGGCTCTCATCTAAACAAATACAATATATATACACTATCATTTTCAAGAAAAAAAGTGTCAATAAGTTTCCATTAAATAGTGGAAAGGGCTCCAGCCCACATCCTCTTATATAGGCAATTCTGCGAAACATAATACATCAATAATATAAAAAGCTGCAACTGGACATAAACATTTTTTAAAAGGAAATAAACTTAAAGTTCATATGAAATTTGAAGATCAAATACAGAATTAAATGGTTGATTCCCTAAATCTGTTCATGGAAGTAGAATTTAAATAGAAGTAGAGAAGTGTGGAGCACAAGTTATGCAGATCCAGTCATCAGAACCAGGATATGGGGTTTTATCCTCCACATATGCTTAGTACTGGTTCCACCCAGGAACACTTTGAGCGTGATTTGTCCAAGTTGTTACAGAGCTCGTTTCACCATCGATTTAAAATAAAAAAGGAGAATTTTATAGAGAATACAAAATGTTCCATATGGAAACATGATGCTATTTCGTACCGAAATAATAGTATCAATAGTTAGGCTTAAAAAGGAGATGTGTCAGACTTCCTTTTTGGTGCATAAATTTAAATGCTTCCTTGGTCTACATCCATATGTCTGTTTGATTTTATTTAGTATATTTCAAGGTACATGAATTCATAAAAATCATTATTTTTTAACTTTATTTTGTGTCTATGCAATCATATGCTTCCAAGAACAACAATCCTTCTTCAAATTAGAAGAAATACCATTTTTAAGGTTAAATAAATGTCTTTTTTTATATTTTATGGCATTTAAAACACACTTCATACAAAATTAAAATTATACTTTCTCTGACCACATACACCACCACCACACTTTTGTAAAATGCCGTGTTTATTCATGAAAATATGGTATACAATTGAGATAATGAGACTGCAACCCATGGTATCACTGTTTGGATAGGATTTTTACTTCAGCTGAACCTCAATTCGGATAAAGATGGTAAAACAGACTTATCTCAATCGAATACAAACTGGCATATTCTCATAATCTGACATTTCAATGTGCCTTAAGGCTTACCTTGGCTGAGAGGTAGGAAAAAAAAGTTGTGAACAGACAGATTCTTAGAAAAATATTATACCATATTTCACTGTATCATAAGATTGTCTGGAGCTTTAATAACGAATAAAAGCAAAACTGATGTCCAAAAAAGAAAATATTTCAACAATGAGCTTTCCTCAAATTAATAAACACCTAGTAAAAAAGCTGCTTTTACAGTCTTTTATAGAAAATGCATTAAATGAATAAAAGAAATTCTGCCCAGCCATTTTGCTTGGGAATACTGTTTCTTGATTTTGAGTGTATTTAAAAGCCAGCAAACAAAATACTTACATTCTCCTGTTGATATACTTTTTGTTTTTCCCCGTATACTGCTGCACCTTCTGCTAGTGCTTCATATTCATCTAAAAGTTAAAACAGATTGTTGACTGACCCGCACTACAGCTAGTCACACGGTTGACTACCAATAAAAAGTTTTCATGAACGACATTGTTAAAGTGCAGGTGGTTTACATTGAGTGCCTATCATATCCACACTTGCCTATCTGCAGTTAGATATCTGTTTACTAGTATGTGGTCTCAAATATACAGATCAAGAAAAGATCGAGAAAAGCTGCCTGATATTTCAATATCAGTTAACACATATGTAAATTTTCATGCAAGTAATTACCAAAATATAAGCTTGCTATAAAACCTGAACCAATTTTTCTATGTACACTCAAACCTGTGTAAGCAGTCACTTCTAATAAGCAGTCCCTTGTCTTAAGTGGCCACATTTCATATTTCCTATTTATAAACTTTCATGGCAAATCAATTTGAACTAAGCAACAACCTGTCTTAAAAGGTCCCTTTTGTGCCTTTCCTTGAATGGCTTCTTAAAACAGGTTTGACTATCTTAAAAGGATTATAATTCCCTTGAGTGCCCTTAATGGAGGTGAACATGTGTGTGAAGTTTCATTTAAGTAGGGTAGTAGTTATTGGGATATGAGCTCAGTGACATCAACCATAATTTTCTAATCATAAAAGGGGCCATATCATCTCACTGAATCAATACTACAGAATAAGTTATATCACTTGGGCCCTCTATGCAAGTGAACATGAAGGTTTGCTAATGTTTGGATGTTATTACTGAGATATGAGTATGTTAAAAAACTTGACAAAAAAAAAAAAACGACGCTGGAACAAGTACAAAAACTCCCTTTTTATCTAAAAGTCAAGCTAAGGGTCTGCTGTAGCCGTGTGGTTCAATGCGCCATCTCAAGATAACTAACCTCTTACCACTAAGGTCATAGGTCAGTCCTGCTTGCTCCAAAAATTTAATGTGAGAAATTTTGCCAGTTACTTGCGGATGGACAGTGTTTCTTCTCAGATTCGTTCTGAGGTATATGCCATATATAACCTGAAATGTGTTGAAAATGGCAATAAACCACATCCAAAATAAAAAATACATACCGGTAAATTTAAAGTTGAGCTAAAAAGTATACTTGTTTTTTTTTTCATTTTTTTAATTCAAGGGGACATAACTTGGCAATACTATTTTTATTTTGATCTAGTCGGACTCTGACCCAGATTTTGTCCTTTCTCACAATTTACCTGGTGTCAGAACGACTATCTCAGCTCAGCCCATTGACCATGTGGCATTGTTTGCCCAAGTCAACATGATAAAACAAGCCTCTACCCACTGGGACCCTCCCTTGAGTATCTGACTCAGGTAAAATGTCCTTGACAGTAGTCTTATATTAACATTGAATATTTTCAGATGTCTATTTCCTCAATTTTTTTTTTTTAATTTTTTTTTTAATACTACTTCGTATTACAACTATTTAAAAAATGATTTTATTTGATGAACATTACGGAGACATCATGCATAATAAGTAGATTGCAAAGGGGCTCACATAAATTGTTATTGCTATATATATATGTAAGTTAAAGCCTCATTAAACTTCCAAAATGCAACCTTTTTGATAATAACAAAACATATTGTAATTAAATGTGTTTATAGTATTGCTAAAACCATTCCTGTAGACCCTTTAGTGACAGTTTTTAAAAAAGCTAGAAAATAAATAACTTCGACCGAAATGGACATGTTTTTAACTTTTGTTTACATTTTTGTAATTCCATAATGGCTGGTTGCTTTCCGACTGTACCTCCACCAATGTTTGGAAGTACACAAATAAATACTACCGTGGTAGTATGCGGATTAAAACCATTAGATAAGGGGTTCATTAACAAGATTAGAAAAGTTATGGCTTCACTAATATTATGTATCGTTATTGGGGTTTCTTTTTTTTTCTAAAAAATATATTGATGTTTGCATAAAAACTGTATTGAACATAGTATGCTTTATATTATTTATATGCACTGCAAAAACAATGAGAGGCTACCAAGGGTGGTTTGTTTTGTACAGTTATTAAAAATGTATTTTTATTTTTAACTTTATATGAATGATTCGTTGCTTACGTGCAATAAATTAGCTCGCGGGTTCAAGTTCATTAAAACACTGAGGGGAATAAAGAGGATGTTCTTAAAAACTATCTAACCACAAGTGGTTATTTAATTTTTAACTGCATCCCCAACAGTAGTTCCCCATACTATGTTTCTCTCTGAAGTGAATTGATCATATATTACCGACCAACGGGTTTCAGAACAGGCTTTATAATACCCTGTTTTCTGCCGAAGGTGTTTATTAGAAAGAGATGAATAATAATTTATAAACAAAACCCGTTTTTAATTATATACTAATATATCTATTCTCTAGCATATTTAAACTTGCAATTGAATATTTGTATAGTATACATAGATTAATCCCTTAACAGAAAAGCAAAAGTCAAGTATCTTGTACAACTTCTTCATGTAAAGTTTATGTTTGTCTGACATTTCCATAATAAGAATGCTCTGGAAATACCATTTTTATCACAAACTATGACTGGAGCTAAAACTGAATGTTTATCAACATTCATCAAGGTTTGAAGGAGTCATGAGGGTGAATACTGTAATTTACTTTATGCTTTTTGATGAGTACTAGATATTTCTTAGTGGATTATTTATGGTAATCCACTATTTCAAACAGTGAAATTATGGGAAAAAAATGTTCTTATTTTTTTTGTCTTTGCATATTGTTTTTAAAAATAAATAAAAAAAAGTACCTTTTTTTTTATTAATCCAATAATATCTTATGGCGAACTGAGGTCAAAATAAACAAAAATGTATGTAAATGCATAAAATAAAAAGAAAATTTGTTTGTTTTAGTGTAAGATCAAACGATATTTCATCTTGTGATCACTCAAGCCACCTGTGAGAATAAACTTTTTTTGATCACTTGATGAAATATAATTCAATCTTACACAAAAACAAACAAATATCCTCTATATGGTATTAATCACTGCATTAAACAATTTTCATTCAACCATGTGGCTAAAGTTACCTGACATGTTGCCATCAGCATTTCCACACATTCCTCCCAAAGTCCGCTCATGTTCGTTGTCCATGTGCACATATACTGTATTGCCTTTCACTTTAACATTTACATTATCAACAACATCAATAACCACTTGTAAATAGTCACCCAGTTGTTGTGCTTTCAGTCCTGTAATAATAGAAAAAAGTACTGCACTGAAATCATCTGAATGTGTTAACCAATAAGTAATCGCATTATTTAGAAATGTTGAAACATTTTCACTACCAAAAAAAGACATTTATTTTTTTTATATTTCATTCTAAATGGATGAAATCTTTACAACACTTTATACTTTATCATCATTTGCACCTTTACATCTGATATTGTTAAACTATTACAATTAAAAAAATTATAATTTTTTTTTTTTTTTTTCTAAAAATGTGTGTTTGATTGAGTTGATTGATATGACTTAATGTTGAAATAAGAAGGTGTAATTCATCACACAAGTGAACTATTCAAAGTTACAACAAGAGGGCCAAGATGGCCCTATATCGCTCACTTTAGTGACCTTGAGTCACCCAACTTAAGTAGATTATATAATACATGTACACTCAAAATTCCAGAAAAACGACATGAACGAATAGTTGATTTGATTTGTTTTGAAGATGTAACAGATGCGTAGAAGAGTTGTGCGATAACAATAGTATCCTTGTGCAGATATCTAGATATCAGATATCGAAAGAAAGTTTTTACTATATATCCATATAAAGAAAATCAGCCTCCCCTCCTGGCGACTATGTTTTTCAACGAATTGCAATGGCTGGAACAAACTTAGTAGAGGTTCACCCATGGCAATGTCAGTGAAATTACATCAAAAGCAGGTCAGTAGATTCTGATAAGAATGCTTTTGAAGTGTTTACTATAGCTGCCTTTATAGTAAACTAGCACCTCACTGTGGCGGTCATGTTTTTTAACAAATCACAACAGCTTGAACAAACTTGGTAAAGGGTCACCCAAGGAACATTTCTGCAAAATTGTTTTAAAATTGATCTAGTGGTTTCTGACAAGAAGAATTTTTAAGTTTTTACTATAGCTTATATAGTAAACTAACCCCACCCCCTTGGCGGCCATTGACAAATCACTACAGTTTGAACAAACTTGGTGAAGGGTCCTCGAAGGAACCTTTTTGTAAAATTATTTTAAAATCAAGCCAGTAGTTTCTGACAAGAAGATTTTTTAAGTTTTTTATAATTAAACTTACCCCACCCCCTGGCGGCCATGTTTTTTGACGAATCAAAATGGCTATAACAAACTTGGTAGAGGGTCACCAAAGGAACATTTCTGTGAAGTTATATCAAAATTGGCCCAATGGTTTCAGAGGAGAAGTTGTTAGAAGCTAAAAGTTAAAGACGGACAACAGACGACGGACACCAGTCGATCACAAAAGCTCACCTGTGAGCCCTCAGCTAAGAACACAAAGAAAAACAAAACTTTACAGTACTGTTTAAACATGTTGTTGCTCTGACCATACGTTACTGTATTCTGACCAAAATGAAAAAAGAATATAAATGAATTTATCAGATAATCATGCTACAATTGTTTTTACATGGAACATAGGTGGCTCTCAGAATCAGGAAATTCTTTACACGGAGTATATCATGGAAAGGATATAGCAACCAGTTGTTTTATTGATAGAGAAGGCCCTTAAAGAATATCACCACAATTCTGAGTAGAATCATGGGACAGTAGTGAAGTGGATAAGAGCCACTCACACCAGAGGTTATGGGTTCGATCCCAGTCACAACAGGATGGCCTCTCAAGTACAAGACTCAGTATAGGATCTACCAAGGAACGGACTCGTTTTAAGCCTTTATAAAGCGTCATCGGATACCCACGCAAAATCCATTCTGATACTCTTCATTTATCACCCGTGGGATATTGCACTAGCTTTGCATCATTTCTACCAAGATGCAATGCAACTACATGATTGGTTCCTTCATGATTTCATGAAGGGAATGTTATCCAATCACAAAGTTAGTTGCACGCAAACATTATTAACCTCTTTTTGGGCCCTTGCTGATCCATTATGGATATTAAATACACTTTAAAGGACCCAGTCTCAACTGTTATGACTTAATAATCTTCTAGACCTCATCATATTTGAAGTAATACATAAAATAGGTGAGAAAAACAATTATCTGTTTTCCTACAGTATTCATATGTAAAATCAAAGTCCCTCATACCCTCACCCTTTTGTCTGAACAACTTTAAAACCTTTATTCATAGGGGACATTTAAACCAAACATTAACACATTAAGTTCATAAATTTTTTGAAGAAGAATTTTGAAATTTCACAATTCTATCTTTTTTCGGTCTCTTATACTGGTCCCTTATTTATATCAAATCCTCTTTAAAGAACTCTGTCTCAACTGTTATGTCTAAGCAATTGTCCAGACAGGAAGATAGTTGAAATAATACCTAAAATAAAAATCAGAAAAACAGAATATATATGAACAAATTTGATTGAACAGTTCTTGAGAATTTTTAGATCTTTAAAAATGTCAATTTTCCCATGTTACATGTCCCCGGGGTGGGGCCAATTTTGATCATAGGGCCATGGCTTGAACAAGCTTTATAGAAACTCATTTGATGATACTACAGTCACTTTTGCACTTGCACTTTTGGAGAAGAAGATTTCTGAATTTTTTAAGAAAAAAATACTGATAAACCCCTGGTGGTGGATCAAATTTGACCCCAGGGTCATTATAAGAACAAACTTGAGAGAGCTTTGCATAAAAATGCTTCACACAAAATTTGGTGATAATCTATCAAGTGGTTTCAGAGAAGATGTTGTTTGGAGCAAAAGCGAACTATGGATGACAACGGATGATGACAGACAAAGTAGAAAACAAGCAAACCTGCGCATAATGCCGTTGGTTTAGACACATCTATCATGTTTCCATCTGAGTCAAACAGGTGGTTATCATATACGGAAATGGTACAACCATCCTTTTCAATGGTTACTATCTGCAGGGTAAAACAAAATGATCATTATAGCATTTTTTATGATTTTTTATATATTATAGATATTTCTTATTGAATTACAGTTTTAATTCTTTCGTTCTTGAAACAGTGAAATAAAAGTGGTATTTTCATTGTTTTCAATTATTAATATCCATTTCCAGCTCACCTGCTATAACTTGTCACTTCTTTTGAATTTTTTAATGGACTAAGTATATGAAGAGATGACTAAACAATACTTCAGATTGTAAGATGATTAAAATTATTGCTAAAATAGATAAAAAAGATATTTATCTGTTTTCCCATAGCACTTTCAAGTATAAATAAAAGTCACCAAATGGATCCTTTATTTAAGCAAACTTAAAAATGTTACACATGTTGATCATCTATACCAAATATGAAAAATAAATTGGCTGAGATTCTGAAAAGATTTTGAATAATTCATAATTTTATACCTTTTTGTGTCCCTGTCAGCCATTAATAGATATAATCTAGTAAATCCCTTTAGAAGACACAGTCTCAGTTGTTGGGATTTAACAGAACTTGAGATCTCAAGATTAATGAACAGTTTCTAAATTAGATAAGAAAAAGAGAATTTCTTGTTTTCCTATAGGATTCTTATGTAAAAATCATAGTCCCCTATTGGGTCCCAATGAATACAACCTCATTTATTTAAACAAACTGAATATATTGAAATCCTATTCAAAGGATCATTAAGAAAAGAAGATTTCTGAAAAATTCACAATTTTATCCCTTTTTTAAGGTTATTGCACAGAAACCCTAAAATATTTTCACAAGTTAAACAGGCATAACTCTAAAATGAGAAACGTCAAAACATCTAAAATGAAACTTAGCCTGTCTTTTGTCATTACAAACCATGTATTAAAATTTCAAATGATTTGATTCAGGCATTCTTAAGTATGTTATTGCACTGAAACCCCCAAAAACACAATTTTTCACACATTAAAGGGATATAACTTTAAAACGATACATGCCACAACCCCTTTAAAGTTATTGCATGGTTACCAAAGTGTGACTGACAGCAGACAGACTGACCCAAATTAGTGTCTCTCTTTTTTTGCAAAGCCGGGGACGAAAAGATAACTAAAATTCTATATTTCCATAGTATTCCAATGTAGGAATCAAAATCCTCTTACGGGACCCCAATACACCATAATCCTTTCATTTCAACAGACTTAAAATCTCTACTCTTAGGGATCATTTAAACCAAATATGAAAAAAGATTTGGCACATCAGCTTTGAGAAGACTTTCAAAATTTCATGATTTTATCCTTTCATAGGTTCTTTCTAGCCTCTACATAGCTCCAAAGTCTTAAATTAAAAAACTTATCACAAAAAAATGCTCCAGATTTCAAGAGAATGTCCTGTTTTCTCGTAGTGTTCCTATGTAACAATCAAAGTCATCTGATTGTGCCCAAATAGATCCTAGGTCATTTAAATAAAAAATCAATTTCCCCAATTTAAACGCCATTAGCAGGGCTAATTTGTCTCTAGAGTGATGGCTTTAAGAACCTCAGATATATTATTATTACTGGTAGGTGATTATATATGTAAATATCAGTTTAATTTCTTGTGGTTTTGGAGAAGAATTTTTTAATTTTGAACAAACAAAACAAAAAAAACCTGCTAAGCCCCTTTGTCAGAGTCATGATTTGAACAAACTTGAGAGAGCTTCACATAAGGATGTGTCGCCCTAATTTTGCAGAAAATCTGTCAAGTGGTTTCTAAAAATTCTTTTGAAGCAAATGTTTACAGACAGACAAACAACAGACAATTGAACAGACACAAGTTAATCAGAATAGCTAATCTTAATCACATTTATTGATTTGATTTGATTCTCACTGATGCAATTTAATAAGTATGCATGGTTTGTGAACACAAATTTCAATAAAAATTATGTTATTGTTTTATTGTTGTGTGGGTCTGTTAGATAAGTGAAATGGAGAATGTCCATGAGGTTTAAGCATATTTTCAACACACTACAGGATACATGTACACTCGGGTCTCATTATAACAGTCATGGTTCAACACGCTACATGATACATGTACACTCGGGTCTCATTATAACAGTCATGGTTCAACACGCTACAGGATACATGTACACTCGGGTCTCATTAAAACAGTCATGGTTCAACACGCTACAGGATAAATGTACACTCGGGTCTCATTATAACAGTCATGGTTCAACACGCTACAGGATAAATGTACACTCGGGTCTCATTATAACAGTCATGGTTCAACACGCTACAGGATACATGTACACTCGGGTCTCATTATAACAGTCATGGTTCAACACGCTACAGGATAAATGTACACTCGGGTCTCATTATAACAGTCATGGTTCAACACGCTACAGGATACATGTACACTCGGGTCTCATTATAACAGTCATGGTTCAACACGCTACAGGATAAATGTACACTCGGGTCTCATTATAACAGTCATGGTTCAACACGCTACAGGATACATGTACACTCGGGTCTCATTATAACAGTCATGGTTCAACACGCTACAGGATACATGTACACTCGGGTCTCATTATAACAGTCATGGTTCAACACGCTACAGGATAAATGTACACTCGGGTCTCATTATAACAGTCATGGTTCAACACGCTACAGGATACATGTACACTCGGGTCTCATTATAACAGTCATGGTTCAACACACTACAGGATAAATGTACACTCGGGTCTCATTATAACAGTCATGGTTCAACACACTACAGGATACATGTACACTCGGGTCTCATTATAACAGTCATGGTTTAATATAAAAAAACGAAACTCGTTATAACAGGTTGATATAACGCAAAACTCGTTATAAAGCGTTTTTTTTATGGCTCCCGAATTTAAAATTGATATTTTCAACCAGATCATAAAAAACTCTCGATATAATTATTGATGAATTGATAAAATATCTTGACAAAATCACTATGCCTTTGCAAGCTCAATACGTTTTCCAAACAGTGACCATGCATTTGTGCATCAACTACACATTGCTAATTCAGATTGAAATGAAAACAACTTCTTATTGTTAAAACCAACATCGCTTTAATTGATTTACGCCAACAAACAATGGTCTGTCATGTTTATTACGCATTATCACATGTTTGTTGACAGTACTTCGACCTAGCATGTTCCAATTATCGCTGATAATCGAATATCGGTCGAAACTGTGCATATCGCCAACAATAACGATTTTAACCGTTGGTGGCACTTGGAATGCTTTGCTGTATTTTGGTCGATTTCGTTTAGTTTTGGATTTTAGATAAACTGTACTCGCGCTAATAAAGACGCTTAATTCAATACAGTACATCAGGGTGGAAACATCTACAAGACTGCGTTTTCAGAAGCTTCTAGAACAACATGGTGTCTACGAGAGACGCAGCAGAAGGGATTTTGTATGCTTTGCTGTATTTCAGTTGATTTCGTTTTTAGATAAACTGTACTTGCGATAAGAAAGATGCTTGATTCAGTACAGTACATCAGGGTGTAGGCATCTTCAACTACATCTACATCAGTCTGTCCATTCAATAATCAATTATGCTTTTTACACTACTTCGACCCAAAACAGAATTACCAAACTATTATAGTGTGCACCTTGGGATATTTATAACAAGGATCTATGTATATCGTGGTTTCATTCCGTGGATCCAGGCTACCGCGTTATAATGGGGACCAAGTGTATATTATATGGCATATCCAGTTTTATTGTTGGAGTAAGTCCTCCAAATGAATCTTAGTAGAACAACTGCCCTTCCACATTAACTGGCAGACTTTCTCACTTATAAGCGGGTTACAATGCTAGGCTCTAACCCACGACCTCAGCATTGAGAGATTAGTGAACTTAAGACTGTGTTTTAGACCACTCAGCAAGAGAGAACACTCTGAAATGTAGATTAAGATGGTTATGACTGAACGTAGTTGAAGATACATTCCTGAGCGAGAAATGAATTATTTTAATTCAATATTCATGAAAGCTTTGCATGTGTGCATAATTATGTTGTGTTACTCAAGATTAAAAAAAGATACATATGGTAAAACAAAACAAACCTTTTTACAGTTCCCACAGTCATTACATTCAATGAAAGACTGCCTAATGTTCCAATTGTCTTCTTCGTCTTTGGCTAGGTAGTGGGTGCAGGTACCATCATATATGAACATCGACTGATCAAACGTTATATATAAACCATCATCAATGCTTGCACATTGCTTGGCTGTTTTGCCTCCACCCACTGTTTAAAATACAAGGAATATTTTAGTTTAAAAATCAGATAACTGTATCTTAATTTCATTAAAGTCA
This sequence comes from Panopea generosa, assembly GCA_029582155.1. Lineage (NCBI taxonomy): Eukaryota > Metazoa > Mollusca > Bivalvia > Adapedonta > Hiatellidae > Panopea > Panopea generosa. The sequence goes on from CM055909.1 coordinate 6,905,684, forward strand.
GGTTATGAAAGAAACGATTTGTCGCTGCTTGATTTGTAGATGCTTTTGAAGTATAGAGGATGACAAATATTGTTAAATCTTGTAGTCTGACCAGCTGCATCTTATTCATTATTTGTGCTACATATTGATGATTTGTATATGGGTTTTTTTGTGTGTGTGTTTTTGAATGGGGTTTATCGCCATTTTCAACACACTTCAGGTTATATATGGCATATCCAGTTTTACTGGTGGAGGAAGACCTCAGACTGAGTCAGGTTATCTATGGCATATCTAGTTTTACTGGTGGAGGAAAACCTCAGACTGAGCCAGGTTATGTATGGATTATATCAAGTTTTACTGGTTGAGGAAGACCTCAGACTGAGCCAGGTTATGTATGGCATATCCAGTTTTACTGGTGGAGGAAGACCTCAGACCGAGTCAGGTTATGTATGGCATATCCAGTTTTACTGGTGGAGGCAGACCTCAGACTGAGTCAGGTTATGTATGGCATATCCAGTTTTACTGGTGGAGGAAGACCTCAGACTGAGTCAGGTTATGTTTGGCATATCCATATTTACTGGTGGAGGAAGACCCCAGACTGAATCACTTAGACTGAGTAAGGTTATATAGGGCATATCATGTCTTATTGGTGGAGGAAGACCTCAGACTTAATAGAACCACCATCCTTCCGCAAGTAAATGGAAACTTTCTCACATAGATGACCACATAAAATCAAAGTCAAAACTATAACATGCCTCACAGAACCATCACATACATTCTCGAACCATAATTTTGTGCACAAAATCCATGTACTCTCGGAAATGAAGTGTGTGTGTTATTTAATTCAAGACTTTCTCGGCCATATGCAATATGCAGTCTGAAGACAATTCAAGTTAGAGTCGTCGGGAGAACTGGTAATTAAATCACCGTCGTACTGAAAATTGAGAAAATTCGCTACGGCCATTTTGTTTCCAGAAGTGATTACAGACAAACAAAGCATCGTATTTGAAAAGACCCAGTATGTGTGAACAGGGTATTTATAAATGTATTGACAACATTCTGATTGTTCATTTCATTCTTAAACACAAGAAAAATACCTAAATATTGAAGACAATTCCCCTTTGTTATCAATATTTCTTTTAAGCGGACCATCACCGGAAATGCTACCAAACATTGTATTGCATCATATTTATGTGATGGTTTGGGAGATTAACAGGCAAGAATACAGGTAACAAATTGATAGCTAAATATATTGTACATGTATCACTTAATGGCAGGATCATACAAAATTATTGTATTATTTAATGGGAGGCATATCATACAAAATTATTGTATAATTTAATGGGAGGCAGGATCATATAAAATTACAGTATTATTTAATGGGAGGCAAGATCATACAAAATTACTGTATTATTATTAAATGAGAGGCAGGATCATACAAAATTACTGTATTATTTATAGATAGGCAGAATCATATAATTTTTTTGTATAATTTAATGGTAGGCAGGATCATACAAAATTATTATAAAATTTAATGGGAGGCAGGATCATACCAAATTATTGTAAAATATAATGGGAGGTAGGATCATACAAAAATTATTGTATAATATAATTGGAGGTAGGATCATACAAAATTACTGTATTATTTTATGGGAGGCATGATTATACAAAATTACTGTATTATTTAATTGGAGGCATGATCATACAAAATTACTGTATTATTTAATGGGAGGCATGATTATACAAATTTACTGTATTATTTAATGGGAGGCATGATTATACAAAATTATTGTATTATTTATAGGGAAGCAGAATCATACAAATTTACTGTATTATTAAATGGTAGGCAGGATCATACAAAATTATTATATAATTTAATGGAAGGCAGGATCATACAAGTTTACTGTATTATTTAATGGGAGGCAGGATCATCCAAAACTACTGTATTATTTATAGGGAGCAGAATCATACAAATTTACTGTATTATTAAATGGGAGGCAGGATCATACAAATTTACTGTATTATTTAATGGGAGGCAGGATCATACAAAATTATTGTATTATTTATAGGGAGGCAGGATAATACGAAATTAATGTATTATTTAATTGGAGGCAGGATCATACAAAATTATTGTATTATTTAATGGGAGGCAGGATAATATGTAATTACTGTATTATTCATAGGGAGGAAGAATTATACAAAATTACTGTATTATTTAATTGGAGGCAGGATCATACAAAATTACTGTATTATTTAATGAGAGGCAGGATCATACAAAATTACTGTATTATTTAATTGGAGGCAGGATCATACAAAATTATTGTATTATAAAAAGGGAGGCAGGATAATACGAAATTACTGTTGGGAGGCATGATCATACAAAATTACTGTATTATTTAATGGGAAGCAGGATCATACAAAATTATTGTATAATTTAATGGGAGGCAGGATCAAACAAAATTACTGTATTATTTATAGGGAGGCAGGATCATACACAATTACTGTATTATTTATAGGGAGGCAGGATCATACACAATTACTGTATTATTTATAGGGAGGCAGGATCAAACAAAATTACTGTATTATTTATAGGGAGGCAGGATCATACACAATTACTGTATAATTTAATGGGAGGCAGGATCAAACAAAATTACTGTATTATTTATAGGGAGGCAGGATCATACAAAATTACTGTATTATTTATAGGGAGGCAGAGTCATATGTTATTATTGTATTATTTAATGGGAGGCAGAATCATATATTATTATTGTATTATTTAATTGGAGGCAGAGTCATATATTATTATTGTATTATTTAATGGGTGGCATAGTCAAATATTATTATTGTATGATTTAATGGGAGGCAGAGTCATATATTATTTTTGTATTATTTAATAGGAGGGAGGGTTATTAACATATTGTATTATCATATGGAAGGAAGGATCATACATAATTACTGTATTATTATATGGAAGGAGGATCATACATAAATGAAGGATCATACATAATTACTGTATTATTATATGGAAGGGAGGGTTATTAACATATTGTATTATCATATGGAAGGATAGATCATACATAATTACTGTATCATTTTATGGAAGGATAGATCATACATAATTACTGTATCATTTTATGGAAGGATAGATCATACATACTTACTGTATCATTTTATGGAAGGATAAATCATACATAATTACTGTATCATTTTATGGAAGAAAGGATCATACATAATCATATTTAAAATCTGCAAATTGTATTCTGTACAATCAATGAAGGGCCAGAACTCTGTCCATCCTGGTCTGGTTCAGCCAGTTCAAGGCTTGTACAAGTACAAATCATACTCTGATCAAATTTAATCACTATCCAAAAGGTGCAGCAGTGCTTACAAGGCACAATAACAATCTACACATACAAGGATCTAATTCCTTTAAACTACCTTTACAATTTTCACAATGATGTTCATTATGACCCCAACTTCCTGCTCCATTGAAGCAACATTCTTGCTTGGTAGTCTTATTGGTCTGGAAATAACTATCCTTCGCGCTATGGCAGCCAGGGGAGACATAACAATACTGATGGGTTCCATTAGTATCTGAAATACAGCAAACATTTAGTAAAAATGTTTTATTTTCATAAACAAGCAAGAGTGCCTTCACTGTTAAAAGCGTGATATATTTATCTATAATTGTTTAAAATGTAGAATAACTGCATATTTTGGCTGTACATGTACACTTTGATGATATTGTATTATGTGAGAAAACCATAAAATTGAAAAACCTTTTTTTTTTTTAAAAAAAATAGGGTTTTATTTTATTGAAATATACAGGGGCCATTTTGGGGGTTCGTGAACATTGTCTTTGCCTTTGAAGAAATTTAAGAGTCCAAACAAAGCATTAATGAATTATTAACATATTGACGATTTTTAGCTTTTACAAAATGTTCTTTTATTTGAGAATGCGGGAGGATTCATCTTTTACTCTCTTAGCTCTTTTTATCTAGAGACTAAGCGACATGTTTTTCTAGAAAATATGTCTTTGTTTAAAGGACTATAAACAGTTAATCATCCGGGAATCAAAGCCAAAGCAGTAAAATTTTATTTTATTCTATTAATGGCTGATCATTTAAGTTTTTATTTAATTTGGGGTTTTGAATATGTGTTGTTTATATGATGTTTTTTGGTGCAGAAGTGTAGCAAACCCCATACATATTATTTTATAAAAACATAGTTTAATATCACTGCAAATTCATTGTTTAGAGTTGCCTGTTATAACTCAGCTATTGTGCATATAATTGCAAGCAACTTTCCAACTTGCAGAATCACTTGATATATCATACAAGAGTCCCATGGGGGCCTGAGAAAGCTCTACTTTTCCATAGTTGCCATAGCACTTTTTGAGATTTCACAATGATAGCCCTCTTTGGGGGTCGTCCTAACCACTTAGGGATAAATACCCCACCACACCCATACTGAAAAAAAATGTTAATTCATAGCCCCTTGATTTGTCAAAGCCTCAATCAACCACTTGTAGGGATTTGTTATGAACACAAATGATTTAGATTTTAAGTAAAAAAAAAATTGTACACATAAGGATGTGAAAATAAAAAATTTCAGTTTTCCCTATAATATTCCTATGTAAAAGTAAAAGTCACCTTGCAGGGTCTCTATATATCCAAGCACAATGATTTGCAGAATCTGCAATCCCTTGTAGCTGATGTTAGGATAATTTATATCATATAGACAGAAAGGTTATTGAGAGGAAGATTTATGAAAATTTAACCATATTGACCTCCTCCCCCTCCCCCACCTTACATCTGTCCCCTTATGGAAATTCAATCCTCTTTATTGAACAAAATCAAATTTACTGTTACCAGACAATGCTTTGGTTCTCAAATTGAACAACATATTTTAAAAAAAAATGAGAATTTTCCATTTTCCCACAGTATTCTTATGTAAAACTCTAAGTCCACTTACAGGGCTTCTATACACCACAGTGCTTCTTGATTTGTAACTGACCGGTTGTTGAGATGATTCTTATTATAAAATTTCTATTTTCACACTTTTTTTACCCATCCTGGCCCCTGGTGGAACATCCATTCTCCTTATTGAAGCAAATCTTATTTTATATGACTAGATGATGCTCAGAGCTCAAATATGAACAATTGATGAAAAAATGAAAACTTTCTGTCAGCCCCTTAATTATTATCTTCATTCAAACCCCTACACATAGGGATAATTTAAGCCAAATATGAACAAATTTGACTGACCAGTTCTTAAGAAAGCGATTTTTGTAATTCCCAATTTTTACCATTTTGGAGTTCCTTTTGACCGCTTAAGACTATGGAACCCAGTCATTTTTACAAAGCTGCTGTGGAAATATAGACAAAATCAGTTCCTTTTTAAAAAAAAAAAATTTATTATAATGACGATTGTGTCCACTAATTGCACTCTCAGGTTTGGGTCTTTTTTAACCCCAGGGACACCATTTGAATAAATCTAATAGAACTATAGTTGCTTATCATAACTACATAAATATTTTCAAAATCTGTTGGAAGGTTCATGAGAAGGAGATTTTTTAAGTTTTAGATTATTTTTAGTAATGACGACCATCTTGAAAATCAGATAAATAAATCTTCTGTATAGTCTCCTATGCAAAAGAAACATCCATGTGAAGTTTCAGTTAAATTGGCCAAGTGGTTTTCAAGAAAGTGCTGCTAATGGATGACAGATGACGGACAATGGGCCATCACATAAGCCCTTCTGGCCTTTGAGCTAATAACATTGATTTGTCATGGTAAAATGTTATTCTAATAAGCTATATCCCCGTATAAACATATACAAAAAGTTATTTAAAGAATAAGAAGTTGCAACTGACGTGGTCATATCCCCCCGCCAAACACTTGACATTGAGCTATGACCTTTACCTTTGATGAACAGACCCAAGTCATTTGCATGACACGTCATCTTGTCTTAGTAAACGTTTGTGCCAAGTTATTTAAAATGCCAATCACAACTAAAGAAGATAAGGTCCAAACAGACTCGAAACGTTGTCAAACATACTCAAAGAGTGACCTTGACCTTTGAGGTACAGGTCTGGGTCTTATAAGTGACAATCATCATGTCATGTTAATCAATTGAGCCAAGTGTTTTTGAAATCCATTAATGTATTACAAAGAAATAGGCTGGACACGAAATCTAAGTATGGAAAAACTATGCTATATACAGGGCTTTCATTAAGTTTTGAAGTAGGAGGGTGAATGGGAGAAAAAGTAGAAAGTGGTTCTGGGGGGTGTCCGCAAAAAAACGGAAGAAACCCAGCTGAAAATAGCCGGGTGTTCAAGTAAGAATAGCTGGGGGATAACCCTGCCCCTTCGGCTTCTAATTACAGTCCTGTGTATACATTGTATAACATGATATAAATGTGCTCATGCAAATTAGTGACTATAACAAAAGTAGTTTGTTCAGAAATAGAGAAAAGTCGAATTAAACATAAAATTGTAACTGGCGAATAACAAAGACGATGACAACGCCAGGGTCATTACAATAGCTCTTTGTGTTTTTAAGAAGCGCAAGAAATGATTAACAATCCAAAATGGTGATCTTTTGAGGCATAGATATCATATGACGAACACAGAAACTAATGGATGTTACATATGGGATCATAGAAAACCAGTGACCTGAAATATTGATGATAAATACAGCATTTTCCATGCAGTTAATTTGTGCTCCTTTATCAATATATTTATCACACTAATTGGCAAAAATGATAAAATGCTCAACAGAGCCTCAAATGATGTTGTTTTTTTCCAACTCATAAAGAATTCAATGATACAAGAGCACTCATATAAGATATTCCCTTTGTGTGACTGGCATACAGTTTTGGATTGTATGGTATTTAGCATTACTTTTAACATGTTTTCTGTCATATCGCAATAGTGGCTGCTTAAGATAGCGAATCATCTTTTGTGACCATTTTTTGCGGAGAACATGGTCCAGTGATAGAGCATTCGACTTAGAATCAGAGTTTCATGGATTCAAACTTCCGCCATGGCTACATGTTATCTCCTTTAACAAGAGACAATTTACCAGTATATGCTTAGGTCTGGTTCTATCTAGGAATACTCTAGGAATACTGTTTAAGAATCTGTTTCACAATTTTAGTAAAATCAGAGAGTTTAATACAATACTACTTTTCAAGCAGCTTTTTGTACAAGTTGGCAAGGATCACACCAACAACCCAAGAAGCTTTACCAATAAACCACCAGTGCTTTGTTTTACATTAAGTATCACTACTACAAACAACATACTTACTTTCGTCTTCATCACATTGGTTACCATCATATCCTTCGTAACAGCTGCATGAATTTGGTTCCAAGCAGTCCCCATGAATGCATTCAAGATGGCAGTGTACTGAAATCAGGATTTAAGTTATTAAATTTTAAAAAGACGCATGGCATCAATAATAATTGTAATCAGTTTTACTCAACTCATTTTTGCATATCAGATAACTTAAAAAGGATATCTGCATTTTTACCAGGGTTAAATATTTCTATCTCTAGTAGCAACCAAAGTGAAACAAATAATGCATCAAAACACCCTCATTATGTAGACAATATAAATGGCAGATTGCATGCTTCATGGGTTGGGTGGTTTGTAGATTTTCAGCAAAATTTTCAGTATGTGTGCAAGTGTGAGTTTGAATCGAGGGGATGAGGAGTAAATACAATTGTAAGAGTGTGACATATACCAATTCAGGAATGTATCTGAGTTTCTCCCCCCTCCCCCATCCCCACGACTTAAGTGACTACAAATGACTGATTGTCAAAACTTGGGTTATCACATTGGAATGGTCAGGGGCAACTTTTGTCACTGGTGAACCAGTCTGGTAACCACAGCAGCCATAATACAAAAGCAAAAGTAAACACATGAGATCCAGATGTAGTAATATTCAATCTATCGTGCTCATAATTACCTTCATCACAGTGCTCTCCACTCCAGCCAGCACAACATGTATCGTCAAGCTCTACCATTCTGAAAGAGAAAGTAATGGTTTGATTAGAAATAAAGGGAAGAAAACTATTTCCTTTTTATTTATTGTAACTGAGCTTCAACACTATTTTCAGCACAATATACCGCAAGGATTAGTGACAATAAATAGTACAATAAAGACTTTATTATATTATATAAAGGGATATAAAATAGCCACTATCGTATATAGTATCCAGTATCATCCAGTATCGATTGAATATTTAGCAAAATTTTTATGCCACAAAGAGCTGAAAGACAATCAATTAACCTAATCACTCTTTCCTGGGATCCTGGAAGGTTAACCACTACTCGAACGCACTCATATCAGCAAGTAACTGACAACTTTCCAACATGAATCAGTGGTGAGAGACAAATGGCAATGAAACACAATGTTGTACAATTATCACGAAGACTGTAGCCAGGAGGGGATTCATACTGTTGACCCCTAGATTGATAGTCAGATCCACTACTGACTGTTCACCCCTAGATTGATAGTCAGACCCACTACTGACTGTTCACCCCTAGATTGATAGTCAGACCCACTACCGACTGTTGATCTCTAGATTGATAGTCAGATCCACTACCGACTGTTGACCCCTAGACTGATAGTCAGACCCACTACCGACTGTTGGCCCCTAGATTGATAGTCAGACCCATTACCGACTGTTGACCCCTAGATTGATAGTCAGACCCACTACCGACTGTTGGCCCCTAGATTGATAGTCAGACCCACTACCGACTGTTGGCCCCTAGATTGATAGTTAGATCCACTACCGACTGTTGGCCCCTAGATTGATAGTCAGACCCACTACCGACTGTTCACCCCTAGATTGATAGTCAGACCCACTACCGACTGTTCACCCCTAGACTGATAGTCAGACCCACTACCGACTGTTCACCCCAAGACTGATAGTCGACCCACTACCGACTGTTCATCCCTAGACTGATAGTCAGATCCACTACCGACTGTTCACCCCTAGATTGATAGTCAGCTGTTCTAACCAGTGCCTGTATTGGTATAGGAAAACCTCAGAACGAAGTAAAACCACCAAACTTTCTTTGACACGTTAAGTCTTTATATGAACCGCTCTCAAGTCCGTTTCTTGGGTAGAACCAGTTCTAAGTGTTGTTTTATAAGAGGCATCGGGTCGATCAGGGGATCGAACCCGCAACCTTGACCTGAGCGCCCAACACTCTATCCATTACACTACTGCCCCGCTGAGATCTTCTGTTTTTACCCACTGTACTACTGACCTGATCATTAAGTTTGTTTACCCGCCCAACAATAGCAATTGTTAAAAAGGCAAGTAGTCTTGAGACTGCACTTTGGACACAGATATCACCATTTTATAAATACATAACAACTTTATGTTAAAGCAAAAGTTAACTTACAAGAAAAAATACCTGAAACAATTGCATTACCGGTTTTTGATGTGTTCGAAGGTGTTAAGCAACATTTTCAATAAATTACAGGTTATATACACCCAACAAAACAAAAACACTTTACTCTTTAATGCAAAATTTCAAATGGTTTGTCAAAGAACAAACAATTTTTCTAAAAAAATCAAATTTCAATTAAAAAAAAATTATTACAAAAATGAGTTACTCTGAATGTGAATATAAATCAATATACTAACTTAAAAACAAGAACACAAACTCCTTATAGAAATTTTATCCCTTGTATACCTTATACCGCAATATACCTATTACTGCGAATGCCCATATAATAACAATATCCCAGACATGGGCAAAGCTCCAACTTCCGTTAGCGTCGTTGGCATTTGTTTACATTTTGTACCGGCAACTGTTTATTACTCAGCAACTTAATATCTTCATAACTGTTTATTTCTGATGCCATTATTTACAAGGTTGACAAAGTTTCCAGTCAATGACACATCCAATGCTTTGAACACCATCAGAAGCACTTTTTATTGAATGTGACATTTAAACAGACTAGCCAATAGCAGTATTATTCTCGCTAAATTATATATGAATATATGTTAATTTGCGAACAACCATTTTCAACTATTATATTATTATCAAAAAACGTTCGCATCTAATGGAAGATATTTATAATGGAATATAAATACTTTGATGAATCCTATTTTAAGTGAATACAAACAAACTGCACATTTCCATTGCATGTATTGAATGAAAGAACACGTTTGCTGTCATCTCTTTGATGGAAGTGACGTCACCGTGCGTCAGCTAATATCAAACTGATATTGTTAGGTTGAAACATACATGATTTCAAGTCCTTGAAAGTGACATTTTTATGTTGTTTCTTTTAGAAAACTGAAGCATGCTGTTGGATTGCGAAGTTAGTAATATGGGGGAAATATATAAAAATTGATGGATAAGCCAAAGATATGTAACCGGTATGGAAATTTTATATTAATTATTTAGTGCAAATTACGTTGATGATGAACGGACCTGTACTGTGGACAACCATTTTCCCAAATGTTATGACTAATGCAAACAATTCTGGTACAGCATCTAAACAAAATCGGTCCAGGTTTGATCACTTTCCTTAATTAATGTCATTATTATCATAATTAAAGTCATTATTAAAAACACACACAAACAAACAAGTAATACTGCACATGTTCATCAAATATTTTAATAACACAAACATTATCCATTCGAAAATCCCAGCTTTGAGCACTTGAAAAAAAACGAAACGAGCAAACAAGTCACTGCTAGCAGTATATCTAAGAAATTACGGATGCAAACCGACCGTTTGGATGAACCAAAACAGAATGCAAGATATGAATTGCTGATCACACATTGAAGGCATGTTACGTAGCGATAGATTCTTCAAAAAAACTCCCCTACTATCGGTAATAGCGCAGTCAAAATTGACCTCCTTTGGCACAGCGGGTGACGAAACAATTGAATGATATTGCCGTAAGGCGTATTTCACATGACCAGTATATGTCAATTATGTCAATATATAATATATACGTTGAAATCAAATATTGCTCAAATTCACACATTATATTAATTTATCACATCATTGTGCATTATTCTACATAATAAAACACGGGTGCAATAAATTTCGGTTGGACACGAGCGTATTGTTATATGTACATGTGTATGCAATAACTTACTTGGAAAAATTACACATAGATATGCTGTCTTTCTGAAGAAGCATCGACCCAAGCTTTTTTCCAATATCATCTTCTGTTAAACCATTAAAAATAGTCGTAGATGTTTGTTCTAATGTCCAGGGAAGCATCTTCAAAAAGTCTGAACATAGGGCCTCAGTCTTGTTTTCGTAAAAACTCGGGCACTTATGTGGTCGTGGTCTGGAAAAAGACAAAAAGACATATTTTTATTAAAGCAACATCAAAACAATGTGATCTGTTGGAAATGAAAAGATAAGACTATTCTTAACCAATGGTATACAGCAATAAGTGATCTGAGATTGTTATATAGACATATTCTTTATCAATGGTATACTGCAGTAATGTGATCTGAGATTGTTATATAGACATATTCTTTATCAATGGTATACAGCAATAAGTGATCTGAGATTGTTATATAGACATATTCTTTATCAATGGTATACTGCAGTAATGTGATCTGAGATTGTTATATAGACATATTCTTTATCAATGGTATACAGCAGTAATGTGATCTGATATTGTTATATAGACATATTCTTTATCAATGGTATACTGCAGTAATGTGATCTGAGATTGTTATATAGACATATTCTTTATCAATGGTATACTGCAGTAATGTGATCTGAGATTGTTTTATAGACATATTCTTTATCAATGGTATACTGCAATAAGTGATCTGAGATTGTTATATAGACATATTCTTTTTCAATTATATACAGCAGTAATGTGATCTGAGATTGTTATATAGACATATTCTTTATCAATGGTATACTGCAATAAGTAATCTGAGATTGTTATACAGACATATTCTTTTTCAATTATATACTGCAGTAATGTGATCTGAGATTGTTATATAGACATATTCTTTATCAATGGTATACTGCAGTAATGTGATCTGAGATTGTTATATAGACATATTCTTCATCAATGGTATACAGCAGTTATGTGATCTGAGATTGTTATATAGACATATTCTGTATCAATGGTATACAGCAGTAATGTGATATGAGATTGTTATATAGACATATTCTTCATCAATGGTATACAGCAGTAATGTGATCTGAGATTGTTATATAGACATATTCTGTATCAATGGTATACAGCAGTAATGTGATCTGAGATTGTTATATAGACATATTCTTTATCAATGGTATACTGCAGTAATGTGATCTGAGATTGTTATATAGACATATTCTTCATCAATGGTATACAGCAGTAATGTGATCTGAGATTGTTTTATAGACATATTCTTTATCAATGGTATACAGCAATAAGTGATCTGAGATTGTTATATAGACATATTCTTTTTCAATTATATACAGCAGTAATGTGATCTGAGATTGTTATATAGACATATTCTTCATCAATGGTATACTGCAGTAATATGATCTGAGATTGTTATATAGACATATTCTTCATCAATGGTATACAGCAGTAATGTGATCTGAGATTGTTATATAGACATATTCTGTATCAATGGCATACTGCAGTAATGTGATCTGAGATTGTTATATAGACATATTCTTTATCAATGGTATACAGCAGTAATGTGATCTGAGATTGTTATATAGACATTTTCTTTATCAATGGTATACTGCAGTAATGTGATCTGAGATTGTTTTATAGACATATTCTTTATCAATGGTATACTGCAATAAGTGATCTGATATTGTTATATAGACATATTCTTTTTCAATTATATACAGCAGTAATGTGATCTGAGATTGTTATATAGACATATTCTTTATCAATGGTATACTGCAATAAGTAATCTGAGATTGTTATATAGACATATTCTTTTTCAATTATATACAGCAGTAATGTGATCTGAGATTGTTATATAGACATATTCTTTATCAATGGTATACTGCAGTAATGTGATCTGAGATTGTTAAATAGACATATTCTTCATCAATGGTATACAGCAGTAATGTGATCTGAGATTGTTATATAGACATATTCTGTATCAATGGTATACAGCAGTAATGTGATCTGAGATTGTTATATAGACATATTCTTCATCAATGGTATACTGCAGTAATGTGATCTGAGATTGTTATATAGACATATTCTTCATCAATGGTATGCAGCAGTAATGTGATCTGAGATTGTTATATAGACATATTCTGTATCAATGGTATACAGCAGTAATGTGATCTGAGATTGTTATATAGACATATTCTTCATCAATGGTATACTGCAGTAATGTGATCTGAGATTGTTATATAGACATATTCTTCATCAATGGTATACAGCAGTAATGTGATCTGAGATTGTTATATAGACATATTCTTCATCAATGGTATACTGCAATAAGTGATCTGAGATTGTTATATAGACATATTCTTCATCAATGGTATACAGCAGTAATGTGATCCGAGATTGTTATATAGACATATTCTTCATCAATGGTATACTGCAGTAATGTGATCTGAGATTGTTTTATAGACATATTCTTCATCAATGGTATACTGCAGTAATGTGATCTGAGATTGTTATATAGACATATTCTTCATCAATGGTATACTGCAATAAGTGATCTGAGATTGTTATATAGACATATTCTTTATCAATGGTATACTGCAGTAATACTGCGAGAAAAAATATATATTTTAATTTTCTTCTTTATGTCCCTTCCATGTCTTCCTGCTCATTCATCAAATTGGCAAAGATGCTATTAGATATATATATAGTAATCTGAAAGGAATTTATCAGGATTTTGCAAACTTTTACTGAAGAAAAATGTTTTAGTACCAATTCCTTACATTATTTACTTCTACCAGAGACAGATATGAAATATTGCTTTGCTTTTGACTATTTCAATTAATATAATGCTTTAAATTTGATGATGGATTATTCTTGTGTGTCAATAAGGAGGAGTAATTTATATTTACGACATTGTAGACTTGCCATTTAGATGCCTCAGGAACAAATACCAAGAGCAATTTGGACCCTGTCAAATTCTTTATGAACTAAGCCTGTGAATAACTTATTATAGTTATAGATGAGATGTCTTCTCATAGCATTAAGTCCCCTTACTGGACCCCAATAGACCCTAGTCCCTTCATTTGAACAAACATGAAACCCTATGACAATTCTTGAGAAGATTTTTTGAAAATTTACCATTTTAATTCTTTTAAGGCCCTTGCTGACCCCTTATGACTATTTAATCCCCTTTAAAAGACAAAGTCCCAACTGTTATGACTACACAATGTTCCAGACCTCAAGATAATTGCAATAATGCCTAAAATTTGTGAGAAAAACAGAATTATCTGTTTTCCTATAGTATTCCTATGCAAAGATCAGTCCCCTTACAGGTCTCACTACACAGTTGAATTTTGTTCTTTGTTCTATATAAAATAAGGTCTAGGATTTCAATGGTAAAAAAAGAATTCCACATAGAATTTTTTTTTAAATATTTTTTTTCATAGCAAGAATGTATACCCACATAAAAATGCACAATAACTGGTAGGTTGACCACGTTGGTTTTTTTTAAAGAGGGTGCAGTGATACCCTGAGATTTTTGAAAAAAAGAAGTCCTCAAATGCTCATAAATACATGCATATGTTGAAATCCTATAAAAGTCACTTTTTTTAACACCAGTGATGTCTTATTGCAGTATATGGTATGCCAACTTTTGCTCTACTCCTCTGCAGCAAAAATCACAACCACAGTATGAACCATTTTTGAAAACATTTCATAACCAAAGTATATAGGCCCTTTTTTTAAGTGTAAGAATCTTGCTACCGTGGGAAGAGGGGCGTAACTGTGTAGTGAGACGTACATGACCCAAGTAAACAATAACCCCATTATTTGAACACTTTTGAAACCACTATTCATCAGGAATAATTAAACCAAGTATTAACACATTTGGCTCATCAGACATGAAGATAATTAAAGTAATATCTCTAAAATAGATCAGAAAAAAAAAAAGAATATTCTATTTTCCCGTAGTATTCCTATGTAAAATGTTCCCTTACGGAGTTTCAATTAATCCTTGCTCCTTTATTTGAACAAATTTGAAATTCCTAGTTTATTTAGAGATCATTTATACCATTTACACGTATGTATATATATATATATATATATATATATATATACACTGTAAGGTTTCTTTTGTACTTATTGTCAATACGATATACATTGGTTACACTCTACTAGAGAGTCTACTGTGTTAAACATTGAATAAGGTTTCATATTTAAATTGTGTCCAAAACTTGCTCTTTATTTATTGTCATAACTTCATAACATGTCATTATTTATTGTGAATATAATCACCATCAGTTCAACTCTGAAATATGTTTCTTTTGTTATATATTACCACAATATATCACACTTCATTTATTGTCACACAATGCCTGTCCAATACTACCTTATTGTAACTAAATGTCAAATTGGAATCTGGTTTTATAATCAAACTGTGTGCGATACTTGCCTCTTTAGTTTATTGTCACAATGTCATATCAGTTCAGCAGTGAATGAGGCATCATGTTTAAATTTGTGTCCAATACTTAATTATTTATTCATTGTCACTGAGAATGTGGCCTACCAGTAGTCATGGTCACTGTAATAGTTCATTATAGTTCTTGTGTCAAATGCTCAGACATTTATTCATTGTCACTGAGGATGTGACCCAGGTTTGTTCACTGTAATAGCACATTTTTTCTCTTATGGCCAATACTCGATTATTTATTCATTGTCACTTCATATTTTTTGTAATGCACACATCAGATTTTGTGACGTTCTTGAAGCTGCCAAGGCAGAGACATAGACACATGTGTATATATCTCTGGCCAAGGTGTTGAAATCCCAACCCCCCCCCCCCCCCCCCCCCCGGCCACCCACCCCAGTATGAAAGAGTAATGAGCCAGACATGAACCCCGCCACCAACCCCAGTATGAAAGAGTAATGAGCCAGACATGAAATGTTGCGTTGCAGATATGAAATGTGCGGTATGAGAAGTAACAGAGAACACACGATTTGTCAAACAGACAAGAAATATCGTCAAATAGACTTAAAGTGTGACCTTGACCTTTAAGACACATGTTTCGATGGTACGCACGAGACATCATCATATCATGTTGATAATTTGTGGAGGGTTTTATCCACGAATGACAAAGTTACAGGGCACACACGAAATCTGAAACAGACTGAAAGTGTTGTAAACATGTTGAAAGTGTGACCTTGACCTTTGAAATAAGTCCTTGGAGTTAAAGCACCACAAGTCGTCATGTCATGTTAATGAAATGAATATTTGTTGTTAAAAATCTATCCATGGGTGAGAAAGTTACAGGATGGCCACAAACTCTGACAGACTAAAAGTGTGACCTTAACCTTTGAGGTACGGTGTTGGTCTTAATCGTAACACATCGTCATGGCATGATGATGAAATGCGCCAAGTGTTTTCGAAATTTATCCAAAGCGGACAAAAAAAATCAAACAGACTGAAAGTGTTGTCAAAGTTAACGTGTGAACTTGACCTTTGAAGAGGGAGTATGGGTGTTATATCATGTTATATTGATCATTTGTAGCAAGTGTTTATAAAATTTATCTATGCATGACAAAGTAACAGGACGGACATGAAATACTGGACAGACGGACACTGCGATTATTGATCATTATCAGCCATCCAAAGAAAGTTTTGTTTCAATTGTTGGTCATATATAGATTTGTTTTTGTTTTGTTTGTTGTCTTTTTTTTCGTTTTGGTGGTATTGGGAGTGGGTTAGGGTGTATTTGTATTTGCTGGGCGTCGTAACCCAGTGCGGCCAAGTGGCCAATGGTCAATTAGACACCCGTTGTCTGCAAACAGAACTATTCCGGCATGATGTAATGTAGGAAGAGACTGTGTCCGAGGACATATATACACTGTCAACGCAGTGGTCGAAATTCGGTAAGTACCTAATCATTAATAACATTTCTTACTCTCTTATAGAATGTCTGTCAAATCCGCCTCCAGATGACAGTAAATGTATGTTTACATTTTTTTCTCACAAAAAACGGCCGCCATTATCGTTAGGGAAATCGGGGAGGTGTTTCGAGTGGAACCGGCCGGTCAACTCGTACCCAAGTTAGCTCGTACCAACTGTGACAATTCGTACGCATTTTCTTAATGTTTATTTTTGACAAAATTGTCATACATTTTGGTTAAATTAATCAGCTTAGTTTAACTGTCAGCGGTGAGAGTAGCTGGTCCGTAAACTAGGATGTTCACAGTGGTGTTTTTATTTTTTGCACTGGCTTGCACTGATTTTTCTTGCAGTAACCGAAGCCTTCTCTTTGAAATGCAAAGCTTGGCATTCTAGTTGGAAATGTCAGCTGGCGTGCGTCAGAAATCTCTGGGACTCGGGCAGCTTACGCGTTAGATTTACAGCATTTTAGTTACACCAAAGAATTTACTGTAGCGGACGCTTTTTACATATGTCATTGATTAAACATTTCCCGATTGATTTGGCGTGCGTATGCCTGTACGTAAGTAAGCAACATAATCCTTATCTATTTGATGCCAAGCTTTTATTTACCATTGTATTTAGTTTTAGACTTTTGACAAGAGAAACAAATGATAACATGGCACAGACCGGCCAACCTAACTTCGAAGCTTTTACGTATACTTGACAAAATCATCGACGCCCGCCACAGACATTCTTCAACACTGTGACGTGGTTACTCCTGACGGTAAAACAAACGTGCGAGTTTGTGCAGAGATAACAATAAACTGAAACAACCGCTGTATCGTGCCCCACCATCACGATACCACAGGTAGCCATTGGTGTGCTAACTTAAAGACGATTAACAAACAAAGGTTGAAGTACTTGACGTAGAGATGGACGACAGGAGAAGCCAATCGAAAACTTATTCTTGAAGAAGTAGCTATATTCCTGCGATTTGTTAAGCAGACAAAACGAACTTGCTTGGGGCGACGTCCAAAACAAGCTAAAAATAAGCGGATGGTAGTTAAAATAACAAAGCGATGTTTAAAAACAAATTGCACGTTTAGCCGAGGTCACAGAGTTACTAGTAACCCATTTGAAAGTTAAAGAGTTTGATGTTCTTGTCGTTGACAGTAAATTATTTCATATTCAATTCCAACTGTCACTTTAACATTATTGGCCCCGTGATCGCTTGCACTTTAATTTATCATTATTTTATGTTTAAAGTTACTACTAATCTTGTCCCTTGCTATATTAATGACTTAATTCCAACATATGTTGGTGAGACAACACAATACTCACTTAGAAAAAGAAACAATTGTACTATCCCACATTGTAAAACAAATATAATGCAAAAATCATGTATACATTCATCCCTTTCTTTGTAGAATTCTTTAGATGATGAAATTCGATCCTCGCCTTCACTTACGATTTTTAAAAAAAAATTCAACCAATATCGTAATAACAGTAACATACCTTTACATTTTTCACATGCAAGCAGCAGTTGTCTGTTTTACTTTAATTTTAGCTCGAATGCGATGAAAGCTCAGAGCTTCTATGAACCGCTTTCGAGTCCTCTGGGTAGAACCAGTACTGAGTGTTGTTTTATGACAGGCATCGGGTCGAACTGGGGATCGAACCCGCAATATCTGGCGTGAGCGGCCAACACTCTATCTATTAGACTACCGCCCAATTGAGGACGCAGAACACTTTTCTGCAAATGTTCCATTTATAGAAATCAAGGGCTGATTTGATATTATTTCAATATACTAGTACTAGAATGTTTCATCCTCTTATCGTAAAAAAATATTATTTGGAGATAAGAATTGATGACTCTCCCTGTGTATTGGCCAACTGCATCAAATCACCTGCTTTCACAGTATACTGTCCGAATAAGATGGGAGTGTGAAAAATTCCGGAAGAAACTCCATTGGGAATCGAACCGGAGACTTCTTAGAGCAAGCATGCTAATCAAGCAATATCAACATTGGTTTAAGATGTCAAATATCAAACTAAAGTTTTAAAAAATGAATAAAATCTTTTCAGAAAAAGATGGATTTGAAATTGAATTTTTCATATTTCCCGTAATATTCATATTTAAAAACTAAAGTTAATTAATTGATCACAATGCACCGTTGAATCAAATTTCAGACCACCAAGTTTATGCCAACTTTGGCAGGCAGATTTTTGCGAGGAATATTAATATATTCTTATTTGTTTCGAACTCAATTGCGAAAATACTCGGGGCGAATAATAATCGCTGTCATGTCATTTGTCGGGGTAGAACTAGTACTGACTTTGATTCAGACAGGTCATCGACTTGTCGGGGTAGAACTAGTACTGACTTTGAGTCAGACAGGTCATCGAATTGTCGGGATAGAACTAGTACTGACTTTGATTCAGACAGGTCATCGACTTGTCGGGGTAGAACTAGTACTGAATTTGATTCAGACAGGTCATCGACTTGTCGGGGTAGAACTAATTCTGACTTTGATTCAGACAGGTCATCGACTTGTCGGGGTAGAACTAGTACTGACTTTGATTCAGACAGGTCATCGAATTGTCGGGGCAGAACTAGTACTGACTTTGATTCAGACAGGTCATCGAATTGTCGGGGTAGAACTAGTACTGAATTTGATTCAGACAGGTCATCGACTTGTCGGGGTAGAACTAGTACTGAATTTGATTCAGACAGGTCATCGAATTGTCGGGATAAAACTAGTACTGACTTTGATTCAGACAGGTCATTGACTTGTCGGGGTAGAACTAGTACTGACTTTGAGTCAGACAGGTCATCGACTTGTCGGGGTAGAACTAGTACTGACTTTGATTCAGAAAGGTCATCGACTTGTCGGGGTAGAACTAGTACTGACTTTGAGTCAGACAAGTCATCGACTTGTCGGGGAAGAACTAGTATTGACTTTGAGTCAGACAGGTCATCAAATTGTCGGGGTAGAACTAGTACTGACTTTGATTCAGACAGGTCATCGAATTGTCGGGGTAGAACTAGTACTGACTTTCAGTCAGACAGGTCATCGAATTGTCGGGGTAGAACTAGTACTGACTTTGAGTCAGACAGGTCATCGAATTGTCGGGGAAGAACTAGTACTCACTTTGAGTCAGACAGGTCATCGACTTGTCGGGGTAGAACTAGTACTGACTTTGATTCAGACAGGTCATCGACTTGTCGGGGTAGAACTAGTACTGACTTTGAGTCAGACAGGCCATCGACTTGTCGGAGTAGAACTAGTACTGACTTTGAGTCAGACAGGTCATCGACTTGTCGGGTCAGAACTAGTACTGACTTTGATTCAGACAGGTCATCGACTTGTCGGTGTAGAACTCGTACTGACTTTGAGTCAGACAGGTAATCGACTTGTTGGGGAAGAACTAGTACTGACTTTGTGTCAGACAGGTCATCAACTTGTCGGGGTAGAACTAGTACTGACTTTGATTCAGACAGGTCATCGAATTGTCGGGGTAGAACTAGTACTGACTATGAATCAGACAGGTCATCGAATTGTCGGGGTAGAACTAGTACTGACTTTGATTCAGACAGGTCATCGAATTGTCGGAGTAGAACTAGTACTGACTTTGAGTCAGACAGGTCATCGAATTGTCAGGGTAGATTGTCGGGGTAGAACTAGTACTGACTTTGATTCAGACAGGTCATCGAATTGTCGGGGAAGAACTAGTACTGACTTTGATTCAGACAGGTCATCGAATTGTCGGGGTAGAGCTAGTACTGACTTTGATTCAGACAGGTCATCGAATTGTCGGGGTAGAACTAGTACTGACTTTGATTCAGACAGGTCATCGAATTGTGATTGTACATAATTTTAAATAACTCATAATAAATTTACCCCTTCAGTTTTGGTTCTCACTGAAGAATTGTGTTCCCATTATTGCACCAAATATCCACTGCTTCATGGCGAGTCACTACTTCATATCTCAATTGAATACACTTCTTGTAGAGATGAGAACATTTTAGTTTTCCTTTAGTATGCTTATGTAAAATACATTGTACACTTGCGGTTCTCGGACGGACTATATCGCTTCAATTAAAACAACAACAGCAACTAGTATTGGAAGACATTAATGCCAAACACATCTAGTTTGCCAGTTGTAGAGAAGAATATTTTATAAACAAAATAAAATCAGTTTTAAGCCATTTTGGGCTCCTTTTCATCCCTTTAATTAAGACTCAGAGTCATCTGAAAACAAAATAGATTGTTTAAAAAATAAACGGTGGACGGTCTGTAAGAGTTTACGGCGAACGGACGGCGGACATCTCTGATGATCACAAAGGTTTAAAAACAACTTTTGGCCCAGTTGAGCTAAAAAGCGATTTGTTGACAGGATAGAATTGAAAAGCAACTCGATCCTCGACATGTTGCTCAGGCTGTTTTTATTGACAGAATAGTGTCACCAGAGAAGGGCGAACTTCTAACAGCAGCCGTGCGTACAACGATAACAAGCAATCTGCTGCGGTCGTTGTATTTACTCTTATTCTAGTATATTATATTCGTGTATTTGCGTACGCCATTAATACGTCTATTTTTTGTGTAATAGCTGCATAAAAGTATATATTTGCTTTTCTATATGGGTATACGATTAAAGTACATCACGTAAATATTTGACAAAAATAGTATTAAAAATCCGATTATAATTAAACTTATTATGTCATTTTTTAGTACATAAATGGCATTACAATACCTATTTTATATATTGATTGTGCATTTGATTGATTGTATATTGAAACGTCCCTTTGTTTAACACTTCGTTTTCTATCGGAATGTATTCTTTCAACACGTTCAAGCAATACTCCACGTATTGAGTACCTGGGCTGCGTTAAGCACCGTTAAACAGCAAACACGTTGAATGCCCGGTTCCCTAAAATCATCGCGTTCTACGTGCTAATATGAGGTAGAGCCAGTGTCCAGGAAAATATGTAAGCTTGCGTTTTCAAACGTTTAACCGAACTGAACGCAGCCCTGGCTTGGCAAAACAATGCATTTTAATACCGTGTCGAGAAACGTACAGATGATGGATTCACACACCGGAAATTCTTGCTTTTCATGACTACATCAATTGTATCTAACTCGGTTTTTTAATTTTTAAAGCTATCTCAGCCATGCGACCCATATTTGCGTGTTATAAATTTTAAACAAAACATGATGCGTCTGTAGATTTGTTTAATCCTATTTGTTGTCGTCTTATTTACAGCATTGTCCACAAGTTCTCACAAACTTAATTGCGACCCTCCTCCTTATATACGACAATAGGAGAAAAGTGGTATATTATATAATTAACAGTGCTCCAGAAAAGCACCATTTGGGGATATTTAAGCATTTGAATTTTTGAATAAAGCATTGTAATTTAAAGAGAGTGGTTATTTATTTTTTATATAGATATCAATGTAATTAGTTACAATTCAATTCAATTCACAGGGCTATCTGGTTTACCATTAACAGTAAACACTGCTGTATAATGCTGGTAGGGAATGTCGTAAGATGTTATTAGTGTCATTGACATTCAATATAGAGTTATGCAAGACTATTAATAAAATGATATTAATTAAAAAATAAAATAACTCCATTATAATAATAAATATTTAAAATAATATTACCATGACAACCAAATATCAATTTAAATCAACTTTTCTATACAATCAACAAATATAAAAAAAAGTATTAAATTGAGTTTTATATTTACATGGTAAATCAACTCTACATAATTTATTTAATCTACAATTAAGTGAAATAAATTAAAATGAGTCTTCATCATTTAATATGGAAATCAGTATATATAAACAACGAATCCATTAAGTAACTTAGTAAACAACAAAATGTGTTGATATAATACACTGTTAGTATACTTTATGGGACAAATGAACCATCACATCAATCATTTCATACATATTTACAATATTCATCCGTTTATTATTAAATAATCATCTCAGTTTCATGCTCGCCAAAATGACTAGTTCAAAGCGCGAGGGTAAATAAACACCTATACTTGGCTTGTTTAATTGCTATGACTGTGTGGGACAGGCATCGAATCCCTTGATTTTTCATTTGGGGTAAACAGACCTTCTTATATCAGGTTCTTGGATAGACTGTTGTAATATTTATTCAGTTTAGTTATTGTAAAGTTACGGTTAGGAAGACACTTGGTCAACTTAATCAACATTGTTGACATAAAAATAATTATTCATCTCTTTAAGATATTAATACGGATTGTCCATAATGTGTGTACTGTTATGGCGGAACGGAGAGGCGACATATTGCACGTCGCCAAGCAGCCGTTTCACGAAAGCACGACACAGCGATGTTATATTGCTGTTATCTTGTCGCTCAAGCAGACATCGAAACAGTAAAGGGAATTTATCAGAATTTTTCAATATTTTAGAGTTGGCTAAAACATATTTTCCCCAATATATCATGCCTATATATACTGAACCTGAAATCTTCTGTTTGTTGTACAATGATGTCTTATCAATCTACTGAAATAGCTAAGTTTGACAGAAATTATCAATTCTATTGTTTGATTTGAATTTAAAACAGGAAGGGATGGATTTCAAAATCGGGTTATCAGTAGCGTGTGTGGCCGCCGCGTGCGATGATGACTGCTTGACAGCGACGTCGCATGGGGAGCACAAAGCTTGTTTATGTAGCCTGTGGGATATTATCATTTTTTTAAATTAAGTTAAATGTTAACAAAATATTCACATTTAAACTAAGCGAAAGTTTCTGTTTTGGTTCAGTATATATTCACTGACACGGTATTGCCAAAAGGGTATTTAATTAAATATTTTGAATTAATGTATTAAAAAGGGAATTACTAACTTGGGCTACGCCCCGCCTAAAATGCAACATATTTTGTGACGCATTAAATGAGTTACGTGATTTCATTTAGATTTCAATTTGATCCATTATAGACAGAAGGGGATCCAGGATTTCAGTTTAGAGGTGTGCCGAAACACAAAATCTGAACGGGAACGCGTGTTTTTTTTCAGTAGAAATATATTGAAATTTAATAAAATATAGGAGTTTATTGGAAGTTATTCGAATAAGGTATATCACTTATTATGGTAAAATAGTAAAACGGCACCCCATACCGAACAAAAAAATCTCTTGGATGACACATGACCACTACTTTTGTCCAAATATTTTGGTAGTGCAGAGGTTGACAACAACTCTGTCATAGGAGTATCTCTATGAATAACGAACATGCAAACTTTTTTATTTACTGAAGAATAAAGAACAACAATCAATGGTGGGCTTACACCTTGACAAGCTGTGCAGAAGAAACGTTTGTATTTTAGAAAAACAAGCATCGCAGATGATCAAGACCACAAATGGTCATTAAGACTAGATACACGCTCTGTTAGAGATATACGAATGAGTATATTATAACGGTAATATCCTTAGAAACTATTATTAATGCGCATAAAAAAATCATGACACTATTTTTATTACCAATCATCATCCTTGTTATCAAATCGTATAATAAGTAGTCAACAATGTTCTTTCTGTCCAGTTTGTTGTATGTCCAGGAAATAATCCTGTAAAAATATTGATACCCGTGTATTTAGTCGTTATGAAATTATGTTGGTAAGTTATTTATGGAAGGAGAGACACTAGTTACACACTATCGTTTCTAAGTTACCCTTTATACGAGTACTATTTATGGAAGGAGAGACACCAGTTACACACTATCGTTTCTAAGCTACCCGTTATGACAATATATTGGTACTATTTACGGAAGGAGAGACACCAGTTTCACACTATCGTTTCTAAGCTACCCGTTATGGCAATATATTGGTACTATCTATGGAAGGAGAGACACCAGTTTCACACTATCGTTTCTAAGCTACCCGTTATACGGGTACTATTTATGGAAGGAGAGACACCAGTTACACACTATCGTTTCTAAGCTACCCGTTATGACAATATATTGGTACTATTTATGGAAGGAGAGACACCAGTTTCACACTATCGTTTCTAAGCTACCCGTTATGACAATATATTGGTACTATTTATGGAAGGAGAGACACCAGTTTCACACTATCGTTTCTAAGCTACCCGTTATGACAATATATTGGTACTATTTACGGAAGGACAGACACCAGTTTCACACTATCGTTTCTAAGCTACCCGTTATGACAATATATTGGTACTATTTATGGAAGGAGAGACACCAGTTACACACTATCGTTTCTAAGCTACCCGTTATGACATTATATTGGTACTATTTATGGAAGGAGAGACACCAGTTTCACACTATCGTTTCTAAGCTACCCGTTATGACAATATATTGGTACTATCTATGGAAGGAGAGACATGAGGTACACATTATCGTTTCTAAGCTACCCGTTATGACAATATATTGGTACTATCTATGGAAGGAGAGACACCAGCTACACACTATCGTTTCTAAGCTTCCCGTTATACGGGTACTATTTATGGAAGGAGAGACACCAGTTTCACACTATCGTTTCTAAGCTACCCGTTATGACAATATATTGGTACTATTTATGGAAGAAGAGACACCAGTT
Source organism: Panopea generosa (assembly GCA_029582155.1). NCBI lineage: Eukaryota > Metazoa > Mollusca > Bivalvia > Adapedonta > Hiatellidae > Panopea > Panopea generosa. The sequence goes on from CM055909.1 coordinate 6,931,308, forward strand.
TCACACTATCGTTTCTAAGCTACCCGTTATGGCAATATATTGGTACTATCTATGGAAGGAGAGACACCAGTTTCACACTATCGTTTCTAAGCTTCCCGTTATACGGGTACTATTTATGGAAGGAGAGACACCAGTTTCACACTATCGTTTCTAAGCTTCCCGTTATACGGGTACTATTTATGGAAGGAGAGACACCAGTTTCACACTATCGTTTCTAAGCTTCCCGTTATGGCAATATATTGGTACTATCTATGGAAGGAGAGACACCAGTTTCACACTATCGTATTTAAGCTTCCCGTTATACGGGTACTATTTATAGAAGGAGAGACACCAGTTACACACTATCGTTTCTAAGCTTCCCGTTATACGGGTACTATTTATGGAAGGAGAGACACCAGTTGCACACTATCGTTTCTAAGCTACCCGTTATGACAAAATATTGGTAATATTTATGGAAGGAGAGACACCAGTTTCACACTATCGTTTCTAAGTTACCCGTTATGACAATATATTGGTACCATTTATAGAAGGAGATATACCAGTTTCACACTATCGTTTCTAAGCTACTCGTTATGACATTATATTGGTACTATTTATGGAAGGAGAGACATGAGGTACACATTATCGTTTCTAAGCTACCAGTTATGACAATATATTGGTACTATTTATGGAAGGAGAGACACCAGTTTCACACTATCGTTTCTAAGCTACCCGTTATGACAAAATATTGGTAATATTTATGGAAGGAGAGACACCAGTTACACACTATCGTTTCTAAGCTACCCGTTATGACATTATATTGGTACTATTTATGGAAGGAGAGACATGAGGTACACATTATCGTTTCTAAGCTACCCGTTATGACATTATATTGGTACTATTTATGGAAGGAGAGACATCAGTTTCACACTATCGTTTCTAAGCTAACCGTTATGACAATATATTGGTACTATCTATGGAAGGAGAGACATGAGGTACACATTATCGTTTCTAAGCTACCCGTTATACGAGTACTATTTACGGAAGGAGAGACACCAGTTACACATTATCGTTTCTAAGCTACCCGTTATGACATTATATTGGTACTATTTATGGAAGGAGAGACACCAGTTTCACACTATCGTTTCTAAGCTACCCGTTATGGCAATATATTGGTACTATTTACGGAAGGAGAGACACCAGTTACACACTATCGTTTCTAAGCTTCCCGTTATACGGGTACTATTTATGGAAGGAGAGACACCAGTTTCACACTATCGTTTCTAAGCTACCCGTTATGACAAAATATTGGTACTATTTATGGAAGTAGAGACACCAGTTACACACTATCGTTTCTAAGCTACCCGTTATGACATTAATTTGGTCCTATTTGTTTGGCAGGAGAGACATAAGTTACACATTATAGTTTCCAAATACACAGATCGAATCTTGACTATATTTGATATTGATATATACAATTGCACATGTGTGAATATGATGATTATGTAATGCTTATAAGCGAAAATAAAGACAGTTCTGTTTTGTAAATAAAAAACCGATAACAATAAGAAGAACAACAAATAATAAAGTAATATATATACATATATATATATATATATATATATATATATATATATATATATATATATATATATATATATATAAATTATAACTATAGTTTTCTTGCAGTATTCTAGTTACTGATCAGATGCAAATAGTTTCTACTTTATATTGTATTTAAATGTTAAATTAAATATTGAATGTGGTCGTGTCGTATTTTCTTGAATGTATTTGTATGGTTTTTTTTATAATGTATTGTGTTTTAATAGAAATTGTGTGACATTTTGTTATTCAAGAAGGAAATATGATGAATATATCTTGATAAATATGTTATTTATTATGTGTTCTAAATAAACAATGTATTATTATTATTATTATTATTATTATTATTATTATTATTATTATTATTCCTTATCATCATCATTATCATCATCATTATCATCATCATCATCATCATCATCATCATCATCATTTTTATACTGAGTTTCAAAGTTAAGTAAACGCAATGTAAATAAAACCAAAGCGCTGTTATAATAATTTCAGCCTAATTCTAAATTATGATTTATGCTTTGTTATCTTTCCGTATATAATTATTATACTCTATAATGCGAATTAAAATTATTAGAATGTGCATTCTTATTTTACTCTCACATTTCATTTTGAATATTGGAAGAGTTATTTTTTTCTACCGTTCGCTATCGGGCACATCGCCCGCCATTATCCTTGATAATCCCAGCTAACGTCGGGTACATTTTCACGTAAATGTGTGCTTATTTAACCCGAAGCTAATGATCATTTTTAATTTTTGAATATTTTGTGTATGCAATAACTTCAATAGACGTGAATTATGCATGTTATTTATATCACCATTTGTACAATAACATAGAACATAGTACATTTACATTAAATAACATTTACCATTCTAAATAGAATGATAGGAGACAAAATACAAATCATAAACTTTTTTTTCTAATCACATATAATTAATTACAATTTAATTACATTTCCAATACAAGTTGAAACCCAATTACTAATCTTGACATCCGTCTATAATACTTGAAATGTGGTAGGTAAAACTAATCTTATTGGAAATTTTGATTATTTTCATGCCCAAAACCGAAATCAAACCTTAAAGCTAAAAGGTATAGTGGAGGTGTTATAATTTATTACAATAAGAAATATGCTAATAATATTGAACTTGTTAATTAAAATAATAAGGATATTGTATGGTTTAAATTAAATCAATCTTATTTCGGAACAGATAATGATCTGTATTTCTGTACGTGCTATATTCCACCAGAGGATTCAAAGGTCTATAAAAGCGCTATTTCTCCTGTTTATGAATTTGATTTTTTCGACCAGTTAAATATCGATATTAGTAGGTATAGTATTCTAGGTGATGTTTACGACACACCAGAACAAGTAAAAGGTCAGACACGGTTGATAACATAAACCTTCAATGGTATGTTGATATGCCACAGAGCGACATTCACGTGCAAGATATCCCTTCACGGTCATCTCACGATAATATTTGTAATAGCATTGTGAACAAATTATTCAGCCTTTGTAAAGAAAACGGACTTAGTATTGTTAACGGCCGCCTTGAAGAAGGTAATTTTACGTGTCATAATTTAAATCGTAACAGGGTAGCTGCAAGTGTTGTCGATTATGTTATTACACATTTTAACAATTTTCCATGTATTAATAATATAAACGTTTTTGACTAGACCGAGTTCTCAGACCATTGTCCTATTCATTTTTCAATAATTTTCGATAATTTACAGATATATAAAACTGATAATTTAACTTATGAAAAAATAGTATGGGACAATTCTGACCCACAGGTGTTTCAAAACATATTAGAGGAACAAAAATACTTATTTGATGAAATATCCCAGAAGTTGATATCAAACAGCATTGATATTAACTCGTGTATAGAGAATTTTTCTGAAATAGTATATAACATTTCTTTTAAGACGAACGGACGCACTTTTAATAGCAGTCCGAAACGTAAGCTTATTAAAAAGGCATCTTGATTTAATGATGAATGTAAAAATCTTAAAACTTTATTTTATAACAATAAGAGACTTTATAAAATGGATCTTACGGAAGATAATAGATTTCGTTTACTAACTAGTAGAAATGATTTTGCGAAAGCAAAGAGAAAAGCAAAATATATTTATTTTAAAAAAGAAAAAAAATGTCAAAATTAAGTAAAAGCAATACAAGTAAATTTTGGAAATATATTAAAAAATATCAAACGAGAAAAGGTAAACATTATTCTGATATTAATTTGAATGAATTTTTCGAGCATTTTAAAAATCTCTCAAATACAGCTCATAGCCATTTTAAACCAGATGATGATATAAATATAGACAGAAAATCTTTGGATATAGCTGAACTGGATTGTTCTTTTACTATTGCTGAAATAAAAAATACTATTTCATCAATGAAACGCCATAAAAGTTGCGATTTATGTAATAATGTAGCTGACTTTTTTATCGATTCAAAAGACTTTATTTCACCGTATCTTGTTCAAATATTTAATAATATATACGACACTGGAAATTATCCGGACTGTTGGGGAAAAGGTGTAATTATTCTTATACATAAAAAGGGCGATTTATCTAATCCGTCAAATTATCGTGGCATTACTTTAACAAATATAATGTCAAAAATATTCTCTCTCACCCTGCGTAATAGAATAAATAAATGGTACGAGGCGGAACACACTTTTAACGAGACACAATTCGGCTTTCGCGATAGTCATAGTACTACAGATTGTATATTTATCTTGCATTCAATAATTCAAAAGGTTTTGATAAAAAAATCAAAATTATATTGTATTTTCGTGGATTATATGAAGGCGTTCGATACCGTTATTCACGATGCCCTTTGGATTAAGCTTGTCCAATCCGGTATCAGTTTTAAGATGGTTAACATAAATAAAGCAATTTACGGCAACGTTAAATCATGTGTTAAGTTAAATGATTTGTCGTTTTCAAATTTCTTTGATGTATCGCTAGGTTTAAAACAAGAGGAACCACCCTCTCCGCTTATGTTTATTCTTTTTGTTAACGATATAAGCACTACTATTGATCTTAATGAATTAACTGACAATGATGTAGAACAGTTATCTTTATATATGTTACTTTTTGCTGATGACATAGCATTATTTACAACAAATCCACTAAGTTTACAAAAACAAATTGATAATTTATTTCAATATTCAACCAAATGGGGATTAAAAGTAAATGTAGTTCAACAAAAATTTGTATATTAGAAAAGAGAAAACAGCAACATAACCATGAATGGTTTATAAATAATGAAAAAAATAGAAATTGTTGATAATTTCTGCTACTTTGGTATTAAATTCCATTACACTGGAATTATGTCACATGCTGTAAAGGCATTATCAGATCAAGCACTCAGAGCATATAACAGTTTACTTTCAGTATTCACTAGGGTTAAATTAGATATCAAAACTAAATTATCTTTATTTGATTCAATGGTTGTGCCAATTCTATTATACGGATCGGAAGTTTGGGGTATTTATGAAAATAAGGAATTAGATAAATTACAAATTAAGTTTTGCAAACGCATCTTAGGTGTTAAACCACAAACTCCTAACGTAGCTGTATTAGGTGAACTAGAGAGATTTCCATTATCTGTTATCTGTAAACAACGTGCTATAAGCTATTGGACAAAAGTTATGAAAAAAGAACAATTCTATTCAATTTAAAGTTTTTAATGAACAATGTACTTTACAAAATACCAGCTGTTGGGCTGTTAGTATGCACATGCTTTTAAATCGACTGGGTTTTGGAGATATTTGGTTGAATTTCAATTTAAACGCAAATTATTTCTCCATGTTAAAACAAAGGATTTGTGATCAGTATTTACAAAATTGGAATACATCTCTTCAAAATATGCCCAAATTAGACTATTTAAGAAAATTTAAAACATGTTTTGAATATGAATTTTACTTGGATTTTATTCTAAATGAAACAAACCGTAAACATTTAACAAGATTTCGACTGAGTGCGAATAATTTAAAAATTGAAACTGGGATATATACATAGTACAAAGGGAAAATCGTTTTTGTAGAGTATGTTATGTGTGTGTGTGTGGGGGGGGGGGGGGGGGGGGGGTAGGGGGGTTAAACTTAATCATTTATGAATATTCTGCTTGATAACGTCATCGTATAAAAAAAAGGTGTCGATGTTTGATGAGTAGACTGAACATATTCCGCGCTGTTACATTTCGTATATGAACATTAGATGTTAAAAGTGAACGGATCTCTAATATAAGACGGAGCTTAGTCGTAACTAAACGTCATAAACGTTTTAAACTATTTTAATATCGGGTATCTGGACACGCCAGTAGATTTACAACAAGTAAACGGAAATTTAAGTGATACATTCTTACTAGATTATTACATTACGTAAATTACTCTAACAGCTAATGCTCATACATGCACACTACGGTCATCCTCTAATCTACAGTTGTATTCTCCTAAGCTTTATTCTGAAATGTTTCGAAATTCATTTGCTTGTTCAGGGATTTCTTTGTGGAACTCTATTCCGTCTTATATAAAAAATGCAAATTCTGTTTATCAGTTTACAGCTTTATATTTACAATGGAGTAAAAATTCTTAACAATTCTAATAAATCGGGTAGCTTTCTACAAAATTGATATACAATCACACACATATAATATATATATATATGTATCTACTTCTTTACTTCTTTTGTTTATATGTTAAATTAATGTTGTTTTTTGTAATATGTTGAGGGCCTCATGGAAGATTGAATTTATTCAAATGAGTTTTCTCGTTAATGAAAGTCTTTATTATTATCATTATTATTATAATTTATTATTATTATTATTATTATTATTATTATTATTATTATTATCATTATTATCATTATTATAAATTGAATATTATCCAAGTTGTGCTTCAGCAATCATGCATAATATAAATTTGAAGAAACAAAGACTACCCAATTCGATGACAGCGTAATATATAGAGTCTAGGCCTATATTGAGTTAATCAGTTTTACGCTACGTCCTCCAATTAAAGAATGCATAGAGAGGTACCTGTTATGGCCATCGTCGTGGTCCATTTCACCATCCTCGTCATGCTCGTCATGCTCGTCATTCTCATTAGCGGCCACTGGTCTACATGTCGTTATCCATATTAAAATTGCAACAAAGGAAACACGCGTCCACAGCATAGTCCCTGTGTGACGAAAGACAGTTAAGTTCGAAACGCGTTGTCGTTGGTGCCCAGTGCTGGTAATTTGTGTGCGTTTACCAAAATACCAATAAAACTGTTTGTATGTAGCGTGTTCCTCACTTGATGCTGAAATGTTCGCTGAAAATTACGTTTTTATAGTTTTCCGCGTAATATTATGCAAATCACTATTATTATTCCGCCCATTGACCAATAACGTAATTTGATTGGCTGGACACGCGAAATGTAATGCGGTTTCACGTGTAATTTTAAACCAACGAACAATTTTGATTTAATAATAGCATACATCCCATGACACACAATGACGTTATTGCCCAAGCAATCCATACAACAGGTGGCACGACGGCAAGATGATAGCGGGGAAAAACAGTAAAGTAAATTGATTTATAAAGAAACAAAACGGTCGACAGTACATTAGTTTGTATTATACAAGAGACATACGAATAAATGGCAATGTCCCTGCTTTTTATGCTTGTAATAAAATGTCGAGAGAAAGTAGCTACATATAAAATACTGAACATAGCAAATACCGACTATAGTAAATACAGAATAAACTGAATCAAGCAAATACCGAATATAGCAAATACCAAACGCAAAACCAAATAAAGCAAATACAGAATATAACAAATACCGCTTATAACAAATACCGATTATAGCAAATACCTAATACAGCAAATACTGAATATAGCAAATACCGAATATAACAAATACCGAATAAAACAAATACTGAATAAAAGCAAATACAGAATATAGCAAATACCGAATACAGCAAATACCAAATACAGCAAATACCGAATAAAGCAAATACTGAATATAGCAAATACCGAATATAACAAATACCGAATATAACAAATAGTGAATATAGCAAACATAGTTCTGAATATAACAAATACCAACTATAGCAAATACCAAATATAACAAATACTGAATATAGTAAATACCGAATATAGCAAATACTGAATATAGCAAATATTGAATACAGCAAATACCGAATAAAGCAAATACTGAATATAGCAAATACTGAATACAGCAAGTACCGAATATAGCAAATATTGAATACATCAAATACCGAATATAGCAAATACTGAATATAGCAAATACTGAATACACCAAATACCGAATATAACAAATACTGAATATTGCAAATACTAGTACTGAATATAACAAATACCTTATATAGCAAATACCGAAAATAACAAATTCTGAATATAGCAACTACTGAATATAGCAAATACTAGAACTGAATATAGCAAATACCGAATATAACAAATTCCGAATATAGCAACTAATGAATATAGCAAATACTAGTACTGAATATAGCAAATACCGAACATAGCATCATAAAAGCCTTCTACTTTAACACTGTTTATTTATTTATTTATTTATTTATTTATTTATTTATTTATTTATTTATTTATTTATTTATTTATTTATTTATTTATTTATTTATTTATTTATTTATTTATTTATTTATTTATTTATTAACCACATCTCACATGCCCCATAGGCAAAGAAATCTTTCAGGGAGGAAAACGAGTTTTGTTAGTTTAGTAAGTTTAAACATACAGTCAACCCTGTCTTAAACAGCCACTCGAGGGAAAGACCAAACTGGCACCTTAGTGCAGGTGGTTATTAATACAGGTTAATTAAAACTAAAATTATAAAAATGGTTAATAGCAAAATTGGCTTTTTGAGACCAGTGGTTGCATAATAGAGGTGACCGCAGGTTTTACTTTATGTTATTGCCATGTAAACACATATTACATATTATGCATATAAATCAAATATAACTTTAGGCAAATGGATCTGGCCACAAGCTCTCTCAACATTAGATACGGCCATTCACTTGTTACATGTGTCAAGAAATTAAAAAAAAATAGAGTAGATGTGTTCATTTATATCCTCTCTATTCGATCATATTTTCTTTAATGATTTAGTCATTTGATTGTTATAACACGTGCCATTAACTCGATGTTTAAATGCTTTATGTAATCGCGCGTATTGGTATTAGACTATGTACTATTTTATAACTTTATGTAGATGTAAGATATATTGTAAATGTGTTTTTTTGTGTGTTTTTTTTTCGTAATTATATAAAATCTCGCCTTTGTGGTCCGTCTCCTTGATAGCTGATCGGAACATACTTGTCGAAAATGTCATAATTATATAATCTACAGTGTACGTTTGATGATTGATTGAATATTTAGTGTCATTTTTATGCCATCGAGGGCTAACAGACGATCAGTTAACCTAACCACCATTTCCTGGGATCCTTGAAGGTTAACCAGTATTCGAGCACACCCCATCTCCGAAAGCAACTAATAGATTTTCCACTTGAATCAGTGGTGAGAGACGAATGATAATGATACGCAATGTCATATATCAGTCATCACGGAAACTGTTGCGGGTATTCGAACTCACGACCCCTGGATTGAAAGTCAGACTGAGGAGCCACTAACAACTGCATATACAGTGTATTTATTTAGGTCTATAACCTTATGTTCAAGAACGTGTGCGATATGTTACGGCTATATGAATATTGTGAACGTTTGATGGAGATTATGACAAATGCGTGGCAGAAAGAGAAACAACTCTGACATTAAGTGTCCGATTTGACCAGCTGCGCTACAGTGGACAAAAGTTTCGATATATCTTCTACGTTTGTGTGTGTGTGTGTGTGTTTTTAAATATTTAAATATATACAGGTAACGGTTTTGCATTTTATACGATTTATTGATTCTAAATATAAAACATGATGCAACACATGGTCTAGAGCTAGAGCATTAACCTAGGAACGAGAGTCATAGAATAAACCCCACACCATGGCTAATTGAGTAAGCTTTTATCGAAATATGCTTATACACAGGACTAGTTGTAAGATCTTGTTTCGTAATCGATGTAAGTTATGAACCAACTAGATGATAGTCTGTATCCCCAAAACACACATGTCTTCCCTTTCCCAGACCTTGTTCTGAGGCAAAGCTTTAGAGTGTTTACGGAGCGAATAGATTTTATGACGTCTTGCTGTAGAAGTTCTGTATGTGCAAATCTCTAAAGTTGTTTAAAAGTTATGGCCCGGAGCGGACACGAAATACTGACGATATATTGTACAGTCTGTCTGCGTGCCTGCCTGCCTGCCTGCCTGCCTGCCTGCCTGCCTGTCTGTCTGTCTGTCTGTCTGTCTGTCTGTCTGTCTGTCTGTCTGTCTCTGTCTCTGTCTCTGTCTCTGTCTCTGTCTCTGTCTGTCCGTCCGCCTGTCCGCTCATACGTCTGGAGCGGCAGTTGTGGGTTGCGTTTCCAGTACAGAATGGCATTGTGGGGTTAATTCCATTTTTTCACATTTTTCTTTTACTTTTTTTCACCTTTTTTCATTCTTTTTTAGTGTCATTAGGGTTAGCTCTCAAGGTTTGTGACATTAGGGTTAGAAAGAAAGTAAGTTTTGTTTTGTTTTATGAAAAAAAAGATGTTTTATAACATATAAAAACAGCACCCCACAACATCAATTCCACCAGAACGTCCGCCCACCCACCCGCTCGTCTGCCTGTCTGTCTCGGGTGTCCTTTTTTTCAAGAAGAGCACTTAAAATATGGTAATAAAAAGAAGTAATTCACTAAATGTTCTCTTATTTTTTATTTTTAAAACACATATTTTGCTGAATTGACGATATGCAACACATGTTGTAAGTAGGCACGCGTTCAGATCAAATGAGTATAGATAAAATTATTGTATTGGCTGCGCAGAATATGGTCAAGTTGGCCACTCGAGAAAAGCTGTGCTCGTGTGAGAGTAAGATAAACATATCGCCTTCTGGAATTGGGCAAACAGACAGATAAAACACACACTTAATGTTTTTGGGTAGCGTCACGAGCTGCAAGCAAGCGCAGTGCAACAATCAATTATTCCATATTATACTTTATGACGTACCGGCCAAATACCTTAGATTCGTTGCAACTTCAGCAACAGTATTTGGAAAATACGCCACGTTTAACTTATTTGTTTTACATGGAACGCCTGCCCCAGAAGTACATTCATTTTGGAAATATGTGAAATTGTTCATAAAATAAAAAGAAAATATACATAAAAAAATTGCATTAAAAAAAATAAAATATTTATCTTATTTCGATCGCGAAACAAGTTATTACAATTTAGATAAATCACGCTCGGAGTATTCCTGGGTAGAACCAGTACTGAGCACATGCGGAAAATTGTCCTGTTCAAGGACACCGCACAAAGCCGTTGCGGAGGATCGAATGTAAGACTCGTTTTATCACATAACTCAGGAAAAATATACATTTACCATTTATTTAACAGATCACCTCTATAAGGAACGAGCAAAACTCGAGCTTATTTGTCTCCGTAAGTCATCAATATAACGTCATTTTACCATGACAAATCGACGTCATTTATATATTTGGGCAAGTCGGAAAGTACTTCGGCAATTTACGTAAGAGAGCTATACGGAAAACTCCGAAGTGATATATAACACTAAGATGATATCAAAAATATGTCATGGGTTTATTACACTCCTGCACCTTAAAGTATGTGATAAATCAATTTATTTTAGTTCGATCGGGATGTAAGCCCATAGTTTATATGAACCGCTCTCGAGTTCGCTTCCTGGGTAGAACCAGCACTGAGTGTTGTTTTATGAGAGGCATTGCGTCGAGATGGGGACCGAAGTCATAACCTCTGGCGTGAGCGGCCAACACACTATCTAATACGCTACCGCCCGCTTATAAATTGAATATCATTCTTGGGATCCGCCAGGCGGTAAAACCGTACTAGACACTCGTTATCTCAACAAGTCACTGACTACTTCCCTACCTATTCAAAGGTGGGAGATTAGTGGTCTAGAACAATGTTAATGGCATATCATCGAAGAGACTATGGCCGGACGAGGATTCGATCTCTGTATGGACTATCAGGCGCGTTACCTACTGAGCTTACCGGGCCAGACTGCATGATCTTGATATATATATATAGTATAGTTGACATTTTAAACAGGTAATTATATTTTAACTCCCGCCCTTGCATTACTTGTACAAGATTATCTGGTCGGTCTTTCAAGCTGTACATCAGGCTGAGGTCAGACTGAGCCATAAGGATACAACGGGGGCAGTATGTGGCAGAAGACAGGGACTGGGAATCCGCACTCAGTGGTTTAGCACAGGCCACAGACACAGAAGAGAGATGCTGCAAACAGAGTTTGGAATTGCTGAAGAAGACGCTAGGAAAGTCAAGGCAGTACAACTGAGGCTTTTCTTTGAGCTTGGACCAGATGGACTTTACCAGGCAAGTTTATTGGAGTGACGTCTGCGGATGCGAACCATTCCAGCTGCAATGTCTTCTTCATTCAGTGTATGATCTCCTCCCTTCGCCAACAAACCTTTGTAGATGAAACCTGTGAGAAAATCGCTGTCTGCTCATTAAGTAATAGCAGAGTGACCTTGAAGCATATCCTGTCATATTGCCGTGTATCCCCGACACAAGGGCGATACAGATGGAGACACGACACGGTACTCTGGGAACTCGATAGCATCGAAATAGAACGACAAAAGAAGAGACCCGGAACTGTGGAAAACATATGGCTTTACTCACAGTACCCTTGGGGAAAGAAACCAAACCATATATAAAATAAAGAATGCCAAAATAAACAGAGTTTCAAGAGCTTTGTGGAGAGCAGGGGTCCTCACTAACGTTCGTAGGTACGAACAAATTGTGACATCTCGGAACGATTCATGTGTGCGATATTTTTGCAAATTTAAAAAAAAGAATACTTTTGATAAGGTTTGCAAACGATCAGAGTAAAATAAGTAACCGACACGCATAATGAGTTTTCCGATTCTTTTTCAGGAATTTTACATACACTAAGAAGTTCGTAAACTTACGAACGTTAGCTAAAAGGATCCCAGGAAATCTGAAAGTTGAATGGGTGTTATATGGTACAGCTAACCATAAAACGTGTTGTGTTACATAGTGCAATAGCGCAAATTACGCCATGCTGTGTGTATTTCTGATATTGCAAATTTATACCGTACGTTAAGCGAGAATGTGTAATGGCCTTGTCATCGCCTGATAGCCACTTGAATATTGTTAAAAATTTAAACGTTACTTTTCACTGGAAGGTACCAAATAATGCATGAAATGCAAACTCTGCTTGTTTGATGGATTTACCAAATTATATATTAGCAATTGTTGTAAACTGAAGATCAAAAACTTACTATTGAAACTGTTTTCGATCATTAAAATTATGAGTTCATAACTTAATGTGTATATGCCTCTGGATAAACCAAATATTTGCAATATGGTCAAGATTGAATAAACTAAGATGGTTTGATTTATTAAGCGTCATATTTAGGACCAAAAGACGAACAGTTTACCTAATCACTCTTTCCTGGCATCCTGAAAGTTTAACCAGCATACCCATCTCTACATATGAGTAAAATTATTGCCTTTTACTGGAAAAGTCACCAATGGAACATAAACTTTAAGGTGATGATATAATAGAACCACAAACACCGTCACCACTACAACATCATCATCATTATCATTATGATCATCACCGTCCCCATCATCCTCACTACCACTATCACATCCTCATCATCAACACCATTATAACCACCACTACCATCATTATAATCATCAGCATTATCATCATCATCATCATTATCAACAACAACCAACACCAATAGTAACAACAACAATATTGATTATTCCTATCCAAAAGGGACATAACAAAACTAGTTTTGCGAATCAGACATGAAAAGAGTTAAGTCAATGTTTAAAAAAATGATGCCGGAAGAAATTACTTGGAGAATAAATCAAATCGTATGAGGAGAGCGTACATATTGATAAAATAGTTGTAGATAAATAATACTAACTTGGTATCGAAAACCTCCTGATGTACTTAACAGAGGCCAGTGTTGGGGATTAAACCTTTGACTGAAAGATTAGCTTTAGTGTGGTTATATATTTGCACAGTGTTAATACTTGTTATTAATCTGAATAGATCATATTTGATAATTTCAAATAAGATGTTATTCTCACAGTGTATTATTGTCAGTAATTACTACCAATCTTCCTTTTAAATTGTTTTCAAATTATATTTTCAAAAACACTGTCTTGCTAATTTACAGAGGAAGAGCCTATCGGACATAACCTCCCTTCACTAGAGAACTATGTATTCGTTATTGAAACATAATATGGACATTACCTCCCTTCACTAGAGAACTATGTATACGTTATTAAAACATAATATGGACATTACCTCCCTTTACTAGAGAACTATGTATACGCTACTGAAACATAATATGGACATTACCTTCCTTCACTAGAGAACTATGTATACGTTATTGAAACATAATATGGACATTACCTCCCTTCACTAGAGAACTATGTATACGTTATTGAAACATAATATGGAAATTACCTCCCTTTACTAGAGAACTATGTATACGTTATTGAAACATAATGTGGACAATAATAATTGATGAGCATAATAATTCGACAACAAAAACTACTTTAATGGTTTCCTGCATTGATTCGATATTTGAAGTCAGTGTCAGTATATTGTAACTGGATGGGGAACCATGCCATGTGACATGATACTCCAGTCTGACAGCGCTTAGAAAACTGTCTCAAGCGAACACATTGAGGATATAACTGAAAAAAAGTTGAGTTAAAAGCGACGCTTTACACTATACAACAACAACTTATAACGTCTAATAGCAATCCCACCTTTAGTACTTTGAGTACTTTGTTTACCTTTTCAGATGATGCGATTGATAGATATATTCAAATAAAGATATAAGAAGGAATTTTTCAACAAATAACCACACCATATTCTATAAAACTCATAACTCAAAATTTTAGTTTGCTTCATTAGCCTGATACGGTTGGATATATATTTTTTGGTAGCTAGTCTTTGCTAAACAGTTTCTGATAAGTTTAGTATATCGACATAATATAAAGGTGAATATTTGAATTCTTGTAAAGTGAAATACTTTGTGAAACAAAGTCAAGTGGTAAAAATTATACGCAGAAACATCACCGAATTTCAACAATTTAACAAAAAAACTTCAAATACCACGAAAAACTCGAAATATAAATAGTACCGAGGACATTCTTAAAAAATAAATTGTTGGCTCTGCTCCTACCTACTCACTCAAAATTTCAGCTACCCAAACTTTTTTTCAAAATTTTCATGATTTTTGTCCATTTCTCTTTAAAATGACTATGCAAAATCAAAATTTGGCAAAAAAAAAAATAGTTACCTACCTACCCACAAAGAAAATACTGGGTCGGAACACAGCAAACAAATATTTTTTAAGGATGGCCTGACAACGACTAACTTACACAACATGAAAACAAATGGAATTAAAAGTAACTTTTCCAATTAAAATGATTTTAACCTATGAAGTGGCAATGTGAAGTAAGTAACCTTTCTTACATAAAAAAACAAACTTTCTCGTCCATCTTCTCTCTCCCCTACCCCGCCCCCCCCCCCCCCCCCCCCCCCCCCCCCCCAAAGCAATTTTAAAATATATATTCACCCGACAAATATCAATTAAAATAGCCTAGTATATACGCGGATTTGAAGAGAATATGCACGTATTTCGTTCCCATTTTGAAAAGGATCAGAGCCCAACTAGCCAAGTCGAGACTATCAATCCCGGGGTCGTGAGTGATTGAATCCTCCGCCCGGCTAGTGTCCGTGATAGGTGATATACGACATTTCGTCTCTCTATTTCTTAAAATGGCGTGGCACACTGTCAATACATTCTTAAATATGAACATTAGCAGATTATACGTTCAAAAGATTCAAATATTGGTTATGTGTTAACATGTGTAAAATCGATTACAAACCATTATAAAGGAACGCAAGTTCTCAAAAGTTATAAATACATGTACAGACAAAACTGATTGATAAGTGTCTGCCTGCCCTGCCCTGCCCTGCCCTGCCCTGCCCTGCCTGCCTGCCTGCCTGCCTGCCTGCCTGTCTGTCTGTCTGTCTGTCTGTCTGTCTGTCTGTCTGTCTGTCTGTCTGTCTGTCTGTCTGTCTGTCTGTCTGTCTGTCTGTCTGTCTGTTTACATTGTTACTGCTCTCCCTGTAAACAGTACCGAGGAATTTACATCACCTTGTTTACAAATAAGAGAGATCTACTACAGGTACTGAAGTCCCGGTATATAATTAATTAACTGTTTTACTTTACTATGAACAGATCCAGCTGAAGCATGCTTTCATGTCACTATAATTTGATACGATACAACTGTTACAAATCGATAAGCAATGATGCCTTTGTCCGGGAATAAAGTATTATGTTTTACGGTAAACAGATTTGAAACACAACCCGTTAGTTTCAATTTCCAGTGCTCACTTACTTCCTACTAGGAAAGCTAGTTGGATACTGCTCCGCCTTATCACGTTCCCTATCAGGCCAAATATTTTAATACTATTCTAATTATATTGGAAAAAAAATGGATTAGCATGGGTTACTCATCAATGTAATAAAGCAGGTATTTTAAAGTACACATTAAGTGTTCCAAGACAAATTAGAAATATGCATATGTTGCTGGTAATCTCGAAAAATAGGCTCATTATTACTGTTGGCATATAGAATATAATATATAGCAGGGGCGTAGCGTGGCAAATTAGGAAGTAACTTAATGGGTAGGTTTTTGCCCATGGCTTTGATTTCAACTGAGTAACTGAATATGCCACGCTACGCGCCTGTATAGTCCGTGGGAATAGGTGTAAAGATTACTGTCAGACGAGTAATACAGCAGCATCTATTCATATGTGCTATTATTAAGTTTTCTTTTTACAACAATCACGTTTTCATTCAATAACGCATAACATATGTATGATTTAATGTAACTTACGTATATCATCTAATAGAGTGTTATTTTTCATAAAGTATAACCAGTATTATTCTTAAACCACTTTGTTAAAAATTGTTTTTCAAAGTTGTGCAGATAAAGGGTCAGATATAAATGCACGTCCCACGTGTGTATTAAGATTTGGCAAGTTTGCTTCTCAAAATGAAGTGTAAGAATTATGCCGATCCTAAAAATATTATTTTTTTCTCTTACCTATAGTCTGTAGTACGGACCAGCTCTTACCTATAGTCTGTAGTACGGACCAGCTCTTATCTATAGTCTGTAGTACGGACCAGCTCTTACCTGAGTTTGTAGTACGAACCAGCTCTTACATATAGTCTGTAGTACGGACCTTCTCTTACCTGAGTCTGTGGTACGAACCAGCTCTTACCTGAGTCTGTAGTACGAACCAGCTCTTACCTATAGTCTGTAGTACGGACCAGCTCTTACCTGAATCTGTAGTACGGACCAGCTCCTACCTATAGTCTGAAGTACGGACCTTCTCTTACCTATAGTCTGTAGTACGGACCAGCTCTTACTTATAGTCTGTAGTAGTCTGTAGTACGGACCAGCACTTACCTATAGTCTGTAGTACGGATCAGCTCTTACCTGAGTCTGTAGTACGGACCAGCTCTTACCTATAGTCTGTAGTACGGACCTTCTCTAACCTACAGTCTGCAGTACGGACCTTCTCTTACCTATAGTCCGTAGTACGAACCAGCTCTTACCTATAATCTGTAGTACGGACCTTCTCTTACCTGAGTCTGTAGTACGGACCAGCTCTTACCTATAGTCTGTAGTACGGACCTTCTCTTACCTACAGTCTGCAGTACGGACCTTATCTTACCTATAGTCCGTAGTACGGACCAGCTCTTACCTATAGTCTGTAGTACGGACCTTCTCTTACCTGAGTCTGTAGTACGGACCAGCTCTTACCTATAGTCTGTAGTACGGACCTTCTCTTACCTATAATCTGTAGTACGGACCAGCTCTTACCTATAGTCTGTAGTACGGACCTTCTCTTACCTATAGTCTGTAGTACGGACCTTCTCTTACCTATAGTCTGTAGTATGGACCTTCTCTTACCTGAATCTGTAGTACGGACCAGCTCTTACCTATAGTCTGTAGTACGGACCTTCTCTTACCTATAGTCTGTAGTACGGACCTTCTCTTACCTGAGTCTGTAGTACGGACCAGCTCTTACCTATAGTCTGTTGTACGGACTTTCTCTTACCTGAGTCTGTTGTACAGATCTTCTCTTACCTGAGTCTGTAGTACGGACCTTCTCTTACCTGAGTCTGTGGTACGGACCTTCTCTTACCTGAGTCTGTGGTACGGACCTTCTCTTACCTATAGTCTGTAGTACGGACCTTCTCTTACCTGAGTCTGTAGTACGGACCTTCTCTTACCTATAGTCCGTAGTACGGACCTTCTCTTACCTATAGTCTGTAGTACGGACCTTCTCTTACCTGAGTCTGTAGTACGGACCAGCTCTTATTTATAGTCTGTAGTACGGACCTTCTCTTACCTGAGTCTGTTGTACAGATCTTCTCTTACCTGAGTCTGTAGTACGGACCAGCTCTTACCTGAGTCTGTAGTACGGACCAGCTCTTACCTGAGTCTGTAGTACGGACCAGCTCTTACCTGAGTCTGTAGTACGGACCAGCTCTTACCTGAGTCTGTAGTACGGACCAGCTCTCCTGATTCAGGAGGTATCAGGTTCTGTGATAGATTTACTTACCACGTTTAACTGAAGCTACCTAATTTGTTTATTGTTTACATGAATACTGACCATTTATTGTTTACATGAATACTGACCATTTATTGTTTACATGAATACTGACCATTTATTGTTTACGTGAATACTGACCATTTATTGTTCAAAATCAACATAAAAAAATAAATATCTGGAAAAAATGAACTTCCAACCCATATGCATGTAGTACTGGGTCGGAGCACCGCAAACAAGCGTTTTAGCCATGCTTTATGCCAAAGGCATATTCCTACTTATGTGGTCGTGATGAAGCTTTGCAGTATTAATCACCGCCATAATGATCATACGAGAAAGGGACTACTTCTTTATGTATTTTATATATCCATATGTTGCATAAAAGAAACAGAACAGAACAGAACATATATTTTATTTTAACTTATACATACAGTATCTCATCATGACATATACATATATACAAATTCATTATAACACGTGAAAGGTTTTCATTCACAAACACGCACATACTAAAACACGCAGGCACACACTCACGCACGCACGCACGCACGCACGCACGCACGCACACACACACACACACACACACACACACAGACCACGCCTCCATTGCCAATTATGGATCACAACGGCAAAAACTCATTGTTAAATAACATATATTTGACCTCCCTTAAAACAGGTTTGTTTTTAAGATATTTTGCAGAATTTTCCTCTGGACAACGTCTGCAATAAACACCCAATGAAATAAAAGTAAATCAGATTAATAAATAGAAAGTTTTTCATTATTTGGTAGTTTATCTTTCTATTAACTGCCGCTGTAGCTTCAGTCGTTTATCAGTGACGTGCATATCTTATTATATTTCCGAATCACGCACGCAATCCCTACGGACGCATGCAGGCACACATACACGCACGCACGCACGCCCCCTCCTCAATATATATTTGCGGGAAGAAAGAATGGTAAAATATTTCAATTAGGATAAATATTTATCTAAATTGTTTGTATATAAGATATTTTTCTCTAATGTATTAAATGATGATGGGTTAATTCAAACAACTACACATTTTCCAGAAGAAGAAAAAATACGTGTCGATATTCTATTTTAATAGAAAAACACACAAAAGGCGACTATATCATGTCATATATAACACTGAATAAAATATATTCGGTATAACGTTCAATCTGCTGGACTCGGGCATTCCTTAAAAGAAATTGCATTCATTGCATACTGTAGAAAAGTAGGAACATCCTGTCATGGTAAAGTTGATTTTTATCAATGGGGGGCAATTTCCCCACCAGAATTGTTACACCAGAGAGGGACAGCTATTACCATCCTAAATCAAAGTACTGTTAACCGAGATTTAATAAATATTCACATGCCTTCCTTACTTGATTGATATTAGTGTAGCGTTTGGTTTTTTAAAAACATTTTTAAACATGAGCCTGAATATGTGAATGCTAGTAAACGCTACACTAATACCAATCAAATAAGGACGGCGTGTGAATATTTATTAAATCTCGGTTAACAGTACTTTGATATTGTGTTATGAAGTAATTATTTTTGAAAGTTTGTATACACTTTCTGTCGAATGCTGGACATTATAAATTATATAAGGTTGTAATTTACTAGAGTTTGTATATTGACAGATAGTCATTGCAAGACAAGGGTGCTTCATGCGAATAAAACCTCCATGATATCAGCTGTTGCAGATCCTCCTATTATGACAGGATGTTTGACAGATCGTTTTGTGCTTCTTTATTGTAAAACATTTTATAACGGCAATGCAAGTGACAATTCCTATACAATGTATCCCACAGATAGCTTTGAAAATAAAATAAATGATTTGTTTTCGTTTGAGCAAAGCGAATTAGAAAATAAATATAGATATCCGCAACGTTGTAGAGTTTTACCAAATACAGATATCCGCAGCGTTGTAGATTTTTACCAAATACAGATACTGCAGCGTTGTAGAGTTTAACCAAATATAGATATCCGCAGCATTGTAGAGTTTTACTAAATATAGATATCCACAGCGTTGTAGAGTTTTACCAAATATAGATATCCGCAGCACTGTAGAGATTTACCAAATATAGATATCCACAGCATTGTAGAGTTTTACCAAATATATATATATCTGCAGCGCTGTAGAGTATTACCAAATATAGATATCCGCAGCATTGTAGAGTTTTACCAACTAAAGATATCCACAGCGCTGTAAAGTTTAATCAAATATAGATATCCGCAGCGTTGTAGATTTTTACCAAACACAGATACTGCAGAGTTGTAGAGTTTCACCAACTAAAAATATCCACAGTATTGTAAAGTTTAACCAAATATAGATATCCGCAGCGTTGTAAAGTTTAACCAACTATAGATATCCGCAGCGTTGTAAAGTTTAACCAAATATAGATATCCACAGCGTTGTAGAGTTTAACCAAATATAGATATTCACAGCGTTGTAGAGTTTAACCAAATATAGATATCCGCAGCATTGTAGAGTTCAACCAAATATAGATATTCACAGCGTTGTAGAGTTTAACAAAATATAGTTATCCGCAGCATTGTAGAGTTTAACCAAATATAGATATCGGCAGCATTGTAGAGTTTAACCAAATATAGATACCCGCAGCGTTGTAAAGTTTAACAAAATATAGATATCCACAGCGTTGTATAGTTTAATCAAATATAGATATATGCAGCGTTGTAGATTATAACCAAATATAGATATCCACAGCGTTGTAAAGTTTCACCAAATATATATATCCTCAGCATTCTAAAGTTTCACCAAACATAGATATCTGCTGTGTTGTAGAGTTTTACCAAATATAGATATCCACAGCCATGTAGAGATTCACCAAGTATAGATATCCGCAACTTGTAGAGTTTTACCAAACCGGTATAGCCGGAACGTTTTATCGGTTAAGTTTAAGTTAATAGTTATTTTGTTTAGATCGACTGCGAAGAAAGCTCAACTATTACATGGTTCGCTCACGAGTTCATTTCCTGGATAGAACAAGTAATGCTTTTTCTGAAATCACATCATGGTTGAGCCTCAGACCGAAGACCTGACTTCTGGTGTGAGCGGCTATCGCTCTTTCTGATCCATTACCGCCCCGCATATAGTTTCTGGTGTGAGCGACGCACCTCTATCTGATCCATTACAGCCCAGCTTACAGTTTCTGGTGTGAGCGACCAATGCTCTATCCGATCCATTACCGCCCCACATTTAGTTTATTAACGACCAATGCTCTAACCGTTACATTACTGTCCCACTTATAGTTTCTGGTGTGAGTTGCCATTGCTCTATCCGATCCATTACCACCCCGCATATAGTGTTTGGTGTGAGCGACCCATGCTCTATCCGATCCATTATCGCCCCGCTTATAGTTTCTGGTGTGAGCGACCCATGTTATACCGATCCGTTACCGCCCAACTTTTAGTTTGTGAGCGACCAATGCTCTATCCGTTACATTAATGTCCCGCTTATAGTTTCTGGTGTGAGTTGCCATTGCTCTATCCGATCCATTACCGCTCCAATTATAGTTTCTGGTGTGAGCGGCCATCGCTCTATCCGATCCATTTCGCCCCGCTTATAGTTTCTGGTGTGAGCGAACAATGCTCTATCTGATCCATTAGCGCCCAACTTATAGTTTCTGGTGTGAGCAGCCATCGCTCTTTCCGATCCATTACCACCACGCTTATAGTTTCTGGTGTGAGCAACTAATGCTCTTTCCGATCCATTACCATCCCTCTTATAGTTTCTTGCAGAGCGGCCATCGCTCTATCCGATCCATTACTGCCCCGCTTATAGTTTCTGGTGTGAATCGCCATCGCTTTATCTGATCCATTATCGCCCCGTTTATAGTTTCTTGTGTGAGCGGCCATCACTCTATCTGATCCATTATCGCCCCGTTTATAGTTTCTTGTGTGAGCGGCCATCACTCTATCTGATCCATTATAGCCCCGCTTATAGTTTCTGGTGTGAGGGACCAATGCTCTATCCGATCCATTACCACCCTGCTTATAGTTTCTTGTGTGAGCTGCCATCGCTTTATCTGATCCATTACTGCTCTGCTTATATTTTCTGGGTTGAACGGACATAGATCTTTCTGATCCAATTATATTTCCTGGTGTGAGTAACTAATGCTATTTCCGATCCATTACCACTCTTATAGTTTCTAATGTGAGTGGCCATTGCTCTTTCCGATCCATTGCCACCCCACTTATAGTTTCTGGTGCGAGCGGCAATCGATCTTTCCGATCCATTACCACTCCACTTATATTTCCTGGTGTAAGCACCTAATACTCTTTCCGATCCATTACCGCTCTTATAGTTTCGGGTGCAAGTGGCTATCACTTTATCCGATCCATTACCGCCACACTTATAGTTTCTAGTGTGAGTGGCCATTGCTCTTTCCGATCCATTACCGCCATGCTTAAAATTTCTGGTGTGAGCGGCCATCAACCTATCTGATCCATTACTGCCCCGCTTATAGTTTCTGGTGTGAGCGGCCATCGCTCTATCTGATCCATTACCGCCCCGCTTATAGTTTCTGGTGTGAGCGACCATCACTCTATCGGATCCATTAGCGCCATACTTATTGTTTCTGGTGTAAGCAGCTATCACTCTATTTAATCCAATACCGCCCTGCTTATAGTTTCTCGTGTGAGTGGCCATCGTTCTATCCGATCCATTACCACCCCGCTAATAGTTCTGATGTGAGTGGCCATCGCTCTTTCTGATCCATTACCACTCCACTTATATTTCCTGGTGTGAGCACCTAATGGTCTTTCCGATCCATTACCGCTCTTATAGTTTCTGGTGCGAGTGGCCATCGCTTTATCCGATCAATTACCGCCACACTTATAGTTTTGATGTGAGTGGCCATCGCTCTTTCTGATCCATTACCACTCCACTTATATTTCCTGGTGTGAGCACCTAATGGTCTTTCCGATCCATTACCGCTCTTATAGTTTCTGGTGCGAGTGTCCATCGCTTTATCCGATCCATTACTGCCACACTTATAGTTTCAAGTGTGAATGGTCATTGCTCTTTCCGATCAATTACCGCCCCGCTTAAAATTTCCGGTGTGAGCGGCCATCAACCTATCTGATCCAATACCGCCCTGCTTATAGTTTCTGGTGTGAGGGACCAATGATCTATCCGATCCATTACCGCCCCACATTTAGTTTCTGGTGTGAGCGACCAATGCTCTATCCGTTACATTACCGCCCTGCTTATAGTTTCTGGTGTGAGTGGCCATCGCTCTATCTGATCCATTGCCACCCCACTTATAGTTTCTGGTGCGAGCGGCAATCTATCTTTCAGATCTATTACCGCTTCGCTTATAGTTTCTGGTGTGAGCAGCCATTGCTCTTTCCGATCCATTGCCACCCCACTTATAGTTTCTGGTGCGAGCGGCAATCGATCTTTCCGATCCATTACCGCTTCGCTTATAGTTTCCGGTATGAGGGACCAATGCTCTATCCGATCCATTACCACCCAACTTTTAGTTTCTGGTGTGAGCGACCAATGCTATATCCGTTACATTACCGACCTGCTAATAGTTTTTATCCGATCCATTGCCATCCCACCACTTATAGTTTCTGGTGCGAGCGGCAATCGCTCTTTCTGATCCATTACCACCTCGCTTATAGTTTCTGGTGTGAACAGCCATTGCTCTTTCCGATCCATTACCACCCTGCTTATAGTTTCTGGTGTGAGCTGCCATCGCTCTTTCTGATCCATTACTGCTCCGCTTATATTTTCTGGGTTGAGCGGCCATAGATCTTTCCGATCCATTAACACTCTTATAGTTTCTGCTGCGAGTGGCCATCACTTTATCCGATCCATTACCGCCACACTTATAGTTTTAAGTGTGAGTGGCCATTGCTCTTTCCGATCCATTACCGTCCCGCTTAAAATTTCTGGTGTGAGCGGCCATCAATCTATCTGATCCATTACCGCCCTGCTTATAGTTTCTGGTGTGAGGGACCAATGCTCTATCTGATCCATTACCGCCCCACTTTTAATTTCTGGTGCGAGCGGCAATCAATCTTTCCGATCTATTACCTCTTCACTTATAGTTTCTGGTGTGAGCAGCCATTGCTATTTCCGATCCATTGCCACACCACTTATAGTTTCTGGTGCGAGCGGCAATCGATCTTTCCGATCCATTACCGTTTCGTTTATAGTTTCTGGTGTGATGGACCAATGCTCTATCCGATCCATTACCAACCCACTATTAGTTTCTGGTGTGAGCGACCAATGCTCTATCCATTACATTACCGCCCTGATAATAGTTTCTATCAGATCCATTGCCATCCCACTTATAGTTTCTGGTGCGAGCGGCAATCGCTCTTTCTGATCCATTACCGCCTCGCTTATAGTTTCTGGTGTGAGCAGCCATTGCTCTTTCCGATCCATTACCACCCTGCTTATAGTTTCTGGTGTGAGCTGCCATCGCTCTTTCCGATCCATTACCGCTCTTATAGTTTCGGGTGCGAGTGGCCATCGCTCATAATTTCTGGTGTGAGTGGCCATCACTCTAACAGCTCTATTACCGCCCCGCTTATAGTTTCTGGTGTGAGCGACCAATGCTTTATCCGATCCATTACCACCCTGCTTATAGTTTCTGGTGTGAGCTGCCATCGCTTTATCTGATCCATTACTGCTCTGCTTATATTTTCTGGGTCGAACGGCCATAGATCTTTCTGATCCAATTATATTTCCTGGTGTGAAAACTAATCAATCTATCTGATCCATTACCGCCCTGCTTATAGTTTCTGGTGTGAGGGACCAATGCTTTATCCGATCCATTACCGCCTCACTTTTAGTTTCTGGTGTGAGCGACCAATGCTCTATCAGTTACATTACCGCCCTGCTTATAGTTTCTGGTGTGAGTGGCCATCGCTCTATCTGATCCATTGCCACACCACTTATAGTTTCTGGTGCGAGCGGCAATCTATTTTTCCGATCTATTACCGCTTCACTTATAGTTTCTGGTGTGAGCAGCTATTGCTCTTTCCGATCCATTGCTACTCCACTTATAGTTTCTGGTGCGAGCGGCAATCGATCTTTCCGATCCATTACTGCTTCGCTTATAGTTTCTGGTGTGAGGGACCAATGCTCTATCGGATCCATTACAACCCCACATATAGTTTCTGGTGTGAGCGACCAATGCTCTATCCATTACATTTCCACCCTGCTAATAGTTTTTATCCGATCCATTGCCACCCCACTATTAGTTTCTGGTGTGAGCGACCAATGCTCTATCCATTACATTACCGCCCTGATAATAGTTTCTATCAGATCCATTGCCATCCCACTTATAGTTTCTGGTGCGAGCGGCAATCGCTCTTTCTGATCCATTACCGCCTCGCTTATAGTTTCTGGTGTGAGCAGCCATTGCTCTTTCCGATCCATTACCACCCTGCTTATAGTTTCTGGTGTGAGCTGCCATCGCTCTTTCCGATCCATTACCGCTCTTATAGTTTCGGGTGCGAGTGGCCATCGCTCATAATTTCTGGTGTGAGTGGCCATCACTCTAACAGCTCTATTACCGCCCCGCTTATAGTTTCTGGTGTGAGCGACCAATGCTTTATCCGATCCATTACCACCCTGCTTATAGTTTCTGGTGTGAGCTGCCATCGCTTTATCTGATCCATTACTGCTCTGCTTATATTTTCTGGGTCGAACGGCCATAGATCTTTCTGATCCAATTATATTTCCTGGTGTGAAAACTAATCAATCTATCTGATCCATTACCGCCCTGCTTATAGTTTCTGGTGTGAGGGACCAATGCTTTATCCGATCCATTACCGCCTCACTTTTAGTTTCTGGTGTGAGCGACCAATGCTCTATCAGTTACATTACCGCCCTGCTTATAGTTTCTGGTGTGAGTGGCCATCGCTCTATCTGATCCATTGCCACACCACTTATAGTTTCTGGTGCGAGCGGCAATCTATTTTTCCGATCTATTACCGCTTCACTTATAGTTTCTGGTGTGAGCAGCTATTGCTCTTTCCGATCCATTGCTACTCCACTTATAGTTTCTGGTGCGAGCGGCAATCGATCTTTCCGATCCATTACTGCTTCGCTTATAGTTTCTGGTGTGAGGGACCAATGCTCTATCGGATCCATTACAACCCCACATATAGTTTCTGGTGTGAGCGACCAATGCTCTATCCATTACATTTCCACCCTGCTAATAGTTTTTATCCGATCCATTGCCACCCCACTTATAGTTTCTGGTGCGAGCGGCAATCGCTCTTTCTGATCCATTACCGCCTCGCTTATAGTTTCTGGTGTGAGCAGCCATTGCTCTTTCCGATCCATTACCACCCTGCTTATAGTTTCTGGTGCGAGCTGACTTCGCTCTTTCTGATCCATTACTTCTTCGCTTATATTTTCTTGGTTGAGCGGCCAGAGATCTTTCCGATCCATTACCACTCCACTTATATTTCCTGGTGTGAGCACCTAATGCTCTTTCCGATCCATTACCGCTCTTATAGTTTTGGGTGCAAGTGGCCATCACTTTATCCGATCCATTTCCGCCACACTTATAGTATCTGGTGTGAGTGGCTATTGCTCTTTCCGATCCATTACCGCCCCGCTTAAAACTTCTGGTGTGAGCGGCCATCAACCTATCTGATCCATTACTGCCCCGCTTATAGTTTCTGGTGTGAGCGGCCATCGCTCTATCTGATCCATTACCGCCCTGCTTATAGTTTCTGGTGTGAGCGGCCATCGCTCTATCGGATCCATTAGAGCCCAGCTTATTGTTTCTGGTGTAAGCGGCTATTACTCTATCTAATCCAATACCGCCCCGCTTATAGTTTCTCGTGTGAGTGGCCATCGTTCTATCCGATCCATTACCGCCCCGCTTATAGTGTCTGGTGTGAGTGGCCATCGCTCTTTCTGATCCATTACCACCCCGCTGAAAGTTTCTGGTGTGAGCGACCAATGCTCTATCCATCCATTACTGTCCAGCTTATAGTTTCTGGTGTGAGCGGCCATTGCTCTATCTGATCCATAACCGCCCAGCTTATAGTTTCTGGTGTGGGCAGTCAATGTTCTTTCTGATCCATTACTGCCCCGCTTATAGTTTCTGGTGTGAGTGACCATCACTCTACCTGATCCATTACCGCCCCACTTATAGTTTCTGGTGTGAGCAGCCATCGCTTTATCTGATCCATAACCGCCTCGCCTATAGTTTCTGGTGTGAGAGGCCATCGCTCTATCCAATCAATTACCGCACCACTTATAGTTTTTGGTGTGAGCAGCCATCACTCTTTCTGATTCATTAACGCCCCACTTATAGTTTCTGGTGTGAGTGGCCATCACTCTAACAGCTCTATTACCGCCCCGCTTATAGTTTCTGGTGTGAGCGACCAATGCTTTATCCGATCCATTACTGCCCCGCTTATAGTTTCTGGTGTGAGCGACCAATGCTCTATCCAATCCATTACTGCCCCACTTATAGTTTATCGAGTGAGCGGCCATCGCTATATTTGATCCATTACCGCCTTGCTTATAGTTTCTGGTGTGAGCGACCAATGCTCTATCCGACCCATTACTGCCCCACTTATAGTTTTTGATGAGAGTGGCCATTGCTCTTTCAGATCCATTACTGCCCCGCTTATAGTTTCTGGTGTGAGTGGCCATCACTCTATCTGATCCGTAACCATCCCGCTTACAGTTTCTGGTGAGAGCGGCCATCGCTCTAACAGCTTCATTACCGCCCCGCTTTAAGTTTCTGGTGTGAGTGACCAATGCTCTTTCAGATCCATTACTGCCCTGCTTATAGTTTTTGGTGTGAGTGGCCATCACTCTATCTGATCCATTACCGCCCCGCTTATAGTTTCTGGTGTGAGCGACCAATGCTCTATCCGATCCATTACTGCCACGCTTATAGTTTCTGGTGTGAGCGACCAATGCTCTATCCAATCCATTACTGCCCCACTTATAGTTTTTGGTGTGAGTGGCCATCACTCTATCTGATCCATTACTGCCCCGCTTATAGTTTCTGGTGTGAGTGACCAATGCTCTATCTGATCTATTACCGCCCCGCTAAAAGTTTCTGGTGTGAGCGACCAATGCTCTATCCAATCCATTACTGCCCCGCTTTTAGTTTCTGGTGTGAGCGACCAATGCTCTATCCAATTCATTACTGCCCCGCTTACAGTTTCTGGTTTGAGCGGCCATCACTCTTTCTGATCCATTACTGCCCGCTTAAAGTTTCTGGTGTGAGCGACCAATGCTCTATCCAATCCATTACTGCCCCACTTATAGTTTCTGGTGTGAGCGACCAATGCTCTATCCAATCCATTACTGCCATGCTTATAGTTTCTGGTTTGAGCGGCCATCACTCTTTCTGATCCATTACTGCCCGCTTACAGTTTCTGGTGTGAGCGACCAATGCTCTATCCAATCCATTACTGCCCCACTTATAGTTTCTGGTGTGAGCGACCAATGCTCTATTCAATACATTACTGTCCCGCTTATAGTTTCTGGTGTGAGCGGCCATCACTCTTTCTGATCCATTACTGGCCGCTTAAAGTTTCTGGTGTGAGCGGCCATCACTCTTTCTGATCCATTACTGCCCGCTTAAAGTTTCTGGTGTGAGCGGCCATCGCTATTTCTAATCCATTACCACCCAGCTTGTAGTTTCTGGTGTGAGCGGCCATCCCTGTTTCCGATCCATTTCCGCCTTGCTTATAGTTTCAGTCTATGGATTTGAAGATGATCATATTGCAAATAAACGTTTCCAACCAACATCAGTCAACAAGGAAATACATGCGATAAAAGAACTTGATCAATGTGCAGAGACAATTAACAACTGGATGAATGAGAACAAACTAAAGATGAGCACTTCAAAAACTGAGTTTATTATGCTTGGAAGTAGAGCACAGTTGAACAAATATTTAACTAAGGATGCCACAGAAATTCTTGTTCTGTCATTGGTTATTTCTCACTTGGACTACTGTAATATCATTTTATATGGTATAGCAGAAATGGAAATAGGCAAAATGCAACGTATCCAGAATGTGTGCAAAACTTGTTTTGAACAGGAGAAAATTTGACAGTTCTAAGCAAGCTCTATATGACTTGCATTGGTTACCTATCAAAGCTAGAATTAAAATTTACTCTCTTTCATGTACAATTGCTCTATTGGCAATGCACCAGTCTATTTGTCTGAATTGTTAACAAAATCTGTTCCCAAAAGACCAGGTCTGAGGTTTTCATACTCCACAGATAGGTGCTATGTTATTCAATTTAACAAAAGAAAGTGTTTTAGTGACAGAAGTTTTGGTACAGTAGGTCCTAGCCTGTGGAACAGTCTACCATTGAGCATAAAGATGTCCGAATCTGTTAAAGTTTTAAAAAGAATCTGAAAACATTTTATTTCCGAGATTTCTATGCATTGTTTTAAGGCACAACAGTCTAGTTTATTTTAATCTTTATTTGAAATTTATGCAATGATTTTATGTCATTTGATAATTTTTTATACGTTGTAATTATTCAGATTTATACTTATGTTTTTATGTTTTATACCTTAATGTACAACGCCATTGAATATGAACTTGTATAGAAACAAGCGTTTTATCAAATAAAGCAGTTTTAGTTTCAGTTTCAGTTTATAGTTTCTGGTGTGAGCGACCAATGCTAGATCCAATCTATTACCGCCCCGCTTATAGTTTTTGGTGTGAGCGACAAATGCTAAATCTGATCTATTACTGCTTGGCTTATAGTTTCTGATGTGAGGGACCAATGCTAGATGTGATCTTTTACCGCCCCGCTTATAGTTTCGGGTGTGAGCGACCAATGCTACATGTGATCTATTACCGCCCCGCTTATAGTTTCTGGTGTGAGTGACCAATACTAGATCTGATTTATTACCACCCGGCTTATAGTTTCTGTCGTGAGCGCCCAATGCTAGATCTAGCGACCAATGCTAGATCTGATCTGTTACCGCCCCGTTTATAGTTTCTGGTGTGAGCGACCAATGCTAGGTCTGATTTATTACCGCCCCGTTTATAGTTTCGGGTGTGAGTGACCAATGCTAGATCTGATCTATTACCGCACCGCTAATAGTTTCTGGTGTGAGCGACCAATGCTATATCTGATTTATTACCGCCCGGCTTATAGTTTCTGGTGTGAGCACCCAATGCTAGATCTAAGGACCAATGCTAGATCTGATCTATTACCGCCCCGTTTATAGTTTCTGGTGTGAGCGACCAATGCTAGATATGATTTATTACCGCCCCGCTTTTAGTTTCTGGTGTGAGCGACCAATGCTAGGTCTGATTTATTACCGCCCCGTTTATAGTTTCTGGTGTGAGCGACCAATGCTAGATTTGATCTATTACCGGTGTGAGCGACCAATGCTAGATCTGATCTATTACCGCACGGCTTATAGTTTCTGGTGTGAGTGTCCAATGCTAGATCTGATCTATTACCGCCCGGCTTATAGTTTCTGGTGTGAGCGACCAATGCTAGATCTGAGCTATTAAAGCTCGGCTTATAGGTTCTGGTGTGAGCGACCAATGCTAGATCTGAGCTATTACCGCTCGGCTTATAGTTTCTGGTGTGAGCGACCAATGCTAGATCTGATCTATTACCGCAGGGCTTATAGTTTCTGGTGTGAGCAACCAATACTAGATCTGATGTATTACCACCCCGTTTATAGTTTCTGGTGTGAACGACCATACTAGGTCTGATTTATTACCGCCCCGTTTATATTTTATGGCGTGAGCGACCAATGCTAGATTTGATCTATTACCGGTGTGAGCGACCAATGCTAGATCTGATCTATTACCGCCCAGCTTATAGTTTCTGGTGTGAGCGACCAATGCTAGATCTGATCTATTACCGCACGGCTTATAGTTTCTGATGTGAGTGTCCAATGCTTGATCTGATCTATTACCGCCCGGCTTATAGTTTCTGGTGTGAGCGACCAATGCTAGATCTGAGCTATTAAAGCTCGGCTTATAGTTTCTGGTGTGAGCGACCAATTCTAGATCTGAGCTATTACCGCTTGGCTTATAGTTTCTGGTGTGAGCGACCAATGCTCTATTTAATCCTTTACCGCCCCGCTTATAGTTAAATTTAAATATCGTGTTGATTTTTATCCAATTGAAATGTTATTGAATTATACGCATAATATATAATTTATTTTAAATATTTGAACATATTTAACGCAGTGCTCCTATATTGGAAGTTAAACCGAATGTGTCATTTCGGAACATCCTACGCTCGCAGTTTATATTTACTCCTTACTCTATGGCAAAAGATTCTTATTAATAATAACTAGGATTTTCTTTGAACATATATGTTTTTAAAATAAGTTATTGTATGTAATTAAACATGTATCAATTAACAATGCATAGTTGTCTTGTTATTTGAACGCGCGGTATTTAGCGCGTGGGTAGATGACATCTTTGGTATTATAGCAGTGTACCTGTTTTGAAAAAAAAATGCGTCAGCTGTTACCAGCCGTTAGGCATCAGTTTGATATTTCCTTGATAAAATATTAAATACTAGAAGTTATTACTAGTATTATGATACAACCCTATAAATAAAGCTTTTTTATGTATTATTTTTATAGGAAATATGACATGTCCTTTTTTCATCTTTAAAGTACGATTTTGCGGTCAAACTAGAAGTAAGACTATTGTGGAACTACTTTATTACACCACGCTCCAAAAAACTACAACTGTCATACGATTTCATTCGATACTTCCCGATTAAAAACCCTTGATTTCGAAGTGCGTTCGGAATTTTACCACAAATTTCTTTCATTAAAAAATCTCGATTGCAACAGTTTATAAACAACCTTTCTAAACAGAATATATATATATATATATATATATATATATATATATATATATATATATATACTAGTAATAACTTCTAGTATTTAATATTTATAATATTACAAGAGGGAACTAAAACTGTACCACGTTATTTCCGTCGTTGTTGGTATATGCACGCATAAATTTGACATTACCAATCGATTTCGTGTATAGGCTGCTGAAGTTCGATTGTTCCATAAAATAAGT
Source organism: Panopea generosa (assembly GCA_029582155.1). NCBI lineage: Eukaryota > Metazoa > Mollusca > Bivalvia > Adapedonta > Hiatellidae > Panopea > Panopea generosa. Next base: position 6,963,775 of record CM055909.1, read on the forward strand.
CACAAAATGTTTCACCTTTCGAGAAAGTTAAACACACATACGCACGAACGCACGCACGCACCCCCTCAAACATACACGCGCACGCAAACATGCACCCCTTACACACACACACACACACACACACACACACACACACACACACGAAATTCTGACCATTTCTATAGATTTAAAGGGAAAGCGCTGTGTGTAATATAAAACCGGTGTATTCATTTTTGGTTATGTCGCTTAAACAAACAGAGTCAGCACCAATGCTATATAAAACAGGTGTATTCGTTTTTGGTTATGTCGTTTAAACAGAATGAATGAATGAATGAATGAATGAATGAATGAATGAATGAATGAATGAATGAATGGGTTTTTACAGCGTACCAACACATTAAAGGTTATTCGACGCCAACAGGAAGGAAGATTCCAGGTTCACTGTACATGTACAAAAACAACAAATTAACATACAGATTTAATAAAAATACACCAACAAATGAATATGCAGAATGAACCTAGAACCTTGATACCTGCAGAACTGCAGAGTTTCAGCAAATTATATCGTATTACTCAAATTGTCGCTTCTTACGACATGCATGAGCCACAGTGGTCCTATTCTTGCCATCACTCATATGGCTCCCTGAAACCACACAGGGGTTGATAATTTAACCTCAATAGTGAACATAACAAAAAATGATAAAATGAACATGACACCCATTCAGAGGATTCCTACCCCTCTGCAGAGATCGACAGTGATTCTATTCTTAGTCGGAATCACACGGGCTTCGCTTAAACAGACAGTCAGCACCAATGCTATATAAAACAGGTGTACTCATTTTTGGTTATGTCGCTTAAACAAACAGTCAGCACCAATGCTATATAAAACAGGTGTACTCGTTTTTGGCTATGTCTGTTAAACAGACAGAATCAGCACCAATGCTATATAAAACAGTGAACTCGTTTTTGGCTATGTCGCTTAAACAGACAAAATCAGCACCAATGCTATATAAAACAGGTGAACTCGTTTATGGCTATGTCGCTTAAACAGACAGAGTCAGCACCATTGCTTTATAAAACAAGTGTATTCGTTTTTGGCTATGTCGCTTAAACAGACAGAGTCAGCACCGATGCTTTATAAAACAGGTGTATTCGTTTTTGGCTATGTCGCTTAAACAGACAGAGTCAGCACCAATGCTATATAAAACAGGTGTATTCGTTTTTGGCTATGTCGCTTAAACAGACAGTCAGCACAGATGCTATATAAAACAGGTGTATTCGTTTTTGGCTATGTCGCTTAAACAGACAGAGTCAGCGCCAATGCTATATAAAACAGGTGTATTCGTGTTTGGCTATGTCGCTTAAACAGACAGAGTCAGAACTGATGCTATATAAAACAGGTGTATTCGTTTTTGGCTATGTCGCTTAAACAGACAGAGTCAGCACCGATGCTATATTCGCGTTTGGCTATGTCGCTTAATCAGACAGAGTCAGCACCGATGCTATATTCGCGTTTGGCTATGTCGCTTAATCAGACAGAGTCAGCACCGATGCTATATTCGCGTTTGGCTATGTCGGTTAATCAGACAGAGTCAGCACCGATGCTATATTCGCGTTTGGCTATGTCGCTTAATCAGACAGAGTCAGCACCGATGCTATATTCATTTTGGCTATGTCGCTTAATCAGACAGAGTCAGCACCGATGCTTTATTCGCGTTTGGCTATGTCGCTTAATCAGACAGAGTCAGCACCGATGCTATATTCGCGTTTGGCTATGTTGCTTAATCAGACAGAGTCAGCACCGATGCTATATTCGCGTTTGGCTATGTCGCTTAATCAGACAGAGTCAGCACCGATGCTATATTCGTGTTTGGCTATGTCGTTTAATCAGACAGAGTCAGCACCATTGCTGCTCAGACAGCTTTTTCGTACTGTACGATTGGCAGAGAACGTTCATAAAGCCATTAATCATCCACTATGTATATAGTACTAAAATTAATTTGAAAAAGAGTATATCAATTGTAATTTGAAATATTATACTGTTAATGCAGTGATTTGATAACAGAAACTGGCAGGCTATTATCAATTCAACATGCACAGTTCAAAGGATATTTAATTACAGAAACAATCAGTTTAAATGATTATTAAACAGAAAATGTTACAGGTTCGCATTTATTACCCATAAATGTACGTTTACAGGATTTAACCAAATACACGATTCTGAGTCTGTGTCCGAATCTATGTAATTTTTCACGAAATGATTTTAAATTCCAATACGAGAGGGAGAATTCGTTGTGAAATAATTCTTTTTGATTTCGATTATTTAATTGTCTTTTTTCACGACATTTTCAACACGTTACGAGTCAGTATGCGGCATCCAATTTTACTAGTGGAGAAAGAGCATTCGGAACTCCTCGAGCACTGTTCGCACTTTTTTTTAACTGAGCGAGATGTTCCAAATGGAGGAAGACTGAACCACCATTCTTCCACGATTTGTTTGAGGCGGACTCAAGTTGAATCCACGGCTTCAGCGGTGAAAGCCTTGGAAGTATTAGTTTAAAAATATTTTATTCAATATACACATTACATTACAAGTGAAAAGAATCCAAAAGAAAACTATACTAGCTTATCTGTATCTGTTTTCTGTTAGACTTAATCTCTCCTATTAGATTTAACTTGTTTTTTCAAATCAAGTGAACGTATTAAAAAACATCTAGCTGATGGGAAATAGTGTAAGAGGGTCAAACATCACGGGGTAGTCAATCCATTTACGAAATATGATAGTATTTATGATTAGTACCTCGACGCAAGGGTAACTAAATAGAAAAGAAGAGGGGAAACAAAAATAAAACAGACAGAAAAAAACATACAGAAAATTAAATACCAAGAAATAAAAAAATTATATCGGAATAAACTAATGCAATTATTGGACAATATAGTTAAATATACCCACGTAAACGGGTGGTATCGATCGTTACTACAGTACGTATACTTACGAAAAGAACAAACACTCGTTGCTGCATTAGTCAATAATAAGGATAAATTTACTATATTTGCTGGGCAACAGCCTGCACTAAAGAGGCTAATCACTCACAAGTTTTAGTCTGGCATCAGTATTTACATATTTCGCGGCACGTATCTACTAAAATCGAAATAACGGGCTATCTACGGCCGATCTGACGCGCACCTATCTATAATATTAGCAAAAAATAACCAATATGTCTGTCGGATAAGATATAACGTTACAAGTTAAACATTAATTCAGCGGGTTCCTTTGATTAAACGGATCAATAAGCAACACATGTTTATCTCTGGTCTGTTAAAAGGGTAGTTATTCTGCTTACGGGGCGTTGACATAAGTTATATTTTAACTGCACAGGAGCAAAACAATGGAATAAACAATTACATACGTGAGCTTGCGCATATTTGGTATATTCTAATTATAAGTACATTGATTGCTGTCATGTAACTATGCATTTATATTGTCACTGGAGAACATGGGAGAAGTTTTAGTCTGACTAATACTGGAAGTAGTGAAACAGAATAATCTACAAGTCTCACTACCCAGTTGAAATTTGTTCTTTGTTCTATATAAAATAAAGTCTAGGATTTCAACATAGATTTTTTTTAGTATTTTTGTTCGTAGCAGGAATGTATCCCACATAAAAATGCACACTAGCTGGTAGGTTGACCAGCTTGTTTTTGTTTGTTTTAAAGAGTGTGCAGTAACACTAAGATTTTTTAAGAAAACAAGTCCTCAAATGCTCATAAATACCTGCATATTTTGAAATCTTATAAAACATCAGTCATTTCTTATTGCAGTATATGCTATGCCAGCTTTTGCTCTACTCATCTGCAGCAAGAAATCACAACCACTATGAACCATTTTGAAAGTATTTCAAAACCAAATGATATAGGACTTTTTAAGCGTAATAATAATGTTACCGTAGTGGGAAAGGGACGTAATTGTTTGTGTAGTGAGACGTATAGCTATAAAACAAATGTGTGCATTAGTGCTGCTCGTGTGCTTTAGGGACTGGCAACGGTACTGTATCTATTACAGTAGTATTAAAGTTGTACCTCGGTATAAACATAACATTTACTGTATGATGTAAAAATAACACATAAAACAAGGCTGCGTTCAGTTCGGTTCTACGTTTGCTAACGTAGCTAACATATTTTAACTGGACACTGGCTCAACCTCATATAAGCACACAGTACACAACAATTTTACGGAACCAGGCATTAAAACGTGACTGTTGTTTAATAATGCTGAACGCAGCCCAGGTCACAAAAGTTTTTTTTACCGAGCGGGGCTCAACCCAGCGGTCCCAGCGATAAATGGCCATTGGGCGACAGTTCCTTAAATCGCATGACTGTTTACAGCGTTAAACAATATTTACAAAACTGAGTACAACCTGGACAACCGCTATTAATCACGACCCTACTAAAACGTAAACTGGTTATGTACACAAGAACATAATAAATAAATGACGCAGTTACAATTACAGTATGAAAACACGTTATTCCTGGGTAATAATAATGGAAACAACTGCAATATCATCCGGGATATAGATATTATACATTAAAATCAATAAGTATATTCATTCCCCGGGAAAATACAGTTCGTTTTAGGCAAAGAGTAGCTGGTAAAATAAAAATATCCGATAGGCCTGCATGCATGCATCATGCGTTGCGTGCATGGGACGATTCAATGTGCGGATGAAAGAGGCGTAAACAATATATTCAGTTGTATTATCACAGTGGTATTTTCATCTTTGCTTATAGAGATAGATCTATTACGGTGATTGATTTGTTTTTAATTATTTACTTTGAAGCGTGCGACTATTCGCCGATCTATCAATTTTCTCACGTTTGGGTATTTTATAAAGTGGTACCTACGATAAGAAAAACTTCTCTACTGTTGGCTTAACCCTATACTCCATAGATACGCGTTTTCCCACTCCAATCACAGGCCTTTGAAAACAGTGCAGGAAGAGTTCAGATTGTTCGTAACAAGCAATCTGAACACTTCCTCTACTGTTTTCCACTCTTGTCGGTTATTATAAACATAATTCACCTAATAATTCAAAAGCTGTCTATATAAGAGGTGTCCAAAAGGCTTCTATATTAGAGGGGTCCAAAGGCGTCTATATGAAGTAAAGGGTTAATATCGATAGGCCTATGAATTTTCGCCAAGCATGGATAATTAACTTTTTCAGTTTTCTACATAAAATTTATATTTCTACGAGTAGATAAAATGTTATTGTGTAACTGGTCGGCATGCACTACGTTTTTCTGTTGTTAAAAATGGATATTTTGTTAAAAAAAACAACGTTTTCAACCTGTAATAGATCTAGTTTAAAAAAAAAAAAAAAAAAATGACAATTAGAAATAGTCAATATAGATCTATCAGCTTTACTTTGTGACCAAAAGTATTAAATTCAAACAAAGTGTCATAGTTGTTAAAGCGTATTTACAATATTCATTCATTCGTTACCTGTTTTAGACCCGACTCCAGGAAATAATACCATAGTTATGCCATTGAACACTGCTTCTTCTGTTGTTTGCCATTTAGCGTTACTTACTTACATGTTGTGTCCATTTCGATTTTGCAGACGACAGAAATTGAAATAGTCTCCGTCATCAGCGACGCTTGCTTTTCTAAAATGACACAATACGCAACTTCTATGCGCAGATGTGACAAACACTGAAATTGACACAATGTCTAATTGGTGTTAATTACACTCATTGTTCGACTTGATATAAAAAAAGAATTTTGAATCAACAATTGGACAACCAGCTCTTGATACTAATTTCTAGAGAATAACACAAAGTTTCAACTGTGTTTTCTTTAAACACATACTTTATTATAGAGATATATTTAAGCAAGTAGCTATTATTAATTAATATCAATCTCATTCATTACACTATAGTTATAACTACATAAATACTACGCATATGCATAGTACTGGTTCTACCCAGGAAGACTTCGAACGTGATTTATTTAAGTTGTCACAATCGAAGTAAAATAAATAAGTTTAAACCAGTTAACTACATAACAACTCACTAATCCCTTACACTACAGTCGACTAGACAATAGCTAACTACACTAGAGTTGACTTGACAATGGTTTATTACACTACAGTTGACTTGACAATGGCTTACTACACTACAGTTTACTACACAATAGGTAACTACACTACAGTTGACTTGACAATTGTTTACTACACTACAGTTGACTTGACAATGGCTTACTACACTACAGTTTACTAGACAATAGGTAACTACACTACAGTTGACTTGACAATGGTTTACTACACTACAGTTGACTTGACAATGGCTTACTACACTACAGTTTACTACACAATAGCTAACTACACTACAGTTTACTAGACAATAGGTAACTACACTACAGTTGACTTGACAATGGATTACTACACTACAGTTGACTTGACAATGGCTTACTACACTACAGTTTACTAGACAATAGGTAACTACACTACAGTTGACTTGACAATGAATTACTACATTACAGTTGACTTGACAATGGCGTACTACACTACAGTTTACTAGACAATAGGTAACTACACTACAGTTGACTTGACAATGGTTTACTACACAACAGTTGACTTGACAATGGATTACTACACTACAGTTGACTTGACACTGGCTTACTACACTACAGTTGACTTGACAATGGCTTACTATACTACAGTTCACAAAACAATGACTAACTACACTACAGTACACTTGACAATGGCTTACTACACTACAGTTCTCTTGACAATGGCTTACTACACTACAGTTGACTAGACAATGAATAAATACACTACAGTTGACTGGACAATAGCTAACTACACTACATTTGACTTGACAATGGCTTACTACACTGCAGTTGAATTGACAATAGCTAACTACACTACAGTTGACTTGACAATGGCTTACTACACTACAGTTAACTAGACAATGGCTACCTACACTACAGTTGACTAGACAATGACTCACTACACTACAGTTGACATGACAATGACTCACTACACTACAGTTCACTAGACTATGGATAACTACATTACAGTTGATTAGACAATAGCTCACTACACTACAGTTCACTAGACTATTGATAACTACATTACAGTTCACTAGACTATAGATAACTACACTACAGTTGACTATACAATGATTCACTACACTACAGTTGACTAGACAATTATTCACTACTCTACAGTTCACTAGATACGGCTTACTACACCACAGTTGACTAGACAATGACTCACTACACTACAGTTCATTAGACAATGGCTCATTACACTACAGTTCACTAAACAATGGCTCACTACATTACAATTGACTAGACAATATCTTACTACACTACAGTTGACTAGACAATGACTCACTTCACTACAATTGACTAGACAATGACTCACTACACTACAGTTCACTAGACAAGGCTAATTACACCACAGTTGACATGACATGGACTCATTACACTACAGTTCACTAGACAATGGCATACTACACCACAATTTACTAGACAATGATTCACTACACTACAGTTCAATAGACAATGACTAAATACACCACAGTTCACTAGACACTGTCTAACTACACTACAGTTCACTAGACAATTACTCACTACATGACAGTTTACTAGACAATTACTCACTACACTACGGTTCACTAGACAATGGCTCACTAAACTATGGTTCACTATACTTCAGTTCAGTAGACAATGACTCACTACACTACAGTTCACTAGACATGACTTACTACACTACAGTTCACTTGACAATGACTCACTACACTACAGTTCACTAAACATGACTTACTGTACTACAGTTCACTAGACAATAATTCACTACACAACAGTTCACTAGACAATGACTCACTACACTACAGTTCAGTAGACATGACTTACTACACTGCAGTTCATTAGACAATGACTTACTACACTACAGTTCACTAGACATGACTTACTACACTACAGTTCACTAGACAATAATTCACTACACTACAGTTCACTAGACAATGACTCACTACACTACAGTTCACTAGACATGACTTACTACACTGCAGTTAACTAGACAATGACTCACTATACTACAGTTCACTAGACATGACTTACTACACTGCAGTTAACTAGACAATGACTCACTACACTACAGTTCACTAGACACGACTCACTACACTATAGTTTGCTGGACTGTCACAACCAGATCCAATTGCTCTATTGGAAACATATAGAAAGGATTTTTCTTCGTTGCAAGTTCCCCTTAAATTGTGCTTTTAAGCCCCTGGAGTATAAACAGCCCTAAAATTAATCCAAGCAACCCAGCTTCCACAAACCTTTTAGGGGACAGCCTTATAATGCTATATGTAAAATATCTAAGGTTTATTTGTTGGATGTTTCTTTTAGTGTGCTTATAAGCCCTGTGGCAGGGGCATTTGTTGTTGAATCACCCTGTTTCAATAACTTGCAAGATAATGCGGTTATATAACTGCTGTGCAAATTTGGTTAAGATTCAATGAAAAATGTGGGCACTATTGCGTCTTCACAGAAATTTTAACATTTTCTCTATACAACTCTGTCAAACAGTAACCCCCGGTGGTGGCTTCAAACTTGATCCAAGGACTTGCATGTAATGATACATGTAAAATATCTAAGGTCTATGGCTTGAATTTTCAGAGAAAATGTTTTTTTAAAGTTTACCTTGAAACGTGCTTATAAGCCCTGTGGCAGTGGCATTTGTGTGCAAGTTAAGTTTAAATTCATTGAAAACTGGGCGTGTTATCTCATCTACAAGAAACATGATAACAGACAGATGACGGATAATTTGTCATGTCATAAGCTCTGCTAGCCTTTGGCCAGTAGGGTTTAAAACAGTAGGTACAAATTCATGTAATAAGATTATTTCATCCATTCAAGCAGAGTTTATCAGGAAAACTGTGACCTTGACCAACGAGCAACAATGACGATTAATTTGCTCAAAATCAGGTGTTTATCAAGAGAAAGAACAATTATGGGCATAAAATGTTTTATTTACACATAAAATATCCTTGAAAGATCACATTTTATACAGACATCGTGTATAAAATTTATTAATGACTATGGGTTATATTATACTTTTCTCATATCTTGAGCTTTATATACAATATCAAAATGCAAAACAACATAAATATGACATAGAGGTTTCAAATGAGGAAAGTTTCACTTTAAACATCACAAAGTTGCCAAACATTCTACCATTTAAAAATAATATACATTGAATGTTCCGATTTAAACTTCAAGTTTTCATCTTTTAATGTTTTTTGTGTGTGTGTGCTTTGTTTTGATCAGTAGCAATGCAAATCTAGTATACACTGCTAGGTACCAGGTGAGTAATATGTGATGGATGCCTACAGATAGCCAAGTACTTTTTGCTGTCTTTTTTGCTATGTAACAGATAGCTACAGCAAGTACTGAATTCATTTCTTAAACTTAACAAGCCAATACCCACCCATCCATTAAAAAAACAAACCCTGATAGTTTAATTTTTTGTCTAATCAAGAGTCTTCACTAGTTTTATAAAAAATGATATTTTCTCATTATATAATTTTGGTAGTACTTTGAGGCTGACATTTTCATATGGTTATACTTCCATTGATGTAAGGATTGATTTTTAATGTGAACATAGTTACCGTGTGTCCCTTTCAAAACCTTTTTACAACATATTTAAGTATATAGTGCCTTATCCCTCATAATAAAAATGCCAGTAGACAAGTGCACCAATAACTCTATATAGACCATGTGTATTAAACAAATATTCTATATATAGACTATGTGTATTAAACAAATATTCTATATAAAGACCATGTGTATTAAACAAATATTCTATATATAAATCATGTGTATTGCACATATACCCTATGTATAGAACATGTGCATTACACATATAACCTATGTATAGACCATGTGTATTAAACAAATATTCTATATATAGAGCATTTGCATTACACATATACACTATGTATAGAGTATGTGCATTACATATATACCCTATGTATAGTGTATGTGCATTACACATATACCCTATGTATAGACCATGTGTATTAAACAAATATTCTATAAATAGAGCATTTGCATTACACATATACACTATGTATAGAGTATGTGCATTACATATATACCCTATGTATAGTGTATGTGCATTACACATATACCCTATGTATAGAGTATGTGCATACACATATACCCTATGTATAGAGTATGTGCATTACACATATACCCTATGTATACAGCATGTGCATAACACATATACCCTATGTATAGAGCATGTGCATAACACATATACCCTATGTATAGAGCATGTGCATAACACATATACCCTATGTATATAGTATGTGCATTGCACACATACCTTATATATATAGACAATGTGTATTGCACATATACACTATATATAGAGAGACCATATGCATTACACATATACCCTATATATAGACAGACTATGTACCCTATATATAACGCAAAACCTATTATATAACACAAATACCCTATATATAGACCAAATGCCTTGTACCAGTATACATTCTCTATATTCATGTATATATAAAACAAAATGCCTTTTCTTATATTTCATATATGGACCAAATGCAGTGTAAAAACACTTTATTTATAGACATAATGCATCATACACATGATCTATATGCACACCAAATTAATGCATAATATAATGCTCTACGAACAGATTGAAAGCATCACACACAATTCTTTATGCATGCATGTAGCCCATATACATTTTATGTACTCTCTGCATACACACACACACATATATATACACTCCACAATCTATATATAGATATCATGTATTCCATATACTCTATATATAGATATCACATGTTCCATATACTGTATAATTATATGGATATCATGTATTCCATATATACTCTATATAAAGATATCATGTTTTCCATATACTCTATATATAGATATCACATGTTCCATATACTGTATAATTATATGGATATCATGTATTCCATATACTCTATATATAGATATCATGTATTCCATATACTCTATATATAAAGATATCATGTGTTCCATATACTCTATATAAAGATATCATGTGTTCCATATAATGTATATATGGATATCATGTATCCATATACTCTATATATAGATATCATGAATTCCATATACTCTGTATAAAGATATCATGTGTTCCATATACTCTACATAAAGATATCATGTGTTCCATATTATGTATATATAGATATCATGTGTTCCATATACTGTATATATAGATATCATGTATCCATATTATCTATATATAGATATCATGTATTCCATATACTCTATATATAGATATCATGTATTCCATATACTCTATATATAGAATACAACTTTGCGACCTTAAAGTTGAACTTTTCTCATTAACAAATAAATGATTTAACAAACATGTATCAAAATAAATATGACCACTGAAAGTCGTATGTCTAGTAAATATGTATAACTGTTTTATTCATTTACATAACTGTAAATTCATTAATAGCTTTAAAATTCTAATACTTCTGTTATAAAAAAAAAATCATTTATAAATAGACCATGATAAAATGACGAAAATAACAAAAATTACCTAAAAAGGCATTTTTGTAAATAGTACTGAAATGTTTTTGACACATGTACTTCAACAATTATTTTTTCATTTAAAGCTACATGTTTCCAATGTGCATATTTTTGGACCACCCAAATATTACCAACATATACGACTTATACTAACTCTTTGCCACATTGAGGATATACACAGCATCACTCATATGGCACCAGTAACAGTTTCATGGCATATCAGGTTGTTGTTTTGTTTTATTTTCTGAGCATTACAAAAGATGAAAATGCAGCTGTTGAAACAACACCCGTCAACAGAGAAAAACATGTATATAACACACCCACTAGTAAAAGAGGCTATGTTCATATGAAATTGGGAGGCATACAGCACTTTTTACCTCCGAGGGGTGATGTTACACATTTGACCAGGTAATGCAGAGGGAGTTCTTATCTATGTGCACCGATACGTCAAGTCAAATCTTCTAATATTACATACTAGCTCTAAAAATGACAAATTCTTTTTTTATTTGTTTATTTGAATATTTAGTGTCATTTATATGCTATGGAGGGCTAACAGTAACCACTCTTTCCTGGTATCCTGGAAGGATAACCAGTACTCAAGTACACCCATCTCCGCAAGTAACTGATAACATTCCCACTTGAATCATCTATAAGAGATGAATGACAACGAATGAAAATGAGAGACAATGTCTATATCAATCATCATGAAGACTGTGGCTGGGCAAGGATTCAAATTCAAAATACGCTATTGAGCTATCTGGGCCATGTATACAATAACAAAGTTTTAATCAACACATTATCTGGGTATAAATATAACTTAATCAATTCTTTACTCCATAAAATATAACAATTATTATATATATTATCCAAATCAGTTTGTAACTTTTTCTAAATGTTGGGCAAGTAAGCTATTTGCAGGTCTGTGTTAATTTTTGGCACTCCCATCATAAATTCTTTCAAAACTTTTAATAAATGTTAAATTCATCAATGACCAATAGTTTATACATTTCACACTACTATTCTTAAATAATAGGTTTTTTTTCTACAAAATATGGCAATTTCACTTCTTCAAATAATGCAAGCGTTCAAACACTGCTTAAACTCATTTTGAATGTTAAATTTGAGAACCTAATCATTTATCTAAGTCATTTTTTCTAGCTAATCAACAAATGAAAATACTCTATATCCCTGACAAGTGACAAGACAGACAGACAACAGAGTCCTAAACAATGTGAATAAATAACCATGTTCGCATCAACAACAAATACAGTGGGCAACAGATCATAGGGCAGATAACTGAATGCAACAGTGCCAAAACAAGGAGAACATAACAAACCTTAAAATGTTTGTATCATTCACTTATTAAAGTTAAACCAACATACGAGACATAGAACTTTAATTAAAAGAAACTTTGTAAACAATTATGAAAAAAAAAAAATTGTATGTATTTTACCATTTTATTTCTATATATATATATACATGTATATATATATAAATAGCTTTGTTAACAAACTTTGTAAACATTCATCTTAAAAATGTGTTAATTGGTATCTTTATTTTATATAAATAATTCGCAAAACGATTTTTTAATAAAAATATTCTATATCAACAACTTCTGTCTTCTATATAATTATATATTTATGAATAATTTATTGGAAATCATACAAAACACAATGTATAGGTTTATATTATATATTATATATATAAGTAGACTCACCATAAACTTCTTGGTGTATATATGGATTTTTTTTTTAGTATAAATGATTCTAGCGTGTTTCCTTCAATACTTTTGAATATGGGGAAAGAGATAAGACAACACTACAGGGTAAAGTTATTAAAAATTATCAAATTACATAAGAATACAAAAAGTATTTTATGCTTTTGAGGTTTCAATAGAAAACTTCATCTAGAGGAGCGTTTTGATGGGAACAAAGCTCTGCCGAGTTCCCATGAAAACATATCCCAAGGGACAAGATTTTCTATCTATCCCATCTGGAAAAACCATGAATGACTCTTTTTCTTGCATACCAAACACAATGAACAAGTCTTTTAATTCTTTCTTTTTTTTGGAATGGGGTTTAACGCTGTTTTCAACACATTTCATGTTATATTTGGCATATCCAGTTTTACTTGAGGAGGAATACCTCAGACTGAGTAGAACACCATCCTTCCACAAGTAACTGGAAACTTTCTCACATAAAAAGTTTTTGGAGTGAATGGGACTCGAACCTACAACCTTAGCGGTGAGAGGTAAGTGATCTTGAGACTCGGTCACGGTCATGTGACTTGGTCACAGAGGACCCTCAATATTAATTCAACACACCATTAAATGTTTTGCCCGATAAAAACTTGGAAATCCATGTCTGGTATGCAAAAATGTATATTTTATTATTGAATATATCATTGCGATGTGTCCGTGTTAACCAGCTGCACAGGAATCATCGCTACCATCAAGGTAAATGTAATGGAAGACATATCTAAAAATGCGTTATTTTTTTTTATAAAATGTTCCAGTTGATTACAATATATTATCAAAATATAAACAAGAGGGTGAAAATAGTACTAGACCATGCTTCAGGGGCAGAGAGATGCAATATTTGATAGTTCAAGAACTTTAAAATCAGATATCTATTATCATGAGAAAACTGTTATTTTATTTTTATACAAATAAATCTGGTTAATATCAGATAACAATAGTTGGTGTTACACATGGCACATAAACCTGAAACCAAACTAAGGAAAAATTGATAATGTATTAATCAGATTTTTTATCAGTTAAGGAAGTTGTGGTCATGGTTAAAAAACTACTATGTACGTTTAATTTTAATCCGCTTACTCCGATTGGGACGAGCCTTTTTATATTGGTACTCTCTCAAATACAGACAGATAAATGGACACATTTTATTGAGGGAATGAATTAATGAATTTTGGTTTTACAGCATTTCAACACATAAAGGTTATATGACGCCAACAGGAGAAAAGATTCCAGGCTCCCTCTGTATGGACATCAACAGTTAGGTATGAAATATGAACCTAGAAACTTCATACATGCAGAACTGCAGTTTCAGTATATTCTATCCAATGCTCAATGTGTCGCCTTTACATGTATAAGCTGAAGTAGTCCTATCCTTGCCATCACTCATTAGGCACCTTAGAACTGCTCAGCAGTTGATAATTTAACCAAAATAATGAAATCTGTCGACATCCACAGTAACCCTGTCTTATCAGACCAATATAAGTTTTTTAAGAGGAAACAACAGCTTCTTCTAACAGTCAAGCGATGCGAGATGACATGAGAAATAGTATTGACATATCACGCACAGTTACTTGGAGAGCTGTAAATGTTTGCTAAAACTGTCATTAAACACTTGCACGTTAAGTTGGTTCCAGTTATAATGGTAGATCATAACAAATGTTTATATATAGCTATAACAGATTTGTATTCTATGAGGAAGCCTAGAACCATGCCAAACTATATTACAGATTTTTATTCTACTAAGATCGATTGAATATTTAGAGTAATTTTTATGAGATCAAGGACTAACAGATGATCAGTTAACATAACCACTCTTTCCTGGAAGGTTATCAAGTATTTGATAAAACCCCATCTCCGCAAGTAACTGATAAATTTCCCACTTGAATCAGTGGTGGGAGACAAACGATAGTGAGACACAATGTAATATATCAATCTATTATCACAAAGACTGTGGCCGGGCAGGGATTCAAACTCATGACTGAGCTACCTACTGAGTGCATCAAGCTCAGCTTTACTCTATGAAGAAACCAGAAATTTGGCAGTGGTTCCAAAGTTTCCCATATAAAAGAATTTGGCATGGTTTCTCTGGCAACAGGGTAGTATTCTTTTATTTCCTCAACAGCTACATGTAAACTAAATGATTAATGTGTGAAGGCCAATCCCAACCTGCCGACTATAAACATATACTGTATAATACATATATATTAACGTTAGAACACAGTCTCCTCATAACAACTTTCCCTGATATATGACCAGAAATATGTATTAAATAGAAATCAACAACAAGAACATATACAGTCTCAAAACAAAATAATTTAAAAACACTTCAAAGCCGTTTCATAGAAATATTACAACATTGCAGATAAAACTGTTGTTTGTAGAACAATAGAAATGTGTGTAGTATACTATTAAGCATTTCCTGCCTTAGCAGGTAGGAATTTGTAGAAGTGGTTATTTGTTTGAATTTAATTTTTAGCATCATTTTTATGATCACTGGACCACTTTTTCCTGGGATCCCGGAAGGTCAACAACCAGTATTCAAGTACACCCATCTCCCAAGTAACTGATAACTCTCCCACTTGAATCAGCAGTGAGAGGTGACTGACAATGAGACACAATGTTGTATAACAATCATCACAGAAACAATTTGAATTTTTGGCAGTTGGAGTTGCAACTGAATGTGGTGTGCCAACTGAATGTGTAATATTCTAGTGAAGTGCCAACTGAATGTGTTATATTCTAGTGGTGTGCCAACTGAATGTGTAAAATTCTAGTGGTATGTGCCAACAAAGCACTGAAGTAGTGATTGTAAACATTAAAACAAAAAGAGCTTTCTAATTTGAATCATGTATAGAATTATATAAAACCTACCCCGAAGCAATTTTGTGACTTTTATATTGCAACTTTTAAAACGCTTTTTATAATAATCAGGAGGAAAAAACACACACAAAAAAAAAATTCTAGTCGTAACAAATCACACCATAAATAAGAATTTTTTGTTTAGTTAATCAAGTAAGATAATTAAATTGTACCATTTTACTTCCCCCCTTGGCTTCTGTATCAAACATAATCACCTGCTTTGTAAGTCAACTACTATATATAAAATGGCAAAGTAGCTTAAAAAAAAGCTTATATTTGATAAAATTATTCTAATTTTAAATAGATGCTTTTGAATGGATGCATTCAAAACAAGTCCTTCAATCTAAGTGACCAACAGGAAACTACTGGAAACACAACTCCTATTTAGAACAGGCTTGAAAAAATTCAAATTGATGCTAATATACAGACAGTATTTGCAGCGAGTTATTCTTGAAGAAATTTACTTAAGAAATTGTTTTTCACTTCATTTGAAATTTTGTGTCTTAGTCAAAACTTTACACTTGATGTATTGATGGATTTATACTTGATTTTGATATTGAATTTATTTCAATTCTTTTCATACAGTCCTATGCAAATCTTGGAGTCATTTGCAATGATATGTTTGTTTAAACATTATCAAACTATTTTTTTAAAATCATTCTCAACCAAAATTCCTGTTAAACATGGCAACAGGTTTTGACAGTGATGAAATCCCTTGTGACTTGTGACCTTGAATCTGACTAGAACCACCGTCCTGCAAGTAACTGGCAAACTTTGTTCTGGGGCAGAGTTGGGATTAAACCGAACACCTCAGTAGTGAGAAATTAGCTATCTTGTTTGTTTAAAACTTTTGCTTCATTTTGAAGTCATCAAGGGGGAACCTGGAAGGTTAACCAGCACTCAAGCACAACCAACTCCGCAAGTAACTGATAATTTTTCCACTTAATTCAGCGGTGAGAGACGAATGACAATGAGACGCAATGTCGTATATCAATACAATTTTAGTGGCATATATATAAATCAGGTATCAGGAGATTAATATTTTAATTGGCAAGTAAAAATGTTTTACTTTTGAAAATTGGTCTTGTAAAACAAATTTTAAAGGAAATTTTTTATTTTGAATGGATGTCATTATTTTTAATTTTTATTCATCAAAGCTTTGCATCAAGACCTATGCACCAAAATCTTCTTTTTGTGATATTTCAGAAAATATTTCAGCAACTTTGTAAAATTAACTACTAATTTATTCAAATGATGCACATTTTATGTTTTTCCTCAATAAATTGTTTTCACAAAATCAAAAAAAATCTTTAGCTGAAATATATGCTCCTAACATTAAAAGGATAACCTATCAAAATGTGAGGGAGGTAGAGAATGAGGCTTAACACATTACAGGTTATATATCACAACTGGGTGAAGACTCAACAATTAATATAATTAGAACTTTCACCCTTCTGAAAATAACTCTGACTGAGATGTACTCAAATCTAACAACTTTAGTAGTGAAAGGTCATGAACCAACAACTCAAGTAGTGAAAGGTCATGAACCAACAACTTAAATAGTGAGAGGTCATTAACCAACAACACAAGTAGTGAAAGGTCATGAACCAACAACTTAAGTAGTGAGTAGTCATGAACCAACAACTTGAGTAGTGAGAGGTCATGATGATCCAACAACTTAAGTAGTGAGAGGTCAAAACCAACAACACACGTAGTGAAAGGTCATGAACCAACAACTTAAGTAGTGAGAGGCCATGAACCAACAACTTGAGTAGTGAAAGGTCATGAACCAACAACTTAAGTAGTGAGAGGTCATGAACCAACAACTCAAGTCTAAAACCAACACCTTAAATAGCGGGAAATAAGTGACGTCAAACCACTAACTTCAGTGTTAGGAAATAAGAGATCTCAAACCAACAACTTCAGTGGCAGGAAATAAGAGATCTCAAACCAAATAACTTAAGTGGTGACAGACTAGATATCAAACCAACATATTAAATGGCAGGAAATAAGAGATCTCAAACCAACAACTTAAGTGGTGACAGATGAGATCTCAAACCAACACCTTAAATGGCAGGAAATATGAGATCTCAAACCAAATAACTTATGTGGTGACAGACTAGATATCAAATCAACATATCAAATGGCAGGAAATAAGAGATCTCAAACCAACAACTTAAGTGGTGACAGAGGAGATCTCAAACCAGCATCTTAAATGGCAGGAATAAGAAATCTCAAACAAAAACTTATGTGGTGACAGATGAGATCTCAAACCAACATCTTAAATGGCAGGAAATAAGAGATCTCAAACCAAAAACTTAAGCGGTGACAGAGGAGATCTCAAACCAACACATTAAATGGCAGGAAATAAGAGATCTCAAACCAAAAACTTAAGTGGTGACAGAGGAGATCTCAAACCAACATATTAAATGGCAGGAAATAAGAGATCTCAAACCAACATAATAAATGGCAGGAAATAAGAGATCTTGAACCAACAATTTAAGTGATGACAGGTGAGATCTCAAACCAACATAATAAATGGCAGGAAATAAGAGATCTTGAACCAACAATTTAAGTGGTAACAGATGAGATCTCAAACCAATATAATAAATGGCAGGAAATAAGAGATTTTGAACCAACAATTTAAGTGGTGACAGATGAGATCTCAAACCAACATAATAAATGGCAGGAAATAAGAATTCTTGAACCAACAATTTAACCCTTTACTTCATATAGACGCCTTTGGACACCTCTAATATTGAAAGCATTAATTCACCACATATCAGCAATGGGTGAATTATGTTCATATTAACTGACAGAGTGGAAAACAGTGCACTGATTTCAAAGGCCTTCTGTGATTGGTGCAGGAAAACATGTATCTATGGAGTAAAGGGTTAAGTGGTAGTTCAACAACTTTATTGCAGAGGGACAATGTTTTTAC
The DNA here is from genome assembly GCA_029582155.1 of Panopea generosa. Taxonomy (NCBI): domain Eukaryota; kingdom Metazoa; phylum Mollusca; class Bivalvia; order Adapedonta; family Hiatellidae; genus Panopea; species Panopea generosa. Next base: position 6,982,915 of record CM055909.1, read on the forward strand.
TCAGACCAACAAATCTAAGGGGTTCTCCTTAACTTCATCTATCAATTCAAAAAATACCCAGAACAGCCTGCTAGTTCTTTGAAGGAAAGGCGGTCAGAAGCAGATATAAGTACATGTAAGTACACGTGTGTTTGTATGTATATTATATGTAAATATAATTCATGTTTGCATATTTGCATGTTCACAATTTGTAGATGAAGATAACAATTATTAACAAAAATACTTGTGAAACAGAATATCAATATTATAAATATTAATATGCAGACCATCTGTACATGATAACCACTTATCAATATATATATACATAAATATGCAAATGAGGTTATGCAAATGAGACTGCAATATGGACTGATATCAAAATGATTAGATAATTACTTAATACCAACATCATGTCTGTTGGTTTGGGTCATATTTTTTCAATCAAAGACTTTTAGGGCTCTAGTGCCTTAGGCAGTGTTGGCCATTCATGCCAGGGGTCACGGGTGCTATCCCACTTCCAAAAACAACACTCAGTACTGGTTCTGCGCAGGAAACTGACTTGGGATTGATTCATCACAATCAAGCTAAAATAAATACTAAAAGACTTATTTTCATATTGAACTTATTGATTAGTACTTATATGTATCATGATCATTTGTTTCCTGTAGAGAATTTCAAGTTAATTGTCTGTAGGATCAAATCATGTGCTTTTGTTTTGGGTCAAATTTTTTTAAATAAAAAACTTTCCGACAAATTAAACTATGAGTGAATTTACATATTCAATAATAATTTCATTTCCAGTAGATCTGATAACAGAGATTTAAGGAAATTGTCCAGATGGTGAAATCATGTTGTCTGTTTTTAGGTCACATTTTTTAATCAAAGACTTTTCAGAATATAAAAAAGAACAGAATGAACAATGTACCACAATCTTATGTTGAGAAGATAAGAAACAGAAATATAAGAAAATTGTTCAGAGGATCATAAATGTTATGACTTAAGTTTTAGTTGGTTATATGGGTTCTATAAACACAATTTTTGTTGTAAGTTTCTTTATATGAATGGAATATCAGGAGACCAAACATTACAAGTGGGTAATAAACAAGTCGTCGGAGAGTGTTGTAAATTTGTATCATAAGAAAAAAAACAACAGGCATATCTCTAGCAAACAATTGACTATCAATAAAATAAAAGATATATGTTTGAAATTGGGCAGAGTATAGACTTTCACGACATTGCTGGCAAAAATTAGCCAATAAAGACGGGGTACCAGTCAAGATATCATGTGATCGACTGACTTTTTGCCTTTCAACAAGTCTTTTAAGTCATGAAGTGAACTATTACATGTATAACATTCAGTTGTATTATGTTATAAAAGTGAAACAAATCCTCCTGTATTATAATGATTTGGCTCATTAGAGGCGATAAAATGTACTCAAGAAAAAAATTAAAGGCAAATGTACACCATGTAGAAGACGAGAAATTATTTATATCTAAAATATAAATCTCTCAAAATACATCTCCTGGCATGAATTAATGTTTTCTACGCCTTTGAGGACTAAACGACAATCAGTTAACATAACCATTCTTTCCTGGGATGCTGGAAGGTTAGCCAGTACTTGAACACTTGAATCAGCTGTGAGAGATGAATGACAACAAGGTGCAATGTCGTATACCAATCATCATAGAGCCTGTGGTCAGACTGGGGTTCAAACTCACAGGACTCCTGGATTGATAGTCAGACACACTACTGACTGAGCTAACCTGACTCCTAATTTAATGATTCTACAACAATAAAAACAAAATATTTCATTTCCTACCAGGAAGGCTGATCTCCTGATATACAGCTAAAATATATTGCAACAAAATTAAGATTACTGAAGTCAACTTTGCATGCCCTAAACAACAGATTACAGTGTTAGCATATGTCAAATTGTACAGTAAATAAATGACAGCAAAATGAATATTCAGTTAAGATATCAAAGCCAAGAAATGAAGTAAAAAACAAAAAGATATGCTAGATAATTCAGCTAATCTGCATGATGGATCAAGAGAGGTTCAAACATGATAAATGAAAATATCAATACCCTAGAAATTATGTTCTTTACGTACAAAAGATGGCAAATGGGCATTTTTCACACAAAAAAATACAAAAACACAAATTTAAAGTCTTTTGCACACATTAAATGATCAACAAAACACAACATGCAGTCTCAATTTCCGAGTCCTAGTGCCTCATCCATCAGATCATCATCATCTAAAAAACATGGCGAGTTGGAGACCGAGTCCACGTTGGAAGTGTCCTTTCCCAGTGGTGAAGATACAGGAGAACTTTTTAACTTCGATGAAGATGATGATTTTAACTTGAAAAAAATTGGGGAAGTTCTGTTTTCAGGGCATTCAGAGACTGGATTGCACTGTGGGGAATTAGTCTTGTTTTGTAAATGGCGTGGTGATGATGGGCAGTCAATTATGAGTCCATTTTCTGGGCTACTCACTGGACTGCTTGGGTTCGATATTGCTTTGAAATTTGAGCCTGAGCGCACCTTATTACGGCGCCCAACCAGATTTTCCACATCTTCTTGGTGGTTTTCAATCTCCTCTACCGATTTTGGAGTTGGAATTTTAAACACACTATCTTTGTTTTTTTCACAATTGTTTTTCCCCCCTGTGAGATCAGCTGGTAAACTAGAGCGATTTCGATTGGTTGAGAAGTAGGCATCTTTTGAGGATTTTGTTGCGCTAGTTGGTGACGAGGCTTTTGAATCCTCAACATGCAATACCTCACCATTTTGCTGCAAATGTTCAACACTGTTTTGCTTGGTGAGGGACTTGTTACTCCTGACCTTCTTTTGTATTGGAGGAGTTTGCACTGGACTTGATTTCTCCTTTGGGGAGTGCAATGGAATTATTTTAGGAGATGAATTTGCTGATATTGGTATGTTTAGCAATTTTGGAAAATTAGGTTTTACCTTCCCATTGTCGACACAATTGCCATGCACACTGTTTTGTCCTGAATTATTTGAGCTATCATTGCATGGCTCATCTAAGGGTATGCTGACTATTTTTGAATTTACACTACTAGTTCTATTACCATTAATATTATTTGATAAATTAGTAGAAATCTCCGGTTCCGGACTGGCCGGAGCTTCAAATATCACTACCTTTTTCTCTTCTTTCTTGCCTAAGCCGGGTACCTCTGGCTCCGGACTTGCCGGGGAATCATTAATTATCACTTTGTCTTTTTGAGAACTTTGGGAAGTGCTGCCAGGAGCAGAGGGTATGGCTGCCTTACAGGTCAGTTTATCAATAACAGCCGACAATGAGCCTTTCCGGCCCCTGGCTGCACCTGGCGATGATAATGACTGTGGATTAGCTGGTTTAATCTTAACACTGTTGTCATAAGTATTGGCACTATTAGACCCTGACTGACTGTTGGGAGGTCCTGGACCTTTTGGAGCAGTCACACCAGAGTTACTACCTCTGAAATTTGACACATTGCTACTGTTTGAAGTTACATTAGCTCTATTTCCTGAACTTGGAACAGCATTGTTACTTCCCTTGTTACTTGGTGAAGAATTAGTTCCCCTGTGTGTATTTTGACCGGACTGACTTTGATTACCTCCCTTGTTACCAAATGCAGTTCCTGAATTATTTCCCCTCGATGATGTTTGACCTGAATTTCTACTATTCTGAGACGAATTGCTGCTGCTACTGCTGCTGCTGCTGTTATTTCTGAAGCCTGTACTTGAACTACTTGAATTACTATTTCCTTTATTATTATATTGATTTGAATTTTTCTGAGAATAATTAATCGGAGAATTACTGCCTGGTCTGTTAGAATTTGCAGTTGAAGTCACTGACAGGTTTTGAGGCCTGTTATTTGAATGTGAAGAATAATTACTGCTATTTGCTTTACTAAATGAGCTATTCCCCTTTGAAACTGATGAACTTGAATTAGATGAACTACTACTTTTTCCAGCACTACTTGAAAAACTAGAATTTGTTCCTTTGCTGAAACTAGATGAAGAGCTATTTCCCTTCACAAATTTTGAATTAGAACTGGGGGTACTGGTAGTAACAGTTGTTGACACTATAGCACTTGTTGTAGAAGAAGTGGGTGTGGAGGCTTTCTGACTACCTGAAGTAGAACTCAGTTTTGGTATTGGAGGTAAACTTGCAATTGTTTTAGCTTTGGGATTAAGGAAGGACAGAACAGATGCTGCTGTTTCTTGTGTTATAACAGTAGTTACTGGAACACTGTTTTTACTCGAGGTAGATTTATCACGATCCCGCCCACTGGAACTCGAGCTACGCGATGAGCTTGAACTTGACTTAGATTTGTCTCTGTCTCTTTCAGAAAGTGGGGAGGATGTGCGACTACTGACTGAAGACAGACTTTTGTTTAAACTTTTCTCTGACTTTGACGAGGATCCAGAAGATGAAGATACACTGGAGGAGCGTGAATGTCCTGGTTTGCTTGTCTGTGGAACAGGAGAATTTTTCCCACTTGAGCCTTGAATCTGAACACTTTTTTGTAAATTACTGCTAGACTTTGATGAGGATGTTGATGAGCTGGAGCCTGAACTCGAACTCTTGCTGGAAGAATTAGGTAACTTGCCACAGGCTTGACCTTGAGGGCTTTTACTGCTACTAGATGAAGTCAACTGTTTTTGAGATCCTGATGTAGCCAAAGACACGGCTCCAATTTTGCCTATGGTTGTTGAGGTAGGTGACTGAGTGATTGATTTTTGTGTTGTCGGAGTCGTTGGTGTCCTAGTCAGAGAAACCGATGAACCCGTGGTTGGCACGACTATTGGCTTTAATTTGATAGTTGGTGTGCGAGATATCTTTGAATCTGATTTTGATGTGTTGGAATTGGAACGCTGGGATTTGTGAGATTTTTGTGACCTAGAACTACTGGACGATTTTTTACTATTGACACTTGTGTTGTTATTCAAGGGAGAGTTTTTTGCAGCAATTATTTCATTCTCTCCTTTGTTCAAGCTTTCCGTTTTCATTGCATTTATACGATCAAAAATACCTTCATCTGATGCTGAAGGAGTTCTTGCAACAGGTATGCAGGCTTTTTCACTGTTTTTATCCTTTTCCTTTGTTTCTTTATTTTCTTTAGCACTCTTCACAGTTAAATTTAATAATTTATCCTTGTCTATCTTTTTGGCAACGTGAAGCTTTTCTACTTTTTCTATTTTCACCACAGCTTCTTTTTCTAATTTTATATTTTCTACTTTTAGTTTCACATCTTTCTCCTCTGTTTTCACTTCCTTTACTTTAAAAACAGAATTTTCAATTGACATTTTTATACCACTCTTTGTTATTTTCAACTTAGGCATAGGTTTGTTTTTATCATTATCCCCACCTTCAACATCCACTGTGGTAGATTTATACACTGCCATTTCATTTTCCAATGAATAACTACTATTGTTTGACATTTTTTTCTTTTTCCTTTCTTTTTTTGATTCATCCCTATCTCTTTTTCTCTTACCCGAATCACTTGACAGAGTTTTCTTTAATTCCTTTTCTCGTTCTTTCCGCTTGAATTTTTCACTTTTATTGAACTTGTTAAAACTTGCGATAGTACTTTTGTTTGAGATCTGAAGTCTAGTGGGTGACGCAGACACGACAGTGATTTTATCCACCAAAGGAAGTGTGAATTCATCATCGTCACTGTGAAAATCAAATGTACTAGACCGCGACTTGCTAGCTTTAATTTCCGGCGGTGAACTACCCTCATACTGTCTCATATTCGACAGTTTCAGTTTCATGACTGGATGTTGACTGTTTGTTGAAGAACTAACATCTTCTTGTCTGATTTCTTTTACCTGAGTAACAGTGCACCCACTAAGATTAACATCATTTTTCAGTTCTAATTGAGCTTTTAATGCAGATATACTAGGTTTTCCGCTGGATGTGACTACATGCGGAACACAGTTCACAGTAGCACGACTCAGGGCCATGCTAGCTGCCATTTGAGATCCTATGCCACCTATTATTCCTGTTTTAGCGTCAATTATACCAGACTCACTTTTCACGTTTGCGATCGAGAACATGTGATTAGGTGATATTGCTAACGGGTGATTCGTAGTAGGCGACATCAATGGAAAGCTTCCAGGTGATATCATGTGATTCGGAGATGCTGGAAATGGACTTGGAGAAGGCAATTGATTATGACTAGGTGACGTCATCATGGGAGAAAAAACATCTCCACCGGTGCTATCAATACTGCTTCTGCCAAGTGAATTCTGACGCTTAAGGTTATGTCTACGTGGTTGAGAATTGCGTCGAGCATGAAGTGAGTTAGGGCCTTCAGCCTCTCTACCTCCAGGCCCTGATAGGAGGAGTTCCTCAAGTGAGGTAGAGATTTTCTCGTTTTTTGGCAAGACTCCATGGTGTGGGGAATTGCGCGCTGTTGGCGTAGGAGGAGTCTGTCGGGAGCCCCACGCTGGGGGCGGGGACTGAAAATCGGTGCCCATGCTTCCGTCATTACTCAACATTTGATTTTGATTGTGATGAAATTCTGGCATGTGTATGTGCATATCCATCATTTCAGCGCCAGTCATGTGGCTATTCACATTAACACTGGAACTTACGTTTACACTTCCAGCGCGAGACTCCTTCAGCATAATACTGTCTAAACTATTCTCAAGCTTTTTCACATGTGATTCTCCGATATCAGTCAAATCTATTACCGATCCTGTAGAAGACTGTCCACCAACACTACCTATACTGCTAACACTGGAGGGTCGAACTGGTTCATCGTACGACCCCCCACTTGAGTCCAAATCTATGTGTTTCTCTGCGATACCCTGCCCAAACCTTTCACTAACACTACTAGTTCTTTCTGCCATATCTGTATCAGAAAGTCTATGCTTTGGGCTTTTGCCTGCCATGTCTTTTGATGATTTTCGTTTTGTTAAACGTCTTTTAGGGTTTGGAGCAGGAAAGGGATTAGTAGCTACTGAAGTATTCTCTTCCAACAATTTTGATAACATTGGGCTCTCAGTGACCACATTCTGCGGTGGATTTTCCGCCACCACAGGGGAACCAGCATCTAATAAAGTTGCCAGTAATGTATTAGCTGGTTGCCGATCTGATAAATCTTCTGATGGTGGTGGTGGATCCATAAAAGTTCTATTTATTGGAACTGACACATTATATTTGTGCCCATCTAAATGAGATCCTTGAGCCCAATTATCAACAGATAATGGATAGGGCGGCGGGTTAGGTAAGTTTGTCACAATATTCTGCTGCAACACATTATTCATATTCAAGTTTGTAGCACATGAAGGAGCAATGTTTTTCAATAACAGTTTTGATGTGTACTTCCATCTCGGCTTTAAAACAGGTTTGACAACTGGTTCCGGTGGTACAAGCATCTTTATCTGCTCCCGGACTTTGTCTATTACTGCCCTCAACGTCACAGGAATGGAGAAACATCTAGAAATTGAAAATATTTATCAAAATTTTTAACATGTTTAGATAAAAAGAAAAATTATATATTTTTACTACGTCATGTGAATGCTGGAGTGGTACGGCCATGAGTGAGAATCCATAATTGGTAATTCTAATTTATATTTTTACTTAGTCCAACATTATTTTTATATGACTGAAAACAATGAAATTACCATCCGAATATTTCTTAAAAAGGGGGGAAGGGGTGGGGGAGGAGGACATTATTATTCTTCTTTTTTTTTTAAATTTTTTATTGTTTTTAAAAAAATAATAATTAAATTATTTTATATAATTTATTAAAATTAGAGGGGGTGGGGAATGATAATCTAGCAATAATTTTTTTGACTAGTATTTGATAGCAAATCGCCTGGAGGTAAAATCCATCAAATGGGTTACTTCTTGTACTCATGAAAGAAAAGTTGTTTGTGCTATTTGCACCTGCATATGGTTTGCAATCACTATAATAACTCTGATGCTACTACTAATTGAAAAATTTATTTTGTTTCAATGGTTGGAACAAATGAATTGTAGTTTTTTTAAAACAAAATTAAAAGCAAATCAAACAGTGATGAAGTTACAGTCAGGACAAGAATAACATTTGATACAGGGGTGGCAAAATCCATTGTCAGAGTTGTTGTACATTTTCAAATTTCAAGTTGTTCATGGACAATGTTGTTGTATGGTGTTTAACGTCGCTTTCAACAATTTTTCAGTCATATCGCGATGGTGTCTACTTGAGACAGTATTCTGAGCGCTGTCACACTGGAGTATCATGCCGCAGACACATGGTATGATACCCCACCCAGTCACATTATACTGCCACCGGGCCGACCAGAGCTAGAACTCTCCTCTAAATGCTGAGCTTCAAGTGAGGAAGCTTCTAGTACCATTTTTAAAGTCTTTGTTATGACCCGGCCGGGGATCGAACCCAAGACCTTCCGCATGCGAGGCGGACGCTCTACCACTAGACCACGCCGCGGTCTTGTTCATGGACAAGAGATTTTTCCAGTTCCAATTTAAATAATGTCATGCAATAATGGTTCATTTATTAAATAAACAAATGTTATGTGTTTAATTAAAAAGTTATTTAAATCATAGCAACGAAAAAGGAAACTCACCTTTGGAAAGTCCTTGACACAAAGTCATCAGAGCAAATATTCTCATCTCTGTTCTGCATACACACTCTACACTTGACACTTGTTATATCGTTCATGTCAAACTCAACTAAAAATAAAACATAAATTTCAATATTTAACTACTATATCATCAATATTTCAACAGTTTTGTATAACATGTATATACAAACATCTTTATTTAATTATATAAGTTTCGTGAACCATTGATTTCAAGGTACGTATGTTTTCCCCAAATGATTTCACTGCGACATAAGGAACTAGTGTAAAAAAACATGATGAAAATAGGAAAGTTGTGCACAAGAACTAAAGCAGTATCTACACTCAACATAATTTCAAATCATATCTGTCAATTGGTCTGGTAGAGGGTAGATATCATTTACCTCTGAAAATCGGAAGTACAACAATCCGGCATTTCCTAATAATTTGCAACTATCAAGTCATGGTGATAATGAAAACAAATGAATAAATGAATGAATGAATGAGATTTTACGGTTTCAGAAATTCTATTGTATTACTCAAATTGTCGCTTCTTACTGCATGCATGAGCCACAGTGATACTATTCTTGCCATCACTCATATGGCTCCCTGGAATCACACGGGTTTGTAATTTAACCACAATAATGAACACAGAAAAAAGTGATATCATATGGACTCAAATGATATATGACATGCCTGATATAGATAGGAAGTCATGGATAATTTCCGTTGAGCACTCAGAAAGAGTAGTAAATCTTAAAAGGGTGCACCTCTTTTAACCCTTTACTCCATAGATAAGCGTTTTCCCGCACCTATCACAGAAGGCCTTTGAAAACAGTGCAGGAAGAGTTCAGATTGCTCGTAACAAGCAATCTGAACACTTCCTGTACTATTTTCCACTCTGTCAGTTAATATAAACATAATTCACCCAATAATTCAAAAGCCTTCTATATGAGGTGTCCAAAGGTGTCTATATGAAGTAAAGGGTTAAGAAAATATTTTTCTAAATTGTAAAAATATCTATAACCTGCATGCGAAGACAAGAAAGCAACTGACCAGAAGTGTATAATATCTTTATTGATTCTTATCATATAACTAATTTTTCAGGGAAATTTGAGGAAGATAATGAGATAAGAGTTAAGAAATACACATTTTAATTTAGGTTTTTATTTTGTTTGTTATTTATTTTTTCTCCAAATCAGTCAATAATGAATACTTTAGAACATAGCTAATGTCATTATCAAATAGTCTGTGCCAGTTTCATGAACCTTTATAAGTATTGACGACATCACTTGGCCTATCACTGCAGGTGATTGATACCCCCGTATTAATGAAGTCAGTGTCATAATATATGTGCCATTCACATCTACATTTGATGGTGATCATGTATGCAAAGTTTCAAATCAATCGCCTGAAAACCGTGTAAGTAGTTCGCTCCACAAGAATTGCAGAAGAATAAATACTGTAATGTTACTAAGTGCAAGGGAAATAACTCTTCTTGGAATTAGTCAATGTCACAAAATTTGCATCATGCACCTATACACTTGATGTTAATCATGTAGGCCATGCAAAGATGGTGTGTACAGCATTTTTACTAAGTGCAATGGCACTTATTCTGCGCGGAATTAATTCAGCATCACAAAATATGTGTCATGCAAATATACACTTAATTTTGATCATGTATGCAAAGTTCCATATCTATTGCTCAAAAAGGGGAAGTTCAGTGCAAGGGCAATAACTCAAATTAAGACAAAATTTGTGTCACACACATCTGCACGTGATATTGACAATGTATGCAAAGTTTCAAATTAATTGTCTGAAAACTGTCGAAGAAGTTTGTTCCACAAGTTGTTGACAGACTGACTAACCAACAAGGACAGTATATACCCCCACTCCATCTCAAAGTGTGTTTGCAGGAATATAATCAAAATAATGGCCATTAGAATGAAAGTTATTTTTCCAATCAAAAGCCTATTATAAAGAAAGTATTCCAAAAATATATGTAAACAAAATGTAACATATTTACCGGAACAACTTATTAAAGAAATGGAATAAAGAGTGACAATGTCTTTTTCTTTTGGTGACCTAATGTGCTCATTAGCAAAGAAAGTGACCTACTGTGTCGACAAACTAGCAAAGAAAATTGGTGCAAAAAAAGTACAGCTATAGATGATATCTTAACCAGGTTACCCATGTTAGTACAAATATAATCAGTGTTGAGGCTGCAGGGTTCCCAAAGAATGAATACAATTGCCACATAAAATTTGTCTAGATACGCCGACAAGCCCAAACAGAAAGTGGGCAAAAAAGCCTCTATATTTGAAACAGCTGTCATAAAAGATCACAATAACTAAAAAGTGGATAAAAACAATCAGAGAAGGCACTTGGTACATATCCACATTGGGGGAAAAATGATCACACACACAGAGTATACTGACTTTATACCAATTTGGCAGATGTCGGTCAATAAATGGGGAACTGACGTAATGGATAGGATGTTGGCTGCTCAGTGTTCAAGGAGCTGATCCAATTCTCAGAGCACAATACTGGTTCTACCAAGGACACTGACTTAAGAGCAATGCACAAAAGCTAACTTAGAGGTGAGCTAAAAACAAAATTTACCTGTGATCATCGAATCCTGTAGTGGGTGTTCAAACATAGCACTTAGATACTGGAGTGATAGAGCGGTGATCTCAAACATGAGCGATGACTTGTAATCTGAAAAAGTAACAGGAAAATAGCATAATTAATTTCTATCTAAATGCCTTTGTTCTAAATGATATTTTCTGATTAACAAACATAATATCTATCCAACACAAATCCAACAGCCTTCTATGGGACCTTATCCTTTTGATTTCAACAAACATGAAACCAAAAATTTACTATTTTATCCCATTTTTTGTCTCTGCTCATGGATATATAATCCCCTTTAAAGGATCAAATATAAAACTGCTATGACTAAACATTGCTTCAGATCTAAAGTGATTGAAGCATTGTTATAATAATGAGAAAATGAGAATTTCTGGTTTCCCCATAGCATTCCTATGTAAAAATCAGCCCCCTTAAATATCTTAAAAAGATCTTAGCCCCTTCACCCGAAGGTCAACAAGATCTGTCTTAGGTTATAGATGAGCTAATGAAAATAGCTATCATTTTCAAGTTAAAAATGCAATACATGCTTCTGTGCAGACTAAAATTACGCCGAATGGGTGATTTATTGTTCATTCTAATATTTCAGAGTGTGAAAATCTCAGTTACATAGGTAGTGCAACCACATTGGTGAAGCAATATCTCAAATGATTGTATAGGATCTCATTTACATACATTTGAGAAGTACCGTTTGAAGTTTGAAATGGTAAGTCAGTGTTACATCTAATAACACATACAAATAACAACATTTAGACCTATCAACCTTATTTTTCATCCATTAAATAGTAAATCAAACGAAAAATAAAAGAATGAATGAATTAATGAGTGAGTAAATAAATGAATGAACAAACAAATGAATACATGTATGAATGAAAAAAAATAAATAAAAGAATAAACAAAGAAGAAACAAGTGATTGTAGAATTATTGATCTTAATGAATTAATGAAAAATGCATGATTGATACAACTGATTATTAAATGAACACTATATGTTATTCAAGATACCAAAATTCTATGTTGTCATGTTATGTTGGCATGTATGTATTAACAATAAACTGGTCATAATCATGGCTAAAAAAAGAGAAATCATTTCACCGAACTCTAAGTTTAACATTTCACATCAATAACCTATTCATAATGTTATCTAAATTGAATAGTTTGGCAATTTTCTAACACCTACCCTTTTTTGCAGAGGGCCGTATAAGACTTTGTATGACAGAATTAAACATGAGTTGTTGGCGTAGCAGATTAAGCACACTTGGAACACTGGTGGGATGCGTAAATGGGATCTTGCTGACGAGGGCCCCAGCCTGCCCAAGACAACCATCGACCGACATGTTTAGAAAATAAGCATGATGCTGATCCGGTAATGTCTGAAACAGAAACAAGATATGCAGATATTGCGTCCAAACAAACCATTACTAATATATCAGTCTCATAAAGCTTAAGTAAAATTTTGTAGATTTAAACTAATATCATTCAATATTTTCATAGAGAAGTAAACCACTTCTAGCTGATGTAATTTAATATTTTCATAGAGAAGTAAACCATTTCTAGCTGATGTAATTTAATATTTTCATAGAGAAGTAAACCACTTCAAGCTGATGTAATCTAATATTTTCATAGAGAAGTAAACCACTTCTAACTGATGTAATCTAATATTTTCATATAGAAGTAAACCACTTCAAGCTGATGTAATCTAATATTTTCATAGAGAAGTTAACCACTTCTAACTGATGTAATCTAATGTTTTCATATAGAAGTAAACCACTTCTAACTGATGTAATCTAATATTTTCATATAGAAGTAAACCACTTCTAACTGATGTAATCTAATATTTTCATATAGAAGTAAACCACTTCTAACTGATGTAATCTAATATTTTCATATAGAAGTAAACTACTTCTAACTGATGTAATCTAATATTTTCATATAGAAGTAAACCACTTCAAGCTGATGTAATGTTTAATTGGAATGTTTTTATAAAGAAGTTATACATTTCAAACAGGTGTAATTACACATATTCATATACAAATAAACTACTTCTAGCTGTCAGATGTAATAGAAGTCAACCACTTTTAGATGATGTTATTTAATATTTTCATATATAAATAATACACTACTAGTTGATACAATACCAGAATGGTACTGTTATACGCTATACGTACCACAAACAGCTCCTTGGTATGACTAATTTTACCATCAGACCCGTGTTGTAACAAAACTGAGAGTAAAGGTTTCTCCTCACTGTAGATCACATCCAAACCTTAAACACAGAGTTAATAAACCCATCGTTTACAATTGATTGTGTATTAATCACGGAAAATGGCAAATTTGGATATATCGACTCATTTACTATTGGTTGTGTATTATCACAGACAATGGCAAATTTAAATATATATCGACTCATTTACAATTGGATGTGTATTAATCACAGATAATGGCAAATTTGGATATATCGACTCATTTACAATTGGTTGTGTATTATCACATAATGGCAAATTTGGATATATCGACTCATTTACTATTGATTGTGTATTAATCACAGACAATGGCAAATTTGGATATATCGACTCATTTACAATTGGATGTGTATTAATCACAGATAATGGCAAATTTGGATATATCGACTCATTTACAATTGGATGTGTATTATCACAGACAATGGCAAATTTGGATATATCGACTCATTTACAATTGGATGTGTATTATCACAGACAATGGCAAATTTGGATATATCGACTCATTTACAATTGGTTGTGTATTAATCACAGACAATGGCAAATTTGGATATATCGACTCATTTACTATTGGTTGTGTATTAATCACAGATAATGGCAAATTTGGATATATCGACTCATTTACTATTGGTTGTGTATTAATCACAGACAATGGCAAATTTGGATATATCGACTCATTTACTATTGGTTGTGTATTAATCACAGACAATGGCAAATTTGGATATATCGACTCATTTACAATTGGATGTGTATTAATCACAGATAATGGCAAATTTGGATATATCGACTCAATTACAATTGATTGTGTATTAATCACAGACAATGGCAAATTTGGATATATCGACTCAATTACAATTGGATGTGTATTAGCACAGCCAATGGCAAATTTGGATATATCGACTCATTTACAATTGGATGTGTATTATCACAGACAATGGCAAATTTGGATATATCGACTCATTTACAATTGATTGTGTATTAATCACAGAAAATGGCAAATTTGGATATATCGATTCATTTACTATTGGTTGTGTATTAATTACAGATAATGGCAATTTTGGATATATCGACTCATTTAAAATTGGTTGTGTATTATCACAGACAATGGCAAATTTGGATATATCGACTCATTTACAATTGGTTGTGTATTATCACAGATAATGGCAAATTTGGATATATCGACTCATTTACAATTGGTTGGGTATTATCACAGATAATGGCAAATTTTGATATATCGACTCAATTACAATGGTTGTGTCATCATAGAAAATGGGAATTTAAATTATTTGACATTGAGGAATAATACATATCCCCAAAATTGTAATATGAATTTTGATTTTCACTGCATAAATATATGATTTCAAAGGCAAATCCTCATTTTAAGTGTTTTTAGGGGCAAAGGAAATCACAAACGTGAAAAAGAGTGACCAAGGCTATTGGTGATTGTGGGTCATATTTTCTGAAATACTAAAAAAAAAAAAAGTTTTATACGCGTCTTTTTCTCTAACTAAACCTCATTTCTAATATTCTTGATATTTTGATATAGACAAAAAATCACAGATTTGAGAAAAACTGATTTTGCCATTTTTAACATACTTCCTTTTATATATGGCATATACAGTTTTTTTTGCTGGAGGAAAACCTCAGAATGAATCTGAGTAGAAACATCATCCTTCCACAAGTAACTCAGAAACTTTCTCACATGAAGATTATGGAGCAAGTGGAACTCGAACCTATGACCTGAGCGATGAGAAGTAAGTGATAATGAGACAGTGCTTTAGACTAGACCACTCGACCATGGAGGATGCTAAAACAGTTTGAAATTATGTATTATAAACTAGGATCAACATCGACAATTTTCCAGTATATGTTGGATTTTCTCTACTTCAATTACTCTACATTAATAATGGTCCAACTGTAACATAGGCAAGGATAGCAACTCTGGAAGGTCACCAAAACATGATGAACATTGAGGCTAAGTGTTAATAAAACAAGAATTCAAGAAGTCTAGCTGTCAATATAGGGTCACAGTACATGCAAAGCATCAAATAGAAATACAATACCATACCATGACATTTGTCCATTAGTGAATAATTAATGATAGAGTTATGTACATAGAGACAAGAGTTAATTATTGGGATCAATTCAGCAGTTTTAACACAAGGTATCTTGTAAGAAAATTACCAACAAGGATTTCAAACAACTGGCCGTAAAAGTTCAACTGAGCTTTATGCACCATATAGCGTAAAGTACATAATACATATTAAGTGTCTGCATATATATCTTTTTTACACTTAATGACCCAACCTTTAATCAAAGAAAATACACTTTTCACTTCACTTTCAATGGGGTTTAACACCCATTACAACAAAAATTTAGGTTGTATACGACATCCAGTTCATCTACACATAGCATCATTTTTATGCCATCGAGAAATAACTGGTGATCAGTTAACAAACCACTCTTTCCTGAAAGGTTAACCAGTACACAACCACACCCATTCCTGTTAGCAACTGATAACTTTCCAACTTGAATAAGCGTCGAGATAAATAACAATGAGACACACTGTCACATATCAACCATTATGGACTGTGGCCTTTATTGGCAGAGGAAGACCCCAAAATAAATCTTTCTCACTTAGTGTTTAGATCAAGACGGGCTTGATCCTACAGTCTCAGCTGTGATTTTGAGAGAGCACCATAGGCTCAACTGTGATTTTGAGAGAGCACCATAGGCTCAACTGTGATTTTGAGAGAGCACCATAGGCTCAACTGTGATTTTGAGAGAGCACCATAGGCTCAACTGTGATTTTGAGAGAGCTCCATAGGCTCAACTGTGATTTTGAGAGAGCACCATAGGCTCAACTGTGATTTTGAGAGAGCACCATAGGCTCAACTGTGATTTTGAGAGAGCACCATAGGCTCAACTGAGAGCACCATAGGCTCAACTGTGATTTTGAGAGAGCTCCATAGGCTCGAATGCTGAGGTCCACCCCTTTTTCTAAAGCGAGAGTTGTCAGAAGACCAACAAAGCTTGCCAATGGTATAAAACTCACCACCCATGCAAAGATTGAGATTGGAGGCAAACACCAAAACTTAAAGGCAACTATATGCAAAAGTTTAACCTGGGTGTATACAGACTATGCCGGGGTCATGGCAATAGCTCTCCTGGGCATTTGTCCCAGGGAGCTAAAAACAGAGCAAAAGAGCAATAAAAAGAATACATAATCTGATAGTGGTCAGCTGAAGGCCACCTCTTTTCTCAGAATACATCATCAGACATTGGTCAGGTCACAAATGAAGGATATATCAGGTTATACAAGGTACGAGAACTTGTGTGACTCACCTGTGATACCCTGTATGTCAGCGATGACTGACTTGGCAATAGGTATCGGCTGTGGCAGTGCAAGTACAAAACTAGCTGACAAATTGTAACTGTTGATGTTGTTCACACCTTGGAACGATGGCAAACTGAAACACACGACAATGCTAATACGATTAAACAATTGTGTCAAATGTATTGTACTGTATCTTCGTTTGGTACAGTACTGTATATATCAATTAAGAAAAAAATCCAATATGTTAGTATACAACAGTTCATCAACTGTGATGTATCACTGTCACAGGTAATCTGCAAATTACCTAAATCATTTTGATTATCCTCCAGGATGGGAAATATTTGCATGTCGACTTTAATTATCAATATAGTGTTTCATTATCAAATAAAATTATGTTACCATAGCTAGAAAATCAGATAATGGCAAAATGATCCATATCAAGAGTCTCATATTAAACTAAAATTAAGGATGATTGCTATAGCTTTTCATGCACACAAACTCTGCGCACAAAGGGAAGCAATTTTATCAAGACCTGCCAGAGTCACTACATACCGCTATACTACAACTGATCCTATTTCGGATGGCACATTCATTTATGGACATGCCTAGATTTGGTCACTTATATTCAGTTCAATATATGAAATATGCATACTGTTATAAAATAACAGTTAATAGCAATCTAACCTGAATTTGAAATATAATAGAAATCTTAATATTTATATAGTGAGCAAATGTAGAAACGTCCCACCATATCCAAAGAAAGATTGCTGGAAATCTATAAGGTTGGTTGTACTAACACCTATACAGACAAGTGTTGTCAGAAGACCAACAAAGCTCGCTTCTGGGTGTCTAAGCCCAAAAAGGGCCATGACTGTGCCAAAATGCAATCCAGCGTTATGGTTCTTGTCTGTGTGTGCTCCATTGATGATGGTAAACACATGCAATATTTCATTCACATCCAATGAGTGGTTGCATAGATATCTTAAACTTAAACGCAAGTTTAACCTGGGTGTCTACAAACGCCGCCAACGCCGCCAACACCGGGGTCATGACAATACATGTAGCTCTCCTTGGACTTCGTCCCAGCAAGCTAAAAATGGAGTTTATTCATTTGTGAATCCATATCAGTTGACCAGGTGCGTTTGGTGTCAACCTTCCATGGGTGCATTTACAAATGACCAGTGTCTCGCATACATATATTCACTGATTGTGTAACATAAACATAGCTGGATATATGTCAGATCCATAAGTGGGACATTTCTACTTTTGCTCAGTATACAAATATGCTCAATCAGTATAAAAACCTTAATTTCTCAACTGCAGTTTATTAAACGACGGCATACTTTAAGAGCTATTTTTTTCAAATTATGTGGTAAAGTGTATTTTTGATTTTGATTGTCATTAAAATAGGAATCAGAGAGTATTTTGGGAGGTTTTAAGCAAAATTTATCCATACACTATATCATAATATTAAAAGAAAACGCAGTATTTTATAACAAAATTGAAAAACAATCGACACTCTATTGAAATGATTTTGTTTTAAAAAAAAATAAACAGTTAAATTCAAGTCTATGATTACCAATTCCATGAAAATTAATATTATATATATATACATTTATGTAAAGTTTGAATTAAACACTACATGTAAACAATTCTAAATAATTTTATGTCATTGCTTATTAAATCTACATTATTTAGCCAACTTTCAAGGACGGATATGTTTATGACGAGGTAATACCAAAATAAATGTACACTAACATGTGTTTTTTATTTCTGATATTGCATGAATGTACTTTAAACCTAAATATTGGGAAGTTTCATTAAATTCTATCCATAGGAAAAATGTGACAAAAACTATAGCAATCATCTTTAATTTATTAAACCATAATTAATGGAAAAATGGAATTTCAAACACAAAGGTTATTGAAATGGCTTGACAAAACTTTAGATTTTGGCATTATACGAAGATAAAATTTTCTTGTTTATGTTATTGTAACCATCAAGGCATGTTGGACAAAAATTCAAAACAAGGAAAATGTGCAATTTAATAAAATATTTCTGGGTTATTTTGGATCAGATACTGATTTAACTAGCAGCCATTATTAAACACTTTATTCCATTAAAATCTGTGGCATTTTGTATCAATATTAAGGCCGTCTTAAATATTCAATGACGGAAAGTGACAAATGGATATAAACAATAAAATAAACTCACGGTTTGCCGTCATTATTTGTTTTCACGCTCATAAGTGGCATGGTTTGTAACTTGTTAGGTACGTCACTTGGTTCCATACATACGGTGACACTGTGCCCGAGATCATTGTCAGTGATAGCTGAAAACCAACAGTAGTATTACAACACAATTCAACATAATTCCGTAGAGTCAAATGCTGATCTGTTCTTGCTTGTTATATACATGTACATCAAGGGTTTCGCTGCTAAAACTAGCGGAATTTAAATCCATGCTCCTAAAAGGTGTTTTGTTAGACGTATGATTCGCCCTATCACACACATATATATATATATATGTATACAGTAGAACTTCGATAGCTTGAACTCGGTTGGCTGGAACACCACAGATTGCTCGAACAACTAACCAGGTCCCTGCCAAATTTCTTTTTAATATCTATTGTTCTACCACCAATGGCTAGAACACTGATAGGTGGAAGTCAAACAAGAAATTAGGTCCTGCCAACACACTTACCTTTTGTGCCATTATTGTGAAGATAGAAAATTGTTTTCGTGTTGTTCTAACTTCATCCTCTGATGAAGGCGTAAGGCTGAAAGCTAACTCTGACAGGATATTTTTTATGTTTTAGCACTGTAAAATGGTATTTCTCTCTACTGTTTTTACTATTTCTATCACATATATATATATACACAGTAGAATATTGATAGCTTGAACTTGGTTGGCTGGAACATCGAGAAGTTTGTTATGATAATTTGGTGAGTGTGTTTATAATTAGTTACACGTTTGCTTTAATTGTATACCACATGTTGCATTAATTACAGTTAACTTGATTTTTAATTTGATGTTTATTTGTAATTTAAGATGAAATCAAAATAAAACCAATTTATATTGCAAACAATGAAAAGTAAAGAGTGTCACATACAATTTTACCCTATAAATCTTAGACATGCGAAGTTCAGTCAAATACTATAATTATATTTGAAAATTACCTTTTCTGATATATTGGATTTTCTACATAAACAAGAAATACACATCATTTACATCATCTGTTCAAAGCGTACACATGGGATTCAATAATACGCTCACAAACGTACTTGTACACTATGTACATATACGATGATTGTAGTACCAGGCTTGACTTGAACTACCACTGACTCGAACTATTTTGTCCAGTCCCTTGAGTTTGAGCAATTGAAGTTCTACTGTATATTGATTTATTATGAATTTATTATGATATCAGTATTTAACCCCAGGAGCCTGAAGTTCTATATCACAAATTATTGTTGGTATAATTGGTTGTTTGTGCTATACCATAAGTGTCTCTATAGAATATATATTAAAACATTTTTCTAAAGTGAATACAGAACTTCAGTGATCTAACAAATGAGAACTTCTATTCAAGGGTCATTTGTTTTGAATGGACTTTTGTACCATTTGCAACACATTACAGCATATGTACGACATCTGCTCTTATTGCTCGACCCAAATGATTTGGAAAAGAACCACCATATTTACCCTGGCAAAGTTTCTAATGCAAAGTTTCTGGATCAAGCTAGCCTTGAATTCAATACCTCAACAGATAAAGATAAGTGATCTCAAATACAGCACATTTAGTCATGGACCCTATTCTGTTTCAGACAAGCATATCATTTTGATTGTAGGAATCATAAACATCATAATCATAAACCCTCAATACGAGCTGCTAATGTGTAGTTACTGTATTGTTTACCTTCAACTGTCATGGGATATGAAGATCGTGTTTTCTTACACAATAAGTCATACGGAGAAACACAGTAGATCAGCTTCATTGGATGACCTGAAACAACAATTGTACATGTTAGAGATAAGTGGTGTAGAGACACAGTAGATCAGCTTTTTGGATGACCTGAAACAAGTGTACATGTGAGAGATAAGTGGTATAGAGACAGTAGATTAGCTTCATTGGATGACCTGAAACAACAAGTGTACATGTGAGAGATAAGTGGTGTAGAGACACAGTAGATTAGCTTCATTGGATGATCTGAAACAACAATTGTACATGTGAGAGATAAGTGGTGTAGAGACACAGTAGATCAGCTTCATTAAATGACCTGAAACAACAAGTGTACATGTGAGAGATAAGTGGTGTAGAGACACAGTAGATCAGCTTCATTGGATGACCTGAAACAACAATTGTACATGTTAGAGATAAGTGGTGTAGAGACACAGTAGATCAGCTTTTTGGATGACCTGAAACAAGTGTACATGTGAGAGATAAGTGGTGTAGAGACACAGTAGATCAGCTTCATTAAATGACCTGAAACAACAATTGTACATGTGAGAGATAAGTGGTGTAGAGACACAGTAGATCAGCTTCATTGGATGACCTGAAACAACAATTGTACATGTGAGAGATAAGTGGTGTAGAGACACAGTAGATCAGCTTCATTGGATGACCTGAAACAACAATTGTACATGTGAGAGATAAGTGGTGTAGAGACACAGTAGATCAGCTTCATTGGATGACCTGAAACAACAATTGTACATGTGAGAGATAAGTGGTGTAGAGACACAGTAGATCAGCTTCATTGGATGACCTGAAACAACAATTGTACATGTGAGAGATAAGTGGTGTAGAGACACAGTAGATCAGCTTCATTAAATGACCTGAAACAACAAGTGTACATGTGAGAGATAAGTGGTGTAGAGACACAGTAGATCAGCTTCATTGGATGACCTGAAAAAACAATTGTACATGTGAGAGATAAGTGGTGTAGAGACACAGTAGATCAGCTTCATTGGATGACCTGAAACAACAAGTGTACATGTGAGAGATAAGTGGTGTAGAGACACAGTAGATCAGCTTCATTGGATGACCTGAAAAAACAATTGTACATGTGAGAGATAAGTGGTGTAGAGACACAGTAGATCAGCTTCATTGGATGACCTGAAAAAACAATTGTACATGTGAGAGATAAGTGGTGTAGAGACACAGTAGATCAGCTTCATTGGATGACCTGAAACAACAATTGTACATGTGAGAAATAAGTGTTATAGAGACACAGTAGATCAGCTTCATTGGATGACCTGAAAAAAACAATTGTACATGTGAGAGATAAGTGGTGTAGAGACACAGTAGATCAGCTTCATTGGATGACCTGAAACAACAATTGTACATGTGAGAGATAAGTGGTGTAGAGACACAGTAGATCAGCTTCATTGGATGACCTGAAACAACAATTGTACATGTGAGAGATAAGTGGTGTAGAGACACAGTAGATCAGCTTCATTGGATGACCTGAAACAACAATTGTACATGTGAGAGATAAGTGGTGTAGAGACACAGTAGATCAGCTTCATTGGATGACCTGAAACAACAATTGTACATGTGAGAGATAAGTGGTGTAGAGACACAGTAGATTAGCTTCATTAAATGACCTGAAACAACAAGTGTACATGTGAGAGATAAGTGGTGTAGAGACACAGTAGATCAGCTTCATTGGATGACCTGAAACAACAATTGTACATGTGAGAGATAAGTGGTGTAGAGACACAGTAGATCAGCTTCATTAAATGACCTGAAACAACAAGTGTACATGTGAGAGATAAGTGGTGTAGAGACACAGTAGATCAGCTTCATTGGATGACCTGAAACAACAATTGTACATGTGAGAGATAAGTGGTGTAGAGACACAGTAGATCAGCTTCATTAAATGACCTGAAACAACAAGTGTACATGTGAGAGATAAGTGGTGTAGAGACACAGTAGATTAGCTTCATTGGATGACCTGAAACAACAATTGTACATGTGAGAGATAAGTGGTGTAGAGACACAACACAGTAGATCAGCTTCATTGGATGACCTGAAACAACAATTGTACATGTGAGAGATAAGTGGTGTAGAGACACAACACAGTAGATCAGCTTCATTGGATGACCTGAAACAACAATTGTACATGTGAGAGATAAGTGGTGTAGAGACACAGTAGATCAGCTTCATTGGATGACCTGAAACAACAATTGTACATGTGAGAGATAAGTGGTGTAGAGACACAGTAGATTAGCTTCATTAAATGACCTGAAACAACAAGTGTACATGTGAGAGATAAGTGGTGTAGAGACACAGTAGATCAGCTTCATTGGATGACCTGAAACAACAATTGTACATGTGAGAGATAAGTGGTGTAGAGACACAGTAGATCAGCTTCATTAAATGACCTGAAACAACAAGTGTACATGTGAGAGATAAGTGGTGTAGAGACACAGTAGATCAGCTTCATTAAATGACCTGAAACAACAATTGTACATGTGAGAGATAAGTGGTGTAGAGACACAGTAGATCAGCTTCATTGGATGACCTGAAACAACAAGTGTACATGTGAGAGATAAGTGGTGTAGAGACACAGTAGATCAGCTTCATTGGATGACCTGAAACAACAATTGTACATGTGAGAGATAAGTGGTGTAGAGACACAGTAGATCAGCTTCATTAAATGACCTGAAACAACAAGTGTACATGTGAGAGATAAGTGGTGTAGAGACACAGTAGATCAGCTTCATTGGATGACCTGAAACAACAATTGTACATGTGAGAGATAAGTGGTGTAGAGACACAGTAGATCAGCTTCATTGGATGACCTGAAAAAACAATTGTACATGTGAGAGATAAGTGGTGTAGAGACACAGTAGATCAGCTTCATTGGATGACCTGAAAAAACAATTGTACATGTGAGAGATAAGTGGTGTAGAGACACAGTAGATCAGCTTCATTGGATGACCTGAAACAACAATTGTACATGTGAGAGATAAGTGGTGTAGAGACACAGTAGATCAGCTTCATTAAATGACCTGAAACAACAAGTGTACATGTGAGAGATAAGTGGTGTAGAGACACAGTAGATCAGCTTCATTGGATGACCTGAAACAACAATTGTACATGTGAGAGATAAGTGGTGTAGAGACACAGTAGATCAGCTTCATTGGATGACCTGAAACAACAATTGTACATGTGAGAGATAAGTGGTGTAGAGACACAGTAGATCAGCTTCATTGGATGACCTGAAACAACAATTGTACATGTGAGAGATAAGTGGTGTAGAGACACAGTAGATCAGCTTCATTGGATGACCTGAAACAACAATTGTACATGTGAGAGATAAGTGGTGTAGAGACACAGTAGATCAGCTTCATTAAATGACCTGAAACAACAAGTGTACATGTGAGAGATAAGTGGTGTAGAGACACAGTAGATCAGCTTCATTGGATGACCTGAAAAAACAATTGTACATGTGAGAGATAAGTGGTGTAGAGACACAGTAGATCAGCTTCATTGGATGACCTGAAACAACAATTGTACATGTGAGAGATAAGTGGTGTAGAGACACAGTAGATCAGCTTCATTGGATGACCTGAAACAACAATTGTACATGTGAGAGATAAGTGGTGTAGAGACACAGTAGATTAGCTTCATTGGATGACCTGAAACAACAAGTGTACATGTGAGAGATAAGTGGTGTAGAGACACAGTAGATTAGCTTCATTGGATGACCTGAAACAACAATTGTACATGTGAGAGATAAGTGGTGTAGAGACACAGTAGATTAGCTTCATTGGATGACCTGAAACAACAATTGTACATGTGAGAGATAAGTGGTGTAGAGACACAGTAGATCAGCTTCATTGGATGACCTGAAACAACAAGTGTACATGTGAGAGATAAGTGGTGTAGAGACACAGTAGATCAGCTTCATTGGATGACCTGAAACAACAAGTGTACATGTGAGAGATAAGTGGTGTAGAGACACAGTAGATCAGCTTCATTAAATGACCTGAAACAACAAGTGTACATGTGAGAGATAAGTGGTGTAGAGACACAGTAGATCAGCTTCATTAAATGACCTGAAACAACAATTGTACATGTGAGAGATAAGTGGTGTAGAGACACAGTAGATCAGCTTCATTAAATGACCTGAAACAACAATTGTACATGTGAGAGATAAGTGGTGTAGAGACACAGTAGATCAGCTTCATTGGATGACCTGAAACAACAATTGTACATGTGAGAGATAAGTGGTGTAGAGACACAGTAGATCAGCTTCATTAAATGACCTGAAACAACAATTGTACATGTGAGAGATAAGTGGTGTAGAGACACAGTAGATCAGCTTCATTAAATGACCTGAAACAACAAGTGTACATGTGAGAGATAAGTGGTGTAGAGACACAGTAGATCAGCTTCATTAAATGACCTGAAACAACAATTGTACATGTGAGAGATAAGTGGTGTAGAGACACAGTAGATCAGCTTCATTGGATGACCTGAAACAACAATTGTACATGTGAGAGATAAGTGGTGTAGAGACACAGTAGATCAGCTTCATTGGATGACCTGAAACAACAATTGTACATGTGAGAGATAAGTGGTGTAGAGACACAGTAGATCAGCTTCATTAAATGACCTGAAACAACAAGTGTACATGTGAGAGATAAGTGGTGTAGAGACACAGTAGATCAGCTTCATTAAATGACCTGAAACAACAAGTGTACATGTGAGAGATAAGTGGTGTAGAGACACAGTAGATCAGCTTCATTAAATGACCTGAAACAACAAGTGTACATGTGAGAGATAAGTGGTGTAGAGACACAGTAGATCAGCTTCATTGGATGACCTGAAACAACAATTGTACATGTTAGAGATAAGTGGTGTAGAGACAGCGGCTTACATCACTCTGTAACAGAGGACCCCAACTATGATGGAACCTTAAACAAATAAACAACAACTCTAAACAATATGCAACAATATACATAAAAGTAAAAGTTGAACCTCTATTAAGCAGCCACATGTCTCAAGAAACCACATTTGCTATATCCCATTTCTATGCATTCAGAGCAAATTTACCTGTATTAAGCAACAACCTGTCTTGAAATGCCATTTTTGCTCCTTCCACTGACTGGCTTAAGACAGGTTTGAATGTACATACAAGTAGTGGATTATTCCTATTTCCCTTTTTACTAACACATGCAACTTTTGATTGCAATTTGCTACACAAGTAAATTAAGGATTTAGTGGATTTAAGAACCAAACTTCCACTTGCTATTATTGATTTTTGTAAACCAGTCCTCTCTACAACCGTCTACAGCTGATACATGTAGGTGCCCATCCCCATCAGAAATCAAAATGCAAAATTCAAAAATTCAAATATTATCGTCCAAAAATGTAATGAAATTATCTAATACTGGAGTAATTCATCATCCCACTCACATGCATGTTCTCTGCTGCTCAAAAGCATTCGATTTAAGAAAACAGTACAGATATTCAATAATACTGTAAATACATTATCGTGCAAAGTTATAACGAAGATGTATTAGGCCATAATACATTTATTGCTTGATTATCACACACACCCACTCTCTAATTTTCATTCCATCCTGACCCTTTTTATTTTAATGAAAAAAAAATAAATAAAAAATAAATCAATCAATAAAGAAATAAAAAACATAATAAAATCTTCCCCTATCCCTTTTTAAAGAAAAATTTGGATGAGAATCTTGTAATTTATAATGGCTAAATGTATAATACTATAAGGTTATTATACAGTTCATTGTACAATATGGATTTATATTGTACAAGTCAATACTGTGGTGAAAACCTGTATTGGACGAGAAGCCGCATGCCGAATCTAATACAGGTTTTCACCACAATATTGAGTTCCTTTCATATGAAACACAATATCAGATTAAAATTGTATAAAACAATTTATTTTAACAAATGGTCAATTCTTTTTAAAATACAGAAAACTAACATGTAGTTGATGTTTATCACATTTTTTGATAATATTACAGTTGGCTCTTTTAAATAAATATATCAATATTAATATAATTCCTTTATCACAGCTATTTTTTAATTATAGATTTTTTAAGTATCTATTTATATATTTTGGAATAATATATACTACAATTTTTCAAATAAATATATGTTGCTTGTTGTTTCAAACAACACAATATCCATAAGGAAAGCCTCAGTGTTTTCTCATATTTGTTATATCTGAGATATGCGGAGTATTTATATAGTTAGAGTTACCATTCTTTTATGTCCAATACGAAATTATTATATATTTTCGGGACAGTCCAATATGAAAAATCTATCCGGATTTTTAGGACGCTTCCAATTTGAAGTGTACAATAATGATTTCTTATGTATTATCACATGGTACAAATGCTCGAAGCTCATTGGAGGATATTTTTGGAGGATAATAAAAGGTTATTATACAGTTCACTGTACAATACGGATTTATTTTGTACAAATGTGGTGAAAACCTGTAATGGACTCTGTGCCTGCAGCATCTAGTCCAATACAGGTTTTCACCACAACATGGAAGAGTACAATAAAAATGGATATTGCAGAGCTATATTACCTTTTTATTATTCACCACGAGTTCTTTTAATTTGAAACACAAAATTAAATAAACAATAATAAAGTTATAACACAATTTATTTTAATAAAAGAACATTTTTTTTAGAAATATGAAAGTAACTTGAAAAAATAACACGAAGTTGATGTTTATCACTTTTTTATAATAATAATATAATTCCCTTATCACAGCGATTTATTTTATTTTTGTTTAAAAAAGAAACTAATATGTATCTAATTATATCTTTTGGAATAATGTATACTTCAACTACGAGTACCTAAGTGATTTTTCTTTTAATGGTATATCTGAGTTATGCGGAGTATTTATATCATGTTATCAATTTTCAGGACAGACAAACCATCTAATACAAAAAAACTATCCGAATTTAAGACGATTCCAGTTTGAAGTGTGCAATAACGACCTCTTATGAACAATTGCGGGGTACAAATACCCAACACTCATTGGAAAAGATATTTTAGGGGGATAATAATAATAAGCACTTCTCACCTCCTCTCCGTGGCAGCATTATCCCGAGTGGAGACTTGTGTATGTAGTTGGCCACTCCATTGATAGAACTGTCATCATAAAAATAGTTGATTTTATTAAATCCTGTCAAACTCAAAATTCTTTATGGCAAGGTCACAGTGTTAAAAACATGTGACAACCATCAGAACTTTAGCACTTTAGGACAAAATTAAAAGATTGCTTGTTTTTCATCTCTCTCTCTATTAACCCATAAAAAATCCTGCCAACTCAAAACTCCCCCTCCCCCACTCCCTCCAACATATACCTGTGTTTTTGTTTTAATATTTTATCCAGACATTACATTTATGTCTATGATTTTTGTTTCTTTAATAATAATTATAGCAGCAAATGTTAAAACCACTAAATGGAAGTATTTATTGATAGAGATATATTATTATTCTGAAACTGACATCCCACAATCACCCTATATACCTAGCCAATATTGAAAAACTAGATCAGGAAAGAGCAAACATTTCTTTAATGTTGGGCCAACCTCTAGAAAATATCATCAATACATATAAACTCAGCTCACTATATGCTGAGTAAGACTGACAGTTAAATCAGATGGTGTTTTTACAACATTACAGGTTAAATAATGAAATTGAGTAAACACCATCATTCTGCGATTTGTGGCATTTTTTTATTATTCTTTTGTACATTACTTATATTATACATAAAGTTTTAACAATCTCGGTGGTGAGATATAGATCCATCAACAGCTCATCTGACCACTTGGCCAGTAGGAGAGGTCAGTGATCTGGCCAGCAGTGAGATGTAACAATCTATTATCAGGTACCGCATATCCTCGGCCATAAGGCAAGTCGGGCCATAAGTCGAGGGGACTTTTTGACCTTCAGATCTCAGTTTTTTGCATTGACCCTTCCTTAAGTCGACCCATAATTTTCGAAAAGGAAGTGGGTGAGATTTGGGTCACCTAAATGTTAAAATTCCTACAGTAGCGATTGCCTGCACTCACAATTGACCTTACGCCAGTATACGTTCATGTACCGTTATCGAATCAACGGCAAATATGCAGCCGACAAACAAATGCAGTCTTCTGTTGAATATTTGGTATATTCTGTAATCCGTGGATAAGTGTCACCACATACGTGGGAATGCAAATTGCAATAATCGGTTACTTCTGACCCAAATATCCCAAGGCAATTTTCGGCATATATGTTTACACCCCGTGCCAACATCGTATAGGTTGCTAGGCAACGCAATCGTTCGGCTGACCAAGATCAAGGTTTCCCTTGCATAGAATTAAAACATCAAGCGTCTAATTGAAACCGATCATTTTTTTCAACTGTCAATCAGAGTTTTCCATGAACAAAGTAACTTTCCACGTATGACGTAATCATCCTTTGTGTTTGCGAGATGCATAGTTGATTGACAAGAGTGTAATTCAATTCTGCACTTTGGTGTCATTGTTCATATAGACTGTTGCTGAAACTGAAATTCGACGTTCAAAACTTCAGTAGGAGCTGACCGTTGGTAAAAAAAATCATCACTCGGGACTAGGACGGGGCCATAAGTCGAGTAGGGATTCAGAGAGTGATTTTGGAGTCTGAAAAATTCGACTTATGGCCGAGGATATACGGTATGTGTATGTCATTTTTTGGGAAAATGCTTTCATATTCTTTAATTTCGCAGATTTGAAATAACGCAACTTAAACCCCTTTCTCAGTAAATAATGATACAATCATCTTTTTACTTTCTACCTCCTATTAACAAAAAACATCAAATTAACAAATAAATCAAACATAACGTTACTGATCATTTTTGTCCAACATTATTACTTCTAGCTGATATCAATAAAACAAAATTCACTGTTGCTTTAGCTGATATCAATAAAATAAAACTTACTGTTGTTCTTGCTGATATCAATAAAACATTTTTTTTTATTTTTTTATTTTTTTAATGGAGTTTATCACCATTTTCAACACATTTCAGGTTATATATGGCATATCCAGTTTTTCTGGTGGAGGAAAACCTCAGACTGAGTAGAACCAATGTCCTTAAGAAAGAAACTGGAAACTTTCTCACATAAACATTTTGGAGCGAGCCTTAGACCGCTTGGCCACGAGTAAATAAAATAAAACTGACTATTGTTCTCGCTTATATAAATAAAACAAAACTTACAGGTGTAAATGAGCTGGAAACAAAACGAACTGTTGTTACTGAGCTAGAAACAAAACTTACTATTGTAACTGAGCTAGAAACAAAACTTACTGTAGTAACTGAGATAGAAACAAAACTTACTGTTGTAACCAAGCTAGAAACAAAACTTACTGTTGTAACTGAGCTAGAAACAAAACTTACAATTGTAACTGAGCTAGAAACAAAATGTACTGTTGTTACTGAGCTAGAAACAAAACTAACTGTTGTAATTGAGCTAGAAACAAAACTTACTGTTGTAACCCAGCTAGAAACAAAACTTAATATTGTAACTGAGCTTGAAACAAAATGTACTGTTGTAACTGAGCTTGAAACAAAATGTACTGTTGTTACTGAGCTAGAAACAAAACTAACTGTTGTTATTGAGTTAGAAACAAAACTTACTGTTATAACCAAGCTAAAAACAAAACTTTCTGTTGTAACCAAGCTGGAAACAAAACTTACTGTTGTAACTGAGCTAGAAACAAAACTTTCTGTTGTAACCGAGCTAGAAACAAAACTTACTGTTGTAACTGAGATAGAAACAAAACTTACTGTTGTAACTGAGATAGAAACAAAACTTACTATTGTAACTAAGCTAGAAACAAAGATTACTATTGTAACTGAGCTAGAAACAAAACTTACTGTTGTAACCAAGCTAGAAACAAAACTTACTGTTGTAACTGAGCTAGAAACAAAACTTACTATTGTAACTGAGCTAGAAACAAAATGTACTGTTGTTACTGAGCTAGAAACAAAACTAACTGTTGTAATTGAGCTAGAAACAAAACTTACTGTTGTAACCCAGCTAGAAACACAACTTAATATTGTAACTAAGCTTGAAACAAAATGTACTGTTGTAACTGAGCTTGAAACAAAATGTACTGTTGTTACTGAGCTAGAAACAAAACTAACTGTTGTAATTGAGTTAGAAACAAAACTTACTGTTATAACCAAGCTAGAAACAAAACTTTCTGTTGTAACCAAGCTGGAAACAAAACTTACTGTTGTAACTGAGCTAGAAACAAAACTTTCTGTTGTAACCGAGCTAGAAACAAAACTTACTGTTGTAACCAAGCTAGAAACAAAACTTACTGTTGTAACTGAGATAGAAACAAAACTTACTATTGAGATAGAAACAAAACTTACTATTGTAACTAAGCTAGAAACAAAGATTACTATTGTAACTGAGCTAGAAACAAAACTTACTGTTGTAACTGAGATAGAAACAAAACTTACTGTTGTAACTGAGCTAGAAGGTTGAGATCCATTTCAAGTGATGACAATGCATGGTAACCTTTTGTCTTCTGCTTCCTGCATAACAAACAATATTTACATAAATAATTTACAGACATACAAAATATCAATTTCAGAGTGTTTTTGAAGCATTCATTAAGTCATGCTGTTTGTTTAAATATTTAGCATATCTCATGATTGTTCAACAAATCTTTAAATTAAATTCCAATATCGTGTTGACAAATGTTAAAACATTAGCTTCAATTTTAATAATATCATAGATAATGAGCTTTCCCCAGCTGGAAAACAAACAATCCAGTACATGGCATGGTTGACATAGCATTTTAAATAAATTTACAGAACAGTGATTTTTGCCAACTTTCAATGATTAATTATCACAAATAACCTGTTCTGGAATCTAATCAAATCCCCTTCATGGGGTTGGCAATCACCAATTATATGGTTTAATGCCATTTTCAACACATATCAGGTTATATACTGCATATCCAGTTTTATTGGTGGAGGAAAACCTCAGAATGAACCTGAGTAGAACCGCTGTCCTTAGGCAAGTTACAGGCAAACTTTCTCACATATATTCTTTTACAGATTTAAGTCAGAATAAAGCCCCTAATATTCTAATGCCATTTCCCAATAGAACTCAATACAAACTTCACAACCCAGTGCCATCAATTTTAGAAATTAAACTAAACATAACTATACAGCGTTTCTTGTTGGCACCAACTGCTTTTGCTTCACTGAAAAAGGTAGCATCCCCTTTATTGTGTGGCTGTGATTTTCTTTCCACGTCTGGCACCATTGGAGACCTTTAGCAAGGGTACTGCCAATCTTTTAAAAATGTGACTCAGGCAAACATGCCAATTCTATCAGTATGAATATAATTTGTTCAAGAATTGCTACTGTGTTATTACCCAAAAACGACATAGTGGAATGGTTTGTGTAAAATTACAATGCATTTAACAGAAATAAACAAACACTTACTTGTCACCACTCATGTTGTATATGGAGAGAAGACCTTGCAAATGTTTGATGAACTCATCAAAGTCGCCTTTGCTGAAAAAATAATTAACTTTACATGTCTTTGGTGAACAACTGACAAAACTAATCGGGTTTAACACCATTACAACACATATCAGGTTATATATGGTATATCCAGTTTTATTGGTAAAAGAAGATCTCATTATGAATATGAGTAGAACTACCGTCCCTCTGCAAGTAACTGGCAAACAATCTCACAAAAGGCTTTTGGACTGAGCGGGTCTCGAACCTACAACTTTAGCGGAAAGAGGTAAGTGATCTTGAGACAGTACCTTAGACCACTTAGCTGCAGAGGACCCTGACAAAGCTTTAAACAGAGGTTTCTACCGTCATTTTAACATTTTTGTAAAGTCCATAGACACCCAGGCTTCTGTTTCACCAACATATTTAAGTATATACAGATAAACTTGTCTTAAGCTGTCAAGGGAAGGAGCAAAAGTGGTCTTTTAAGACAGGTTGTTGCTTAATGCAGGTAATTTGCTCTGAAAGCATAGACAAATGTGACCGTTTAAGACCAGTGGCTGCGTAATAGGTGACCGCTTATACAGGTTTGACCATACATGTACTTCAATACTTTTCAATACTTGAAAACTTAAACCAAATAATAGCAACCAAGTGATCATGATTTTAAGAAAAACTTTAAACAAGAGATGTTATAAGATAACAAACCTTGCCCCTGGGTGTCTAAGTCGAAAAGGGACCATAACTGTGCTAAAATGCAATCCAGAGTTATGGTTCTTGTCTCTGTGTGTTCCATTGATGATGGTGAACACAATGCAAAGTTTCATTCACATCCAATGTGTGACTGCATAGATATTTTAAACTTAAACGCAAAATTTAACCGGGGTGTCTACAGACTCCGACGTCATTGCAATAGCTCTCCTTGGACTTTGTCCTGGCGAGCTAAAAATGTTGGTGAAAGAGGAGCCAGGTTGAATGAATTGTTATATGGAAGCAAGAGGGTCACAATGGTTCTTAATTGCTCACATTTACCGAGAAAAAATTAAAGTTTATCCCCAGTGTCAATTGCCATGGTAAACAAATTATATGCTTAAAATTTGATAATTCAAGGGAGACAACACAAATATTCGTTATAAAATAAGACTTTTTGTAACCACTGTTTTAATAGCATATGGTATTACACTACTTCTGTGGACATTTTGTAAACATGTTTTTATAGCTTTGGTATTACACTACTTCTGT
This sequence comes from Panopea generosa, assembly GCA_029582155.1. Taxonomy (NCBI): domain Eukaryota; kingdom Metazoa; phylum Mollusca; class Bivalvia; order Adapedonta; family Hiatellidae; genus Panopea; species Panopea generosa. The sequence goes on from CM055909.1 coordinate 7,016,461, forward strand.
GGACATTTTGTAAACATGTTTTGATAGTGTATGGTATTACAATACTTCTGTGGACATTTTGCAAACATATTTTTACAGCTTTGGTATTACACTACTTCTGTGGACATTTTGTAAACATGTTTTTATAGCGTATGGTATTACACTACTTCTGTGGACATTTTGTAAACATGTTTTGATAGCGTATGGTATTACACTACTTCTGTGGACATTTTGTAAACATGTTTTGATAGCGTACTATATTTCACTACTTCTGTGGACATTTTGTTAACACGTTTTGATAGCGTACGGTATTACACTACTTCTGTGGACATTTTGTAAACATGTTTTGATAGTGTACGCTATTAAACTACTTCTGTGGAAATTTTGTAAACATGTTTTGATAGCATTCTTATATTGTGAAGATTCAATATATATACTTATTTATACATACCATGGTATAATCATGGAGTACCACTTTTTAGCAATTTACATAACCAGGAGTTCAGGGGGCCCTGGCCCTATTCCTCCAAAGTAAAGAGAGGGGCCCCTGACACAAGATGCAATAAAGCAATTTTTGATGATGCAAGGGAAACAACTCAGAAATTACACATGATGAAGAGTACATATTGTAACGGTCAAATTGTGCAGTTTCTGATGATTCAAGGGTCATTACCCTGACATTAATTATCTGATTTGGTAAGTTCAAGAATTTGTCTTAAGGTATATAACTACTGCAGAAGTTTAGCCCTGTACTCCATAGATACGCATTTTTCCACACCAATCACAGAAGGCCTTTGAAAACAGTGAAGGAAGAGTTTAGTTTGCTCGTGACGAGCAATCTGAACACTTCCTGCACTGTTTTCCACTTTGTCAGTTAATTTAAACATAATTCACCCAATAATTCAAAAGCCTTCTATATCAGGTATCCAAAGGCGTTTATATTAGAAGTGTCCAAAGGCGTCTATATGAAGTAAAGGGTTAGTGAAGATCCAATGAAAAACGCAGCTGCTAGGGTATACACACACAATTTCATAACAAAAGGACAATATGGACACATGGCGATCAGAATAGCTCACACTGAGTTTTGCTCAAGTGAACTAAAACTTTTTATAAAAAATGGTAAAACAGAGCTTTGCGGAGACAGGAAGAGTTAAACAACAGTTGAAATAATCACTTACCTCAACACTTCAAGGAGATCCTCGCAGCTCTAAAATAAAGTAAGTTAGTAAATTTATATATATTGCATTAAAATCAAACTATTCATGGGGGAAAACAATATTTTCTGTCCATTTTGCTTAACTGAACAGGTGAGTTTACCGACTTGAAATTCGATTTGACCAATCAGATGGCCATTTGCTGATCATATGACCCTCCACTATGGTTTCAAAAACTAACCCTATTGTCGACCTCTCCTATCATTTGTTTATGAAGATGCAAATTTGTATTTGAGATCATGACTTAGGAAACAGCATCTACTAGAATCATAATAATCTAAGCACAATTATTATTGTATATTGTCCTATTCAATAAAAGTACAACATTGACAATATTTGAAACTTGAAGTCGAATGAGGCACTGACTCGTAGAGGCTGATGCAACGTCCGGTATACGCAACACTGTCCTGTTCATTTTCTGATCCAAACTTTTACAGGACATTGATTGAAAAAGATCAGTTTAAAGGCAATAACATGATGTCAATAACTGAGAAAAAGTTTGTTATAAGTAAGACAAATAACATGAAAAAAATCAAATAAATACAAGTGTACGCCTTAAGCGAGGAAACTGATAAAATCTACGATTGGTGGGATACATGTGCATAGGCACATTAAAACTGGTTTAGTGATTTTTTTTCTTCAAAACAAGTACAACTCTTACGACAGTAAAAAAACTTTATATATATTAAATATATTTCATTGTTGTCAACTGTAAATTGCATTTAGTTTCCTTGAATACAATGTGTTGAAAATGACGTTAAACCATTTAAAAAAAAATTAAATTGAATACACAAAAGGAATTAGAGCACAACGGGACTGATATACTAACAGTGGGGTTTTCATGGTGGCCAACTTTCACGTCTTTGATAGCATTCTGCCCTTCCAGAACAATGACCACTTTGAACATCTCAGAATTCAGGGTTATGTGACTCTCAGGAGGAACGGGTGGGGTAAATACCATGCCAAGCTGACGGCATATTAACTCCAGCCTCTCTATCAACGACTGTTGGTTAATGACTGAAAAAAGTAGAAATAAACAGTTGCCTCAATTAATAGTTACCTTCATCATTACGTTATATTTCAATAATAATTAAATCCAATATGATATTTTCAAATGAGGAAGTATTACAATAAAATACACCAATTTTCAGATTCAGATCACAATCATTACATATGATATCATATAGATACATGACGAATACAGTTAGGGCTATTTCATTTAAACATACAACCCACCCATGGAAGGCACTTTGAAATTGGACCCTCCCCTTTATATTTTTAATTCATTGTATAAGGCCCCCCATTTTTGAAAAACCATCCCACTTTAGAAGCTTATTATTTTGCCATCCATGGGTGGGATGTATGTTTAAATGGAACAGCCCTAAGAATAAAAATGCGAATCATATCTTTTTTGGGGTTGTATAATGTGACAAAACATGCCATTCAGAATAAAGGGGAAAATAAAACAAGAAATTGCAAAATAACATAACAAATTAAGCATACTGGAATAGTAAAGGGAATATACCAGGGCATTTTTTCAAAATTTTGAAATTGATGTAAACATTTTTTCCCAATACATTATGTCTATATATATATAATAACTGACCCCATATTGCCAAAAGGATATCTAATTAAACATGCCAAAATAATATTGAAAAGGGATTCCCTAACTTGGGCTACGCACCCAGGTTAGACTGAAATAGATTTCTCACTTAAAATGGCAACATATTTTGTGAGGTTTTAAATGAGCCACATGACTTTTTTTATTTCAATTTTGATTTGTTGCAATACAATGAAAACAAAACTGCATACTTTTCATGGCCTGGTGTAGTTTGTCAAGACACATCTGAAGGTTCGGCTTATCCAGAGCTTCCGAGTAATGTCGCTTGTCCTGTAAAACAAAGTTATTTTGTACACCTTAAAATAATTTATCACCATCTAAGTGGAGAAAAGTTTATATATATTAAGTTTATAAGAATCTTACATGAGCAGGGTTCTCCACAGGAAGGAATGCAAGCTCTGGGGTAACAGCACATAAATGCCTCTAACACATATTCAAGTGCTGTGTAAGGCGCTCATTGAAATATATTTCTCTAGTAAAACTTGTATTTATCAGTTAGTCATATCATAATTAGTGTTTTATTTCAGGTACTAAAATGAGAATAGATATGCAAAGAAAAATAATGATTTAAAGGAAAGTAAGCTTTTGCAATTTTTTTTTAAAGAATTCAAGTTCTAGGGGAATACCATTTCTGATAGTCAAGTGCTGGGGTGCCCCTGTGCTTAAATGGCCCTTAAAGAAGTCTGATGAGGTTTAGATAGAAAATTCCATCCAAGGGGCAAGAACCTAAAAAGCCATGAATGATTCTTCTTCTTGCTTACCAAACACAATGAATAATGATTTTAATTTAATTCACCGTTATATTTTTACCATGATAGCTTTCGTGACATCAGATTGTATACTTAAATGTCATATCATGTTAGATGGCATGCCACAGATGATTCCAACATCACAGCGTGAGATTTTTTTTAACTCAGCCCAAGGGTGAGAAAGAAATATCTTACTCTGGTGAACAGTGCTCCAAGAAAAAAAAAATTTGGGACTAGCCCAGGGCAAGTAGATTGAAAAAATCTACTTGCCCTGGCTGAAAAATAACTTGCCCTGATCAACGGTTCACATGCCCAGATTTTTATTACCAATACACCTTGCGGTATAATATGAAATATGTAAACAAAGACTTAAATGTATTAATTTTATGTAGGGTAAGCTCCCCATCACAATTTGCATGTCTAAATCACAAGTTTTAGAGTTTAAATAAGACCGGGAGAAGTGAGAGGATTTCGGGAGAACTGACTGTCTTTATCAGTATGTTGTATTTAATCTTTGTTCTTTATTAGCATAAAAAAGATGCTAAATATTCAATCAATCAATCAATCAATCAATCAATCAATCAATCAATCCATTGTTCTTTATTGACTATCATTTCTGTTCTGTCGATTCAGTGGCAGTGTGGGAGCAGGAGTATAGTTAAAACATTATTTTAAATATCTTTCTCTTGTTTTCGAATTATTGCTGTCATAACATACAATAATGGCAATGTCAAGCCTACAAAGCTATTCAATCTATCCAAGAGAACTTGGCAATATGATAAATAAATGCAGTCTATGATAGCCTTCAAATATCTAGAAAGTGCAACTAGTCAACTATATTTCAAATATTAAAATACCCACATAATTCATCTTAATTGTTGTTTTCAATACTATATTTAAATCATGCCAAAAAAAATATATGCTGAAATTACACAACCAAAAAGCAATGTTTATTACTATAATACCCCACCCACATTTTTCTTTACCGTAAACTCAATTTCAATATCAACTTTCACGTTTTCACAGAAGAAAATTTATATACATACAGTTCCAATTATTGTAAATCTACGAAATATTTATAAAATTACCAGAACCTAACGCTGACATTTTACATAACGCGATCGATCGCAAATTATCTGCAAAAACATTATCAGATTTTAGAAATCGTTACCATTTTGGCAAAGGGAGGTAATTTTATACTCTTCATAATGGAGAATTTGAGAAACACCCGCGAATTACGTCATCATCTCTTTTTTTTAGTCTTTGCTCGGGTAGGTGGTAAGAAACGTGTTACCTTGGGCGTAGATATCCGACCAATCAGAGTGGTTATTAAAAATAGATTACTTTATATTCAAAGCTATCCACCAATCACATTAGAGGAATTAAAATAGATAAATGAATATGCATGAGAGGTTTTCCAAAGTCGCATTATAGGGCATGTGGTATGATAAACACCGCAAGGGTCAATTGTTTATACTGATTAGTTACGGTCTTTAAACAACAGTTTGACCTGTGTCGTTTCGAATAGAGATATTTGCAGACCTGTGTATTGTGAAAACTAGCTTGTCCGATTTTTAAGACAAGCCTGACGGGCAAGTAACTTTGAAAAAGGCACATGCCCGGATCCAGATTTGACAAGCCCCGGGCATCGGGCTATCCTATTCTTGGAGCACTGAGTGAAAATTCAGATATCCTTATCCAGTTTGCAAGAAAGTGTCTTAAATCACTCAGCCATAAAGGGTCTGGTCAAGCTTACACATACAGTTTGTAACAGAATGTGATAAGATTTAGAAAACAAATTTCAATCTAAACCTAATTATTTTACATTAATTGCAATTAGTTATTACAATATATACAAATGTAGCTTGGGACCAATACTCTACCACTTGACCAAACTCTCTGAACAGACAGTAATCTCGGACAACCCATGACCCCTTGGAAGATACACATGTAGATTAACTTTTACCACTGGGCTACTGGGGCTAAAACTTACATTCACACTTGTAATATTTACATTGGAGGTCCGAGTCACTTGGGTCAACACGGCTACAAATTTACTTACATTCATAAGTGTCATCTTCATGGTTTTGATGTTATCATTCCATGACTTATGCTGGCCACAGCGACCCCTCAGACGCTCCATCAATCCAGAAAGGGCTGTAAGCTTGCCTGGCCCTTTATCTGAAAACATAGAATACATGTGTAACAAATAGGATGAGTGCATAAATGAATGAATGAATAAATATGAATATATATGAATTAATGAATGAACAGGGTTCACAGTCATGTTCAACAAATAAGAGGTTATAAATGGTGTCCAGTTTATTGGTGAAGGTAGACCTTAGTTTATTGGTGGAGGTAGACCTTAGTTTATTGGTGGAGGTAGACCTCAGTTTATTGGTGGAGGTAGACCTAAGTTTATTGGTGGAGGTAGACCTCAGTTTATTGGTGGAGGTAGACCTAAGTTTATTGGTGGAGGTAGACCTTAGTTTATTGGTGGAGGTAGACCTCAGTTTATTGGTGGAGGTAGACCTAAGTTTATTGGTGGAGGTAGACCTAAGAAATAATCCAAGTAGAACCACCATCCTTCAACAAGTAATTAGAAAACTTTCTCACATAATGATAATATTTTTACCAGCCTGCATTTGTTGTTACATACATGTATAAATTGAGATTGTAGATTAGAGTACTAGTATACTTATATTTTTTCGTTTACTCTCATGAGATTGTTTAGAAAATTCTACTCATCTGCTTGCCATGATGAGTAAATATTTGTCCAACTCAAGTAAGATTTAAGACACTAACCTTAATATTTATTTAATTTGAGGCATTAAAAAAATAATAATTTGGGAAGGGAGGACGAGTAGCTTTGAATTGAAATGTCTTGCCCTGGACATGGGTTGATGCCTTCTGCAATACTGTTCATAAAACGGTTGCACTCCATGACAAGTTATATGTTTTACATTGATACACTGATTGTAAAACAATTAAGTATTTAACATATGCTCAACAAAACCCACGGCTGAGATGGACTACCAAACCCTTGACCCTCTGACCCCGTATTTGATGCTCCACCACTAGACCATGTTAACCCTTGTTACAACAGGAGCATAACAGAAACAACCAAAGCTATTATTTCATTCTGGTAGAAATCAGAAAAAGTCCAAACACATGAATTATTATCAATAACATGCATATAAACATTTTACACAACATACAAAACAAACATGCACACACACACAAAATTATTCATCTTTTGATTCATAAATTTAATATAGCCCAGAAACCTGATTTTTTTTAAAAGACGACCATCTTACCTCCTTCAATGAGTTTATGCATTTGTCATTTGTTTACACAGTGTCCTTTCTTAAAACAATTTGTATGAGAACAAGTACACAGCTACCATTAATCATCTAAAACCTTGAAAAGACACTGATTGGGACCTGAATCAATATCACACAGCAGTTTCATCAGAAAGCAAACTGGAACATTCTGTATATGAACATATCAAACTATCATAATTAGGCTCCATGAAAATCAAAAATGCTTGATGGAAATGAATTTATTTCCTCATGGAACTAACCAAACTCAGCTGTATTAGTGTCTGAAACTTAGCCAAAACTTAGAAAACTCAGCTGCAATAGAGTCTGAAACTAAACTAAAACTAAGCAAACTCAGCTGTAATAGTGTCTGAAACTAAGCCAAAACTAAGCAAACTCAGCTGTAATAGAGTCTGAAACTAAGCCAAAAGTAAGCAAACTCAGCTGTAATAGTGTCTGAAACTAAGCCAAAACTAAGCAAACTCAGCCCTAGTACAGTCTAAACCTAAACCAAACTCAAATCGTGATGTCTCTAAATAAGTCAAACTCAGTTCTCTGGTTTCTCAAACTAAGCCACAATCAGTCCTTGTAGTGTCTCAAACTAAGCCACAATCAGTCCTTGTAGTGTCTCAAATTAAGCCACAACCAGTCTTTGTAGTGTCTCAAACAAAGCCACAATCAGTCCTTCTAGTGTCTCAAACTAAGCCAAAACCAGTCCTTGTAGTGTCTCAAACTAAGTCAAAACCAGTCCTTGTAGTGTCTCAAACTAAGCCACAATCAGTCCTTGTAGTGTCTCAAACTAAGTCAAAACCAGTCCTTGTAGTGTCTCAAACTAAGTCAAAACCAGTCCTTGTGGTGTCTCAACTTAAGCCAAACTCAGTCCTTGTATTGTTTCAAACTAAGTATAACACAGTCCTTGTTGTGAATCAAACTTAGCCACAATCAGTCTTTGTAGTGTCTCAAACAAAGCCACAATCAGTCCTTGTAGTGTCTCAAACTATGCCAAAACCTGTCCTTGTAGTGTCTCAAACTAAGTCAAAACCAGTTCTTGTAGTGTCTCAGACTAAGTCAAAACCAGTCCTTGTATTGTCTCAAACTAAGTCAAAACCAGTCCTTGTAGTGTCTCAAACTAAGCCACAATCAGTCCTTGTTGTGTCTCAAACTAAGTCAAAACCAGTCCTTGTAGTGTCTCAAACTAAGTCAAAACCAGTCCTTGTAGTGTCTCAAACTAAGTAAAAACCAGTCCTTGTGGTGTCTCAACCTAAGCCAAACTCAGTCCTTGTATTGTATCAAACTAAGCCTAACGCAGTCCTTGTTGTGAATCAAACTAAAAAAAGCCCTGTCCTTGTATGGTATCAAACTAAGTCCTCATTGTATATCAAACTAGGTCAAACTTAGTCCTTATAGTGTATCAAACTAAGCCCAATGCAGTCCTTGTTGTGTATCAAACTAAGTCCTCATTGTATATCAAACTAGGTCAAACTCAGTCCTTGTAGTGTATAAAGCTATGCCAAATTCAGTCCTTGTTGTGTATCAAACTATGCCAAATTCAGTCCTTGTTGTGTATCAAGCTATGCCAAATTCAGTCCTTGTTGTGTATCAAACTATGCCAAATTCAGTCCTTGTTGTGTATCAAGCTATGCCAAATTCAGTCCTTGTAGTGCATCAAACTAGGTCAAAATCAGTCCTCGTTGTGTATCAAACTAAGTCCTCATTGTGTATCAAACTAGGTCAAACTCAGTCCTTGTAGTGTATCAAGCTATGCCAAACTCAGTCCTTGTTGTGTATCAAGCTATGCCAAATTCAGTCCTTGTTGTGTATCAAACTAGGTCAAAATCAGTCCTTGTTGTGTATCAAACTAGTTCAAAATCAGTCCTTGTTGTGTATCAAACTAGGTCAAAATCAGTCCTTGTTGTGTATCAAACTAAAAGAAGCCCTGTCCTTGCAGAGTATCAAAATATGCCAAATTCAGTCCTTGTAGTGTATCAAACTAAGCATAATGCAGTCCTTGTAGTATATCAAACTAAACAAAGCTCTGTCTTTGATGTGTATCAATCTAAGTCAAATACAGTCCTTGTATTGTATCAAACTAAGCCCAATGCAGTCTTTGTAATGTTGCAAATTAAACCAAGCTTGGTCATTTTAGTGTATGAAACCAAGTCAAACTCAGTCTTTTTAGAGTATCAAAATAATCCCAAAGCAGTCCTTGTAGAGTATCAAAATAAGTATAACCCAGTCCTTGAAATGTATCAATCTAAGTCCTCATAGTGTATCAAACTAAGTCAAACTCAGTCCTTGTAATGTATCAAACTAAGTCCTCATAGTATATCACACTAAGTCAAACTCAGTCCTTTTAATGTATCAAACTCAGTCTTCACAGATTATCAAACTTGGTTAAACTCATCCTTGTAGTGTATCAAACCAAGCCAAACTCAGTCCTTGTAGAGTATCAAACTAGGTCAAACTTGTCTTTGTAGTGTATCAAACTAGTTGTTGTAGTGTCTCAAAATAAGCCAAACTCAGTCCTTGTAGTGTATCAAACTAACCAAAGCCTTGTCCTTGTTGTGTGTCATACTAAAAGAATATCTGTCCTTGTAGAGTATCAAACTAAGCCAAGCATTGTCCTTGTAATGTATCAAACTAAGCCAAGCATTGTCCTTGTAGAGTATCAAACTAAGCCAAACATTGTCCTTGTAATGTATCAAACTAAGCAAAGCATTGTCCTTGACTTGTATCAAACTAAGCCAAGCATTGTCCTTGTAATGTATCAAACTAAGCCAAGCATTGTCCTTGTAGAGTATCAAACTAAGCCAAGCATTGTCCTTGTAATGTATCAAATTAAGCCAAGCATTGTCCTTGTAATGTATCATACTAAGCCAAGCATTGTCCTTGTAATGTATCAAACTAAGCAAAGCATTGTCCTTGTAGAGTATCAAACTAAGCCAAGCATTGTCCTTGTAATGTATCAAAATAAGCAAAGCATTGTCCTTGTAATGTATCAAACTAAGCAAAGCATTGTCCTTGTAGTATATTATGCTCTTTTTAATAAGTTTCAAATATTATATTTTTGTCATGGTCATCATTAGTTTATTAGCCCGTTTATTTGCAGAGTGTTACATGAGTGATGGCATAACCCTTTACTCCATAGATACGTGTTTTCCTGCATCAATCACAGAAGGCCTTTGAAAACAGTGCAGGAAGAGTTCAGATTGCTCGTAATGAGAAATCTGAACACTTCCAGCACTGTTTTCCACTCTGTCAGTTAATATAAACATAATTCACTCATTGCTGATACGTGGTGAATTAGTGCTTTCAATATTAGGTGTCCAAAGGCGTCTATATGAAGTAAAGGGATAAATAAAACCACTGTGACTCCAGTAAGGCACAAGAGGCAATAAATTGAGTATCTGACACATAAAATTAAAATGGGAACACCCCAGTTCTGTTAAGCAAAAACAATTTCATAACCAGAAAAATTGTATCACCAGTAAATTTGTATGACCAGTATAAGAAAGCAGGGAGCAGGTATCGGTCCACTTTTGTGAGCCAAGGCGCCAGTTTACCGTCAGTTGTCAGTTTACGGTGTGTGACAAACAGCAACACTATGATGAGGTAGCCTGTATTGATTTATTTTAATGAGCACATCCAGAAGTGTAATTAAGGCAAGCAACAAACACAAGCCTCTGCATGATGATGATCACTGGTGTATCCTTATTAAACCATTCGTGTTATTAAACTAGGGAAAAAAGGACATTCATAAAATCTTTGTTAAATATGTATAGTACTGTCATTAATATTACACAGCTCTGCTGTTCTCAATAAAGAGGTCTGTTTTGTGCATCACATCAGCAGTTTGAGAAGTAGTAACAGCAGCTCACTGTACAACAGTATCCTGGTTAGGCCATAATAAATTGATTCCTGGAAGGACTTTTTTTACCTTATGAAACAGAAGCCGATTTTGACTACTTCCCAATTGAAAAATCACGTGAGGAAAAAAAATCCAAAAATTAAAAAGAAAAAAAATGTTGGTGATTTTTTCTTACACAAGGGGATAAAAACGACTGGATACAAAATATCATTGTAACATTTGATAATTAATGGTTAGAACATGATCTTAACAGTGTTATGCTTAACTTTCCAGTTTGCCAAAGCTTTAAAATAATCCCAATGTCACTTCACTCACACTGTTTTCCCAGTCTCAAAGACTAGGGCCTCTTCCCAATGCCTGTTTGGGCTTTCATCGAAAATTTCAAAATAAGTGTGTGGGTGCAATTTTACTTTTTAGATATTAAAATGGATGTATCATATTAAACGTGAAATGAAATAAAATGGTTATAAAGATCAATTTCAGACGGGTTAAAAAATGGGATGAAAATTTAGGAATAAATCTATTACGAGTGACTGTAGGGGTCCCTAAACTAATAACACAATGTTTCTGTGGAAATTTTTTAATGGGGTTCAATGCCTATATCAACATATTTTAGGTTACATAACTAATAATGGCATATTTATCCAGTTTTATCAATAGAGTAGAATTACCCTCATTTTATATTTTATGGGCAAACTTTTTCACATAAGTTTTAGGACTAATCTATGCTCAATCCAGGACAAGTGATCTCAAGGCAGTGCTGCATTAATATGCAGGGCCCACAAGAACATTTAATCTATGCTTAATCCAGGACAAGTGATCTCAAGACAAAGCTGCAGCAATATGCAGGGCCCACAAGAACATTTAATCTATGCTCAATCCAGGACAAGTGATCTCAAGGCAGTGCTGCATTAATATGCAGGGCCCACAAGAACATTTAATCTATGCTCAATCCAGGGCAAGTGATCTCTAGACACTGCTGCATTAATATGCAGGGCCCACAAGAACATTTAATCTATGCTCAATTCAGGACAAGTGATCTCTAGACACTGCTGCTCTAGACAGTGCTGCATTAATATGCAGGGCCTACAAGAACATTTAATCTATGCTCAATCTAGGACAAGTGATCTCTAGACAGTGCTGCATTAATATGCAGGGCCTACAAGAACATTTAATCTATGCTCAATCCAGGACAAGTGATCTCTAGACAGTGCTGCATTAATATGCAGAGTCCACAAGAACATTTAATCTATGCTCAATCCAGGACAAGTGGTCTCTAGACAGTGCTGCATTAATATGCAGGGCCTACAAGAACATTTAATCTATGCTCAATCTAGGACAAGTGATCTCTAGACACTGCTGCATTAATATGCAGGGCCCACAAGAACATTTAATCTATGCTCAATCCAGGACAAGTGATCTCAAGACACTGCTGCATTAATATGCAGGGCCCACAAGAACATTTAATCTATGCTCAATTCAGGACAAGTGATCTCTAGACACTGCTGCTCTAGACAGTGCTGCATTAATATGCAGGGCCCACAAGAACATTTAATCTATGCTTAATTCAGGAAAGTGATCTCTGGACACTGCTTCTCTAGACAGTGCTGCATTAATATGCAGGGCCCACAAGAACATTTAATCTATGCTCAATCCAGGGCAAGTGATCTCTAAACACTGCTGCATTAATATGCAGAGCCCACAAGAACATTTAATCTATGCTTAATCCAGGACAAGTGATCTCAAGACAAAGCTGCAGCAATATGCAGGGCCTACAAGAACATTTAATCTATGCTCAATCCAAGACAAGTGATTTTTAGACACTGCTGCATTAATATGCAGGGCCCACAAGAACATTTAATCTATGCTCAATTCAGGACAAGTGATCTCTAGGCAATGCTGCATTAACATGCAGGGCCCACAAGAACATTTAATCTATGATTAATCCAGGACAAGTGATCTCGAGACAAAGCTGCAGCAATATGCAAGGCCAACAAGAACATTTAATCTATGCTCAATCCAGGACAAGTGATCTCTAGACACTGCTGCATTAATATGCAGGGCCCATAAGAACATTTAATCTATGCTCAATCCAGGACAAGTGATCTTGAGACAAAGCTGCAGCAATATATAAGGCCCACAAGAACATTTAATCTATGCTCAATCCAGGACAAGTGATCTCGAGACAGTGCTGCAGCAATATGCAGGGCCCACAAGAACATTTAATCTATGCTCAATCCAGGACAAGTGATCTCGAGACAGTGCTGCAGCAATATGTAAGGCCCACAAGAACATTTAATCTATGCTCAATCCAGGACAAGTGACCTCTAGACAGTGCTGCAGCAATATGCAGGGCCCACAAGAACATTTAATCTATGCTTAATCCAGGACAAGTGATCTCAAAACAAAGCTGCAGCAATATGCAAGGCCCACAAGAACATTTAATCTATGCTCAATCCAGGACAAGTGATCTCTAGACACTGCTGCATTAATATGCAGGGCCCACAAGAACATTTAATCTATGCTCAATCCAGGACAAGTGATCTCTAGACACTGCTGCATTAATATGCAGGGCCAATAAGAACATTTAATCTATGCTTAATCCAGGACAAGTGATCTCTAGGCAATGCTGCATTAATATGCAGGGCCCATAAGAACATTTAATCTATGCTTAATCCAGGACAAGTGATCTCTAGGCAATGCTGCATTAATATGCAGGGCCAATAAGAACATTTAATCTATGCTTAATCCAGGACAAGTGATCTCTAGGCAATGCTGCATTAATATGCAGGGCCAATAAGAACATTTAATCTATGCTTAATCCAGGACAAGTGATCTCTAGACAGTGCTGCAGCAATATGCAGGGCCCACAAGAACATTTAATCTATGCTCAATCCAGGACAAGTGATCTCGAGACAGTGCTGCAGCAATATGTAAGGCCCACAAGAACATTTAATCTATGCTCAATCCAGGACAAGTGACCTCTAGACAGTGCTGCAGCAATATGCAGGGCCCACAAGAACATTTAATCTATGCTTAATCCAGGACAAGTGATCTCGAGACAAAGCTGCAGCAATATGCAAGGCCCACAAGAACATTTAATCTATGCTCAATCCAGGACAAGTGATCTCTAGACACTGCTGCATTAATATGCAGGGCCCATAAGAACATTTAATCTATGCTTAATCCAGGACAAGTGATCTCGAGACAAAGCTGCAGCAATATGCAGGGCCCACAAGAACATTTAATCTATGCTCAATCCAGGACAAGTGATCTCTAGGCAGTGCTGCATTAATATGCAGGGCCCATAAGAACATTTAATCTATGCTTAATCCAGGACAAGTGATCTCGAGACAAAGCTGCAGCAATATGCAGGGCCCACAAGAACATTTAATCTATGCTCAATCCAGGGCAAGTGATCTCTAGACAGTGCTGCATTAATATGCAGGGCCCACAAGAACATTTAATCTATGCTCAATCCAGGACAAGTGATCTCTAGACACTGCTGCTCTAGACAGTGCTGCATTAATATGCAGGGCCTACAAGAACATTTAATCTATGCTCAATCCAGAACAAGTGATCTCTAGACACTGCTGCATTAATATGCAGAGTCCACAAGAACATTTAATATAACCAAATATATACATGAACAATCTACAAAGTATTTTTTATGATATTATGCACTTGATTTTCTTTTATCATAAGAAATTTCAGCCAATCACTGTTTTACAAATTTTACATAGTCAAGTCACCAAAACTTGTGCCTTTTCCTAGTCTTAAACACAAAAACTTGCCCAGCATTCAGCTGTTGCTACTGGATCAATATAGAACATTTATAACTTGTCAAGCCGAGACTTATCATGCTCCACCATCTAATTGCTCGCAATAAAACAAATGCTAATTGATATTATTCACATTTGTTTTAACATTGAAATTCTACAAGCTGAATTGCAAATTGCCAAGGTACATGTTCAATATGGCAGCTACAAAGTCAAATGAAGTGATGCACTGAGAATTTATTTCTATACATGCTACAACATATACATATATATATATATATATATCCTGTATTTCTTGACAAGGTGTTATATATATATATATAACACCTTGTCAAGAAATACAGGATCAAATTTCTCCAATATTTAACTTAGTAGAAACTTAAAAATAATAATGTTTATATCGGCATTCAAATTTGTTTTATTTACCTGCAAGTTTTCATGTATTTACTGATAACATTAGTAAATGTAAATCCACCCATATACCCATCTTCACATTCAACCAGCTATGTAACCTGTTGACAAGTGACACTACATACAACCAACTACAAGATGGGTTGACAGGTGACACTCCTTACAATAAGTTGTGATGTGTTGACAAATAACACTATTAACAATAAGCACCTCAGGGTATTGGCAAGTGACTCTAAATGTGTTGACTAGTGACATTACATACAACCATTTATGTGGTGGCAATAGGCACTACATACAACCAGTTACATGATATGTTGACCAGTGACACTACAGCTAACAAGTTACATGTGTTGACGAGTGACACTACAGATTACCAGTTACATGATATGTTGACAACTGACACTACAGCTAACAAGTTACATGTGTTGATGAGTGACACTACAGATTACCAGTTACATGATATGTTGACAAGTGACACTACAGATAACAAGTTACATGTGTTGACAAGTGACACTACAAATAACCAGTTACATGATATGTTCACACGTGACACTATAGATAACCAGTTACATGTGTTGAAAAGTGACACTACAGATAACCAGTTACATGATATGTTGACAAGTGACACTTCAGACAACCAGTTACATGTGTTGACAAGTGACACTACAGATAACCAGTTACATGTGTTAACAAGTGACACTACAGATAACAAGTTACATGTGTTGACAAGTGACACTACAGATAACCAGTTGCATGTGTTGACAAGTGACATTACATATAACTAGTTTAAAGAAGTGTTGACAAGTGACACTACAGATAACCAGTTATATGATATATTGACAAGTGACACTACATATAACCAGTTACATGTGTTGACAAGTGACACTTCATGTAACCATTTACATGTGTTGACAAGTGACACTACAGATAACCAGTTAAATGTGTTAACAAGTGACACTACAGATAACCAGTTACATGTGTTAACAAGTGACACTACAGATAACAAGTTACATGTGTTGGCAAGTGACACTACAAATAACCAGTTACATGATATGTTCACAAGTGACACTATAGATAACCAGTTACATGTGTTGACAAGTGACACTTCAGACAACCAGTTACATGTGTTGACAAGTGACACTACAGATAACCAGTTGCATGTGTTGACAAGTGACATTACATATAACTAGTTTAAAGAAGTGTTGACAAGTGACACTACAGATAACCAGTTATATGATATATTGACAAGTGACACTACAGATAACCAGTTACATGTGTTGACAAGTGACACTTCATGTAACCATTTACATGTGTTGACAAGTGACACTACAGATAACCAGTTAAATGTGTTAACAAGTGACACTACAGATAACCAGTTACATGATAAAATTGGTGACTGAAATTCAAACATTCCTTAGAAACAGACCTCAAGGCAAAAACGTAAATCTAAATTGTTGACCCCAAAGCCTGAAAAGTAATATGTCTCTCTTTTTTCTTCAAAAAGGCTAGACCAAAATCAAGCATCTGATCTGGATGTCTGAATCATGATGAAAATTTTGTAATTGAAAAACATTGGTGGCGGCAATATATGACTTAGAGGAATATAACCTCTTGAATTAACCTTTTTCAGTTTCAGTATATTAATATCAATTGTATAATTAATGTATGGCTGACATACATCTACCATGTTCTAAAAACATGAACCTTTGATGACATTGCAAACATTTTTTAACAAACAAATGCAATAAAGTTAGATCAACCACAAAATCACAGTCAAATGATTACAAAATACTTTATTACACATAAGAACATAAATCCTATAGCAACAGATTGCTACTATCTCAATACAACATGTCATACACCAGTGGATGGCAGTTTGTTTGTTTTGTCTTTTTTTCTGGGAGTGGTCCCTTCCTTCCATTGGGAAGTTGCCCAAGATTGTCATGATGAAACAGTTTCCAGGGCAACATCAATTTTAAACTATCAAACTAGCATTAAAGCCCATTAAAAATGTTTGGCGTTTATTTTTATTGCATTCTAACATGCATTTTGATAAGGAACATGGCCGAATTTTGTCCTTAAAACAAAAACATTTTTTCAATGAGGCTTACACATACATGGATAGAAACTTGCATCACCTGATTTAATGTTGATAAAAAAGCACACAAATAATAATCATTCATAATTTATAGGCAACTGATCTCTTGTATATAAAATGTAAGATGTATCTTAATTAAAGATATTGAGGTTTGAAGTAAAATCTCTCATAATATGTTGTTATTTTAGCTGCAGTTTATGAATTTTGAAATCAGTTTTAAATACAAGTTGCTGAGAATGGTATTGTTTTGATGAGAATTTCATTCTGAAATGTAAGAATTTTGATTTTTTTCCTGAGATGAATAAAAGTTAAGATAATTGAAAACGAGATAAGTGAGTGTTCACAAAATATCATCCTGTTCGCCTTTCCTATATAATTCCTTGACTATTATTACTGCTCATCTGTCATCTCATAATGCTTATTGAGCTCCTTTCGTAAAAACTCAACTTTTAAAATTAGAATTGCAGACATATTTGTTTGTAATATTGGTGCTTTTTCTTAATATTACTGTCCAAATATAATAATTATACCATTGATTTTTTCATTATGCCCCAGTTAATTTTATTTTTCTCAATCTTAAAAATGTATACCAGTAAGTTGCTTTGGTTAAAACATATATCTTTTCACCCCATCCACTTTGTCACTCCAGACTCATTATAAACAAGGTAAATATTAACATTATAAAACGGGCAAATAGGTAAAAACTCAATACAATTCCAATAACTGTAAAACCCTGGTACAATTTGTAGGATATAGCAAGCAACAGCTTAGATTTAATGCAATACAACGTTATTGACAAATCCGCACAAAGTAAGAGTTCAGGGATGTTGTCATTTTGAAACAAACTCTGGCGAAAAATTCCAGTTACACTTGAAAGTATAGTTGACAGTGTGTTCGGAACAATTTTTTTTAACCTTTTTAACATATTATTTGGTGACCACGCATGTTGCTTTTTTTAGTGTATATGTGTTGTTGCAATAATGCTACATGTATTATGACAGCTGGGCATCAACTAATCTGTTAATTACCATGGTTGTTGATTGGGATAAAGGGACAGTAAAATGGTTAAACCAAGAATCATTTCTACAAAAAGAACATTTAGTGATGTTGCCTGATCCCGTGATATCGACTTTTATATATAAATTGCACTTCACCAGCATGCAGAAAAAAAAAGAGAAATCATTAATTCTAAGGCGACTTAAACTTTACCCTGACCTGAAAAAGTGAAGTGACAGAGTAAAAATCCACTTTGTCGCCCTCTTGTTTGAATCCTGTAAAAACACATAAAAAGCAAAACAGGACTGTGGGCCGCTATATAGCAAACTCAGTATAACACGTTTTTTCTATGGTTCAGTTCACATCATAAAACTCTGCAATTCCATTAATTACACATGTACTTAGATATTACTACACCCTTTGCTTATTCTTTCAACATGAATGAAACAATTTTCTGTTGTTGTGAAACCAAAATGTTCGTATCAGCTAAAATGAACTGTTTAATAATAAATTAAGTGTTGATTAGATGTGTTATTCTTTCAAGCAAGTAATTTTTCCACTGATCAAAATTTTATCAAAATTATTTATCTGCTAGTTCAGGGCCTGCCTTAAGAATTAATTAAAGCTGAAGCCATATATAGATACATTGAATTAAAATGGTGCTATGATTCCCTATTACTTCCTCTTTGTAAAGTTCCCCTTTTGGTACTTAAATAAAAAAAATAGAGGTTGATAATATAGTTTTAATTGCATTTGGCACCTTTGGCCACTTCCAGAGTAGGCACTGTTATTTCTCTTAAATACAATGCAGTCCATTTCATAACTTGCTGAATATTACTATATATTAAAAATTCAAACATTGACCACTCCTATCACATTCATCTCAGAAATACAAATCAAATATTCTTTCTTTGTACATATTATCCCAGCAAATTGTGCTTTAAATTGTTGAAAAAACTTATGATTACAAATTTGTATACAGCAACTTAACAACCAAAGAAAACATTTGGCATTTTACTTCAAAACATCAATATTTTAAATTCAATATAACGTTTGCATGTTTAAAACATATAACATCCTATGTTACATGCACCTTACATTTTATATAAAAGAAATCAGTTGACTGTGAAATGTAAATGATAAATTCACCAAATTATTAATTCTTTGTATACTATTTTATCAACATTTAGAAGAGAGATGCAAGTTTTCAATCCTTCTAATTAAGTCTTTGATGTGACATATAAAATCATGACTCATTTTTAATTCCATGTCAAATTAATGACAAAATCAAAAGTGAAATTAATTATTGTAGCCCAAATTTCAAGTGTGAGGGAAGTATCACTGACCAGGACCCGAGTCAGATGTTTCAACACTAGACCACTCACTTTTCTTTTCAAGACAGCAACATGTCAAACATATGAAAGAAAAAAAAACAACAGTAATTGGAGTAAATGATTACTGTTTTCTGTTTTAAACTTATTTATTTTACTTCGATTGTGAAACAAGTTCTTACAACTTAGACAAATCACGCTCAAAGTCTTCCTGGGTAGTACCAGTACAAAGCATATGCGGAAAAAGTGCCTTGCTCAAGGACACCACACATAGCCGTAGCGGAGGATCGAACCCACGACCCTCCGATCATGGGTTCGGTGCTCTTCCACTAGACCACGCGCTCAAGTAATAATTATATTTGACCAGTTGAAAAATATAAAATGCATAAAAAATGTAAATCCCCACCCACCTTTACACACATCAACAGCAGGAAAGATGCTATAAAAAAACACTGATATATATGTCAACCAAATTAATAAATAAGTAGATCTTTATGTTATGGTAAATCAGTTAGTTTATATCACTACAGTGAAACATTATCAACAACAAATGAAGTATAATTGCATTGTCAGATTGGCAAATATAAATTATTTCAACCCAACATCATTTACATCATGTTAAATATAGGAACAATGACCAGACTTGTAATGTGCACGAATTTGCAACTTCAACAGCATAGTCATATTGTTATATTGCCAGTTCCTTGTTGGATAAGATATAGGACAGCGGCTACAAGAACATAAGCTTTATTGTGGAAGGCATATTGATTTTATTTTCAGGAATTTCTGTCAAAACAAGTGCAAATGAGGATGCAATATTCTCCTTTGATTGCAAAAGTGGAAAGATTTCAACAACGTAGTGTTATAAACTGGTATTTATAGATACTTTTTAAGTGGAATTTAATACAACAACAACTTCAGTACCTGGAGGTGATGCCTCCTTATCCAAGGTTTCTGGGGATAGCCCCATATCGGCGGCCATCTTAGATTTCAAGTCATCCGAAAGCGGCCTCTAGTGTCAATTACGAATTTGCAAATTCCTTTTACATCACGATCTACTTCCTTGGTTTATATTGATGCATTCTACTGGCTATATATTGGACAACTGCATTAGTCGTTTAACTGTTTGTTTGAACGGTAAATCCATTAAAAGTTCATGGAAAATCACCGTCCGTCAAAATGAAAACAAGCAATGGTCAGCAAACTTCCTCAGGGTTGGCTGAATCAACTTTACGTCACAGGTAAATAAATCTTACAAATAATCTATAGACGAAATATTTTAAAAGTATAGGCAAGAGTTATCTTCTCTTTGGCATAGGTAACTGGCGTTTGTGAAGGTATAAAAAATGTTATTTAGGGATAAAATAATGGTATTTTTTTATATTGTAAATTAATGCGGACCTACACTGCACAGGGCTAGAAGAATTGCGTCGGACTTCTGGTTGGAATGCTTGCTCCTTTCCTGATTAAATAACAGGCGCCTATAGCTGGCATACTCAGTTATTCTTTTGGAAAAAGAGATAACTAGAAATATCTTTCTTCTCAATTCTGTTATTATGTATCGCTGTATATTGAATATAGGTATATGCTATATGTTGATAACAAATAAATATTGTTTAAACCAAACGACTGAAATCAAAGCCGCAGGTAAATATATTGTTTAAATAATATGTTCTAGTATAGCGCATATCAAAGCACGTCTTCGAACGATATTTATATTTTTTTATTTGATCGTTATCTACAGGGGCTAGTCTCACCCCTATTACGGCGATTAAATTAGACTAGTTCTAGTACAATGACGCATTCAACTTTGAAAATTAACCAGAAACCACCATTTTTACTTCTGTTTATAAAAAATTCTCTCCTCCCACTCCTGAATAATTTCCAAAGTTGTCACGCTATACCACTGAATAAGATAGTTACATTTTTTATCATTGTTATTTGGATATCCGACTTGCTAAGAAATTACAGAGAGACGGAAAAGCATCTGGTTGAAATTTTGTGAATATTTACGCAAAATTATGCCAAACCTCGTGTTCAACGAGATTAACTTCCATTAATCTGAGGAATTCTCGAGATGGAATTGTCTTGTTGTTTTTCTCCCTTTTATTGTTATTGTTGAGCGAAATTGAATTCTCTCCCCTTGTCCTATTAGTTGGACAGATCGTGAGACTAATACTTATTAGAGTCATATTTTCGTTTCTATCTTCTTCTAATTTTGTTATTATATGCATAAATTCTTTTAACCAGGGAAATGTTTCCCTCGTGAAGTAGATATTTCAACATTAACAATACGTTTATATCAATATTAACAATACGTATATATCAGATATAATGAATTTGCTTTGATAAGACCGTCAAACAAGAAAGGGATCATGAAGAAATCTAGCGTCTCCCGATATGGAGTAGGCTTATTCGATAATAATTGCATTCGTGAAAGGCGATTCAGAGGAGAATGCAGAATTTTCACTCATGCAGGGACGAGGTCCAACATGTATTTATAAACCTCTGGACTGGTTCCGAGATTCCAGAGAAGGGGTCCAAGTATTTGTATTTTCACCATTTTCACTGAAATATGTAGGCCTACGTTTTTAAATATTCAAGACATCTCAGAAAAATCAGAATACTGCCTCGTAATCCGCCCGCCTCTGATAGTCCATTAAGACCAAATGGAACATTGTTAAATTCTCGAAAGGTGTGTTTTTATTGAAACCACAACGTGTTTCCACGTGTCGGCAACACATTTGAATTGTAAGTAGCGAGCTCGAATCCCTGCGCAGTCAAAATCTCTGTGATGACTGACCACGAGGTTTATTTCACGGCCACGAGTCTTAAGATATCTATCTTACTAACTAGTTAAATGCTTACGCTATCTTAAACTTTTAACAACAATGTCTTATCAGGAGGCATGTATAATATACTAGCAGATCTAGGCGTCCCCAACCTCTCCTAACAGTTGGCAATAATTGACTGAAAATGTGGTAGATCTACCAGAATCGGCGTGCACCCGCTCTGAAAAAGTCAAATATGCATTAGGCCCACTTTAATCCCTATAGCCCCTCTATAAATGATAATTTTAACTACATGCACACAGAACACGTTTTGAAAATATACGCCCGGTCACCCTGACCCCTCACCCAAACATGAAATTCTAAATCCACCGCTGTAACTTTTACTATAAACAATGCTTCAAACTCGGTTTTATCTTTAATCTGCACTTACAGCAAAGACGTGTAGAGGTTGTAGATATGGTAATGTTCATTTTGATTATTTTTTTTAAAAAAATGGTGGTCTCACGTGACCATTTGATTTAAAGAGAGAGAGAGAGAGAGAGAGAGAGAGAGAGAGAGAGAGAGAGAGTGTGTGTGTGTGTGTGTGTGTGTGTGTGTGTGTGTGTGTGTGTGTGTGATTTACATGCGGCAGAACGGTCGTTCTACTCAGTCATTTCAAGATTCCAAAGTATTGATCCACCAATAAAACAGGATTATTTAAATCCGACCACTTATTTTATCTTTACCGATTCAAGAATCGACTGGCTCAGGGCACCAACTCATTAAGGCATATGCTTATATTTACACCTAGTGCTAATTCGTTTTTAATATTATATATACTCAGACGTTGTTTTGGCTTTTCTTAAAACTATCCATTTAGATAAATTAACCGGGTCCTCAATTATTTGTCTGCCAGGTGCGTACCTCTGTGATATCTTTTGCTGCACTGGCGACTGTTGCCGTTGTCATTGCCAACCCCCATGATTACCATGGCAACGACAATGTGAATGATGACAATAGTTTCAAAACCATGGTTATGCAGCAAATGGGGATGCTGAATGCCAAACTGAACACATTAACACAAAGACTTCAACAAAAGGACCAAGAAAATGATCAACTGAAAAAACAACTTCTACGACAGTCTAGCAAAAGGTTAGAATAAAGTCTCATTAATTTGGCATTTTTCAGTTTAATAAAGCTTGTCACTATGATTAAGAGTTCGAAATCTATACAAATCAAGGGGCACTCTCCTCCATTTGTGTAAACATGCAGTTCAATCTGAGAGCTAAAGCTTTGTATACTAACAAAAAATGTGAAAATTATTAAAATGACATGTTTGTCATGGTATCTTGTATCTCTTTTTATGCCATCAAGAGATTACATAATACGACCCGGTAACCTAACCACTCTTTCTTGGGATCCGGGAACATTTTTATTCTTGCATAGATACAGGGTTTATGTCACGTACATATTTGGTAACATTACTTCTATTTGTGTATTATATATACACTGTAAATGAAATGTTCAGAAACAGTAGTTTTATTGGCGTGTAACGTAATTGATGTTTTTTTCTATAGCCTCAACTATTGCCACAATAATTCAGATGGTGCCCGTTTTAAATGATAGCTTATTGCTAGTTTTATTGGCGTGTAACGTAATTGATGTTTTTGCTATAGCCTCAACTATTGCCACAATACTTCAGATTGTGCCCGTTTAAAAAGATAGCCTTTTGCTAGTTTTATTGGCGTGTAACGTAATTGATGTTTTTTTTCTATAGCATCAACTATTGCCACAATAATTCAGATGGTGCCCGTTTTAAATGATAGCTTATTGCTAGTTTTATTGGCGTGTAACGTAATCGATGTTTTTTTCTATAGCCTCAACTATTGCCGCAATACTTCAGATGGTTCCCGTTTTAAATGATAGCCTTTTGCTAGTTTTATTGGCGTGTAACGTAATTGATGTTTTTTTCTATAGCCTCAACTATTGCCGCAATACTTCAGATGGTTCCCGTTTTAAATGATAGCCTTTTGCTAGTTTTATTGGCGTGTAACGTAATTCATGTTTTTTCTATAGCCTCAACTATTGCCACAATACTTCAGAGCATTTTGCTAGTTTTATTGGCGTGTAACGTAATTGATGTTTTTTCTATAGCCTCAACTATTGCCGCAATACTTCAGATGGTTCCCATTTAAATGATAGCCTATTGCTAGTTGTATTAGCTTGTAATGGAATTGATGTTTTCCTTTAACTTCAACTATCAATAGTTTACGGTGTCCAGTTGGGGACCATCGCGGCATTTTTAAATCAAGTCAAGTCGAAACAATAAAACAACAAAACTACGATGATGAAAAGTCGAAATAACGAAACTACGATGGTTAAACAAACCCCGAAACTACGATGATGAAAAGTCGAAAAGTCGAAACTACAATGGTGAAAGGCCGAAATCATTTCGAATTTTCAACATTGTAGTTTCGACTTTTCACCATCGTAGTTTCGTTGTTGCGACATCGACTTTTTTCACCATCTTAGTTTCGACTTTTCTCCATCGTAGTTTTGTTGTTTCGACTTTTCATCATCGTCGTTTCGTTGTTTCGACCTTACTTAATTTAAGACATATGCCGCGATGGCCCCCAACGGGACACCGTTATAGTTAAGATGCTTAACAGTTAAAACTGATAGTAACCTATTATTAGTTTTATTGGATTGTGACGTAACGTAGGCCTTGTTATAACCACACATACCAATAAGGAATAAAAGTCTGTGTTTTATTATTTTTTAGGATTGGGTGAAAAATAGCTTTTAGTTTTAGTCTATATTGTATCATTATAGACAAGCGGTGAAAAATCAGCGTATGAGGCCCCACGGAAGATTAGTTTCAAACTTATTGGGCAACCCTCTTTCAATAAAGACTTTCATTCATTATTTTCCATTCAGAATCAGCCTGTGTTGTATCTTTATAGACAAACGGTTAATGAAGTGGCTTTTAGTGCCAGTCTGTCCAGCCACGTGACGAATCTATCGCCGCATCAGGGCATTGTGTTCGGTAACGTTTTAACCAACTCCGGGAACTTCTACGAGAAAACAACCGGCATCTTCCACGTGCCTGTCTCCGGCATGTACCTGTTCTTTGTCAACATTCTCTCCGAAGCCGACAACAACATAGAGACTGAACTGATGGTAGACGGCCATGTCGCTGCCGAGATTTATTCAGGAGCCGCAAAGTTCAACGGCGCCGGAAGCAATTTAGTAATTATGTACGTGTCGAGCGGGAAAAACGTATGGGTCAAAGTGCACGCAGCTTACAGTACAAACATGGCGATACACTGTTGCTGGTCGACCTTTTCCGGGTACCTTCTGCGTGGTGACTCGTCCTCACCGATTGTCGGGTAGATGCAGATCATGCTGCATAATATAATAAAACAAATACTATTGATGTTTTTGTCTGCATAATGAAAGTGGGAAGCACACGATTTTTTTTTATATTTAGCGTCATTTTATGCCATCGAGGGCTAACAGACGACCAGATACAGTCTAACCAGTACTTGAGTAAACCCATCTATGCGAGTAACTGTTAACTTGAATTAGCGGTGAGAGATAAATGACAATGAGACTAAATGTCGTTTACCAATCATCACGGATACTGCGGCCGGACGGGGATTCGAACTCACGACACCTTTATTGATTGTTAGACGCAGTGCCGACTGAGTTACCCGGAACAGGCACACGCTTAAAGCATTTAGCATCAGGGCTTACTTTCTGAAAACAAATATTGCTTCAGATTAGATGTTGCTTAATTATTTCTTAATATTCAAGACATTTTGAAAATAACAGAGCAAATACCCACTCCCACGTCCAATGTTTCTGCTGTCCATGTTTAAGCCCGAACCATATAATTGCTATGCTATCTGATTCAAAATCACCGCGTCTTTTGCATAATTTCTGTCCTTAACATATACAAGAACACTGAAAATAAGCGTTGTTTTCGTTAACATTCGTTGGCTTATTAAAAGAATCCGACCTGAAGCCAAGGAATGAGAAAGAAATCTTCTATAGTTCCTTGCTGAAGCATAGCCTTAATTTTAGAAAAAAAAACACTAGCAATATCGCGTGGGTTCGTCACCCTGAAAAATGTATGCACAATTTTTTTCTTAGTACGATATACATGTATTTAATTTCGATTTGCAAAAAACAACAACATTAAAATCGAAACATAACTAAGTTTAAAACGTTCGTAGTTACTACGTAAAATAAACTGCATTATTTTTTTGAAAACGATTTCACTGTTTTTAATAGTAAAATACAAATGAATTTTTTTGGCTTCCATGAAAATTTCATTTATTTTTCTCTCGTGAACATTTAAATTGGCATTTTTGGTACTGGTTTCGCCACTCACGACTCGCTCACTCACTCAGTGAAATGAAAATGGTATATTAGTTTAGTTAAAACTTAATTATTTTACTTCGATTGTGAAACAAGTTATTACAACTTGGACAAAGTACGCTCGAAGTCTTCCTGGGTAGAACCAAGACTCACTTTGTTCAAAACTTACTTGGAAAAACAATGAATGCAACTCATGACAAATATGTATACTTATTTCAGAACAATGGTGCATAGTGCAATACGTATATTGGCATACGGTGAGATATAAGGTGGTTTATCTAGGTTCCCGAATTACTTCCCTTCTGTTGAACTTACCTTGTCTCGAGTATTCATTGAAGATTAACAGATAATCGCCGGA
Organism: Panopea generosa; assembly: GCA_029582155.1. Lineage (NCBI taxonomy): Eukaryota > Metazoa > Mollusca > Bivalvia > Adapedonta > Hiatellidae > Panopea > Panopea generosa. The sequence continues at coordinate 7,043,339 of CM055909.1, forward strand.
ACTTTTTTTTACATATATACAAACAATAAAAACAACAAAACGACAGGAAAACGCAAAAATGGTAGCTCAAGATCACACTTGAGCAAAATTGCTTAATTGAGTAACAGCGTGGAATTCGGTACATAATTATGTAAAATGCAATGACGCGGACTGCAGCGTGCAAATGTTGTAACTCTATGTTACATTTTCACTAAATAAATTCAGTTTTTTTCTTATCTGGTGCATACGTTTAAAACTGTAATAAAATACTAATATGCAACAGTATAGATACTAGTATACGACACATGCTGTAGCATGGCAAAAGAGAAGTAACTCTTGTTTGACAGATACCGGGTAAACACAGTGGATGCACATTCTTACACATTGAATTTATATTATATTGATCCGGCTGTCCTTGTGCTGTCGTATGAGAGTGTAAAGCATCATCACAAGGAAAACTTAATTATTAACTTATTATTTATGTTAAACCAATCTGTGAGGTTCACATTGAATGGGTATAACGCCATCGTCAACACATTCCATGTTACCTATGGAATATCCAGTTTTATTGGTGGAGGAAGACCTCAGAATGAATCTGAGTACACAGTCCATGTTATATATGGCATGTCCAGTTTTATTGCTGGAGGAACACCTCAGAATGAATCTGAGTACACAGTCCATGTTATATATGGCATATCCAGTTTTATAGGTGGAGGAAGACTTCAGACTGAATCTGAGTACACAGTTCATGTTATACATGGCATATCCAGTTTTATTGGTGGAGGAACACCTCAGAATGAATCTGAGTACACATTCCATGTTATATATGGCATATCCAGTTAATGGTGGAAGAAGACTTTAGACTAAATCTGAGTACACAGTCCATGTTATATATGGCATATCCAGTTTTATTGGTGGAGGAAGACCTCAGAATGAATCTGAGAACACAGTCCATGTTATATATGGCATATCCAGATAATGGTGGAGGAAGACCTCAGAATGAATCTGAGTACACAGTCCATGTTATATATTATGGCATATCCAGTTTTATTGGTGGAGGAAGACCTCAGAATGTTTGAGTCGTATCAATTTTGGCACGTTTTTTTCCCATTAATGTCACTGTCCAGCTTTCATCGTTGAGTGCGTGGTCCGGTGCTAGAGCAACGCTCTCAGGATCCGAGGACCGTGGAATCAATCCTCTACCATGGCCATGCGTGGTGTCCTTAAGGAATATATTTTATTCGCATGTATGCTTAGTACTGGTTCTACCGAGGAAAACGTTGAGCGTGATTTGTCCAAGTTGTAAAACTTGTTTCAAAAAGTAAAATAAATAAATCTAAAAACAAACAAAAACTTTCATCGGCGATTTAAATCATAAGAAATCTCAATTAAAAATATAAATGCCTTTTTGGTGCCAACAAAGTAAGTAAACGCGGCGCTGGAGAGAGTACAAACAAGAAACCCAAAGTTATGAACCTTTACGGCAACGACATTTGTTTTCATTTGAAAAAATAAAAGAAACAGAACAACAACAAAAAAATGCAATATTTAGTATTTTAATGATTTCAAGGCGATAATCGACGTTCACCATTTTAAGCAATTGCTTGCAACCTTTGGTTTAAACATATTTCAATTCAAATATTTACCCTACAAATGTTTTGATAAAAGATAATCATAGTTTTTACTGAGTTGTAGTAACAAAAAAATACGAAAATGATAAAATAAATACGAAAATAAATATATGCCATGCATTTCTAATATAAGGACAAGCGTTTCCAGTTCCAATGGTATACCCTCATATAATATCAAAAACATTAAACTTAAATCATACTTTCATATATTCTCAATTCAAGTAAATTTTGTAGTCGGCAAGGCATAAAAGAACATCTTTTAACTAGTGTGTAATATGCGCATAACATCATTGATACAAAATACATAACCATACATCATGTTCCACAGAATGCACACAAGCTCTAAGTTTTTTTCATTTGCACCAATGAACTCTCTTATTTCTTGTTTGCGTGTGCTTTTTCAACTAAATAGATTATATCATCCATTATATAAAGTATTCCAAGAACGGAGCCTTGAGGGACACTCTTTCTTATATCAGCCAAGTTACTAACGACATTGCTAATTTCAAGAACTTATAAGTATAGAGATATAAGTCCTTGCTAATTCTTATTTTTTTTTTTTTATTTATACAATTTTAATTATGGTATACTGCGAGATTTACATAATGTACGGAATGGCTGCCGATTTACATAAAATAATATCATGGGGAAACAATCAAAAGCTTTTGATATATCAATTAAGATATGACTGCTACATAATGATTTGAATCAAGGGCGTCTTCCAGTCTTCTATATACACCTGGAAAAGGTTAAGCACTCCCTGAATTTCCCACAATTTTTGCGCGACCACAATTGCAAACTCTTAAATTCTGGGTTGCAAGAGCAGAAGCTGGTACACATTTTGCACTGAGAATAGCAACATTTACATCAAGCTCAGGAAGAGAGTTGAAGCTGTCTTCCGGGCATGCTGTCACGTTACTGACGATTGGGCTGAAAGGTCCTCGCTACACATTGCATCTTTTTTTCTTAGCTTAAAGTGCCGGTCGTCTCATGACAGCACTTATGTTGTCATTCATTGTCAAATTTCCGTGGGATGCTTAACTTTTTTTTCAGGTGTCTGTCATCCATGGCCTTTCTGAGATACACTTAGAAAAATGATTATAAATATGTCCAGAGTACACCGATAGTTGTTCTCCAGGAACCTTTTCAAATAGTTTGAAGAGACAGGTAGGATGGTTATATGCTTATAATTGGCCGGGATTGTGTCATTGGGTAACTTTTGTAAAAAAAACAAAACAACAACAAAACAACATAGAAGTTTCCTGCCTTATCTTCAATTTATCAGGATAAAGTGCCTGTAGACAGTGTAGAGTTTATTAAATCAGTTATAAAGGGAGAAAGTGAATGTCTTCCAATCTGCAGCAGCACTTTTACCGAAAGTTTGTCCACGCCTGTCGCTTGTTATATTACAAATTTCAATCATTTTATTCAGCGACTTGTGGTCTGTGGATCAGCAAAAATTGTTTAAAATTGTTAAAGTACTTATGATTACAAAAAGTGTATACTGCAACTTAAAACAACAAAAGTAGCCTACTTGAAGTTTTACTTCAAACAGCAATCTTTTTTAATCCAAGTTCATCCTGCATGTTTAGAACATTATAAAACATATAATGTTAAATGCAGGTTACATTAATTTTCTGTAAAATAAATCAGTTGCCTATGAATAATAAAATAATTAATTGCCAAATAATTAAGTATGCGTGTATTATTTTATCAATATATAGAAAAGTGACTACCATAAATCCTTGTTGGTATGTACCTAATGAACAATCCGTACCTGTGTCACTTGCAACGTTAACATAAAAATCATTGAACATTTCCTAATGTTTATATTCTGTTGTTTTTTTGAACAGCGTTTTTTTACAATTTATAACTCTACTTATCATGCTGTGGCATTCACTTACACTAGTGGTACAATTTAAAGTTTCATGAAAAAATGATACATCTAAAAGCAAGGACTTGTAAAGAAATATCTTTATAAGTCTTTGCTTAAAGTGTTTGCAACTCTTCGTAAAACCAAGGAACTATCACAAATCTTGATAAAACATGTTGCATTCCTCACAAAGAGTGTTGCACTTAGAAAGAGACATTAAATCATATTTCGGATCATATAGTTAAATTATTTTAACAGTTTTGACTCAAACTGTGGTCAGAGACATAGACGCATGTGTCTATGTCTCTGCTGTGGTCACCTTTTCCACGAACCCGGAAAATCCGGTCTAAGAGGCCGCCTTTTACCGCCAACCGAACAAAAATAATACTAGAATAATTTTCGTTTAAATATATTTCAAATTTTATGAAACCATCTGTATCTTCCCAGAATTCACTTACGAAAGTTGCCATTTCAAGCTAAAGTAGGCCTCAAAATCAAATGAGGAGTATAACTGTTTAAAAACTTTTTATGACTTGTATCTGTATAACTAAAAACGGATCTTAACTTACTAGGCAAGTATAATTGTCAGCACGTTTTTTCTTCCATACCGTTTAAACATGTTATTGTGCTAAAAACTTCAATCTTAATAACCGTTCAAAAACTAAGAATGAAAATCTACTAAAGTAAAATTAAAGGCAAAAAAAATATTTTTTTAACAAACATCTCATTTAAGTTTATTCACTTTTTATTTTATAACTCATTCATCAATGTAAGGTTTGTTTTCGTGTGAATTTTAATAGGCAATGGATCAATTTGAATCGCCAGAATCACTGATGTTCAACAGGTTTTAATGTTTTTTAACTTCATGTTTATAAAAAGAGAATCATTGAAAAAAAAATGTACCCAATACATTAATTTACATTAGTTGGTAAAACCGCAGCTTATAAAAAATTTGCTGTATGTTAAACTAAACCTATAGCAGCGTTCATATAAAACAGGAAGGGAGTTGACATAAACAAATACACTTGTCATTGGAAATCTGTTGGAGTAACTTCCCCTTATGGTAATATTATGATGCTCTGCATTGAGTCATATGGCATTGGAATATTACAATTACTCAAGTGCAAAAACCAAGTTCGACCACAAATTTGTTGTTAGTGACATTTCTACATATTGACAAGATGGAACATATTTTACATTTTTTCTTCAAACAACTTTATTGATATTGCTATATTAATATCTTTTACATTACAGTATCTATTTTAAGAAATATTGGTTTTCAGTATCGGTGGTTTGAGTTGAATATTTGGTTAATGCCATCTATTTTTTTGTAAAATTCTGTGAAAAGCTTAAAGTTATATAACATAACAAACATACTTGAGAAAAAAGAATAATTTGATAATGTTTCACAGTTGTTTTGGATACGAGAAGAAGAACGTCGCAATCATGTCAAAGGCCAAGACACAGCAGCCAGCTGTTATACACAAAGTGATAATGGTGGGAAGTGGAGGTGTTGGAAAATCAGCCTTGACACTACAGTTTATGTATGATGAGGTAAACTTATTTATTTTAACATTTTAACAAGCTCCATTTATTTAAGGTGGGGACATCACTCTCTGTAAGGACATTATATCTGGTTTAAGCTTTAAATTAAACACTTCTATTTGTGTCTCAGCCATTCTCAGAATGAAAAAATAGCATTATGTGCACCCCTGTCTGTTCATAAATTGTTTATGCCATCATCAAATTGGTTTACGATGAATAAATTCTGTATAGTTTCCCCAAGGAATCTTTAAGGCATGTTGTGAGAGATGCGAAATATGTGATGTAGAAAATCAACTATAACATTTGCATATGACTTTTTTTGACTGGGGGAAACCCTGTTTTAAAAGTATGTATATATTTTAATTAATATTTAGTATTGACCCTATTATGAAATACAAACCAAATTCAATATGTTATCATCGTAGGTGTGTAAAGTCATAATTGATTATCAAATCAGACAGATAGATTTGATTAACAATCAGAAAATAATTGGATGGCAACTCAGACTGTTGAGCATACAAACAAATCTCATTTTAAAAGAAAACAATTTTATTGACTAAAAGTACTCAGAACTCAGAAGTGCTTACATGAACTACTATAATTCATTTTGTAATTGGAATTAATGAGTCCCAATGATTCGCTTATATTACAATAATGAAACCCTGATGGGTTTTTGTTTGTCAGTTCCAGAAGTGTAAACTAATAGCACATGTCTCTTGTAATTAATTAGGTTTCAATTTAGTCTGTCTATTTTATGTGTGATGTCTTTAAGTCTTTGCAGACATTATCATTCTTTGTTTTGCCTAAAAATAACTTGCTGAGCATAGGTTGTGATCAACAGCTTCTAAATAAATTATGCTCCCATGAGTGAACAATGTTTCTAATTAACTAATGAATAAAGTTAAAAATTAATTTAATTTCATCGAGAACAGTGTATTTTTTATGCCCCCCTACCCCCCAAATTTTTTGGATGACATAATAGTAATCGCAGTCTCCGTCCTTCTGTTCGGTATTTCATGTCCAGCCTGTAACTTTGTCATGCATCAATCTCTAACGATCATTTGCACGTTTCAGATGCTCCTCTCACAGATTAAATATTGAAATTCATTTTAACATTGAAAGAGAAAATAGAATATGTTTATTTTGTTTCTTAAATTCCAATATAATGGTGATAGAAAATGAATACCATGTATTTTTTAATTGTTCTAAGTATACTCATGTTAGAGTAACACATCTGTATAATTGGTATATATAGGACATTCAGAACATACAGATTTTTATCGATTGCTTCAAAGCGAGAATCCAGAGACTATTAGAAAAATTGCTCTTTTTATAATAAAACTGTTTGAAATTATAGATAAAACATAGTTCCACATTATATACTGTACCTGTTTTCAGACATTTCAAATGATAATTTAATATATTGTAACACAACTTTGTAAAACATCAATGATCAACACTTATTGTTGTATTTTGGGTGGGAGGCCTTTATTTACTGAATAAAACATCTTGTATCTATCTTGTATCTTGATGGATTTTGTTGATACTTGCTACAAATGATCAAGGATGACGACATGTCACAAGTAAGACCCACACCCATACCTCAAAGGTCAAGGTCACAATTTGAGCTTGTTTGACAACTCTGTGAGTGTGTGTGAGATTTCGTGTCCGTCCTGTAATTTTGTCATGCATAGATGAATTTTAATGATACTTTCTACAAATGATCAACATAACATGACGATGTGTCGTGAGTAAGACCCACACCCGTAACTCAAAGGTCAAGGTCACAATTTGAGTTTGTTTGACAACACTTTGAGTCTGTGTGAGATTTCGTGTCTGGTCTGTAACATTGTCATGCATGAATGGATTGTAATGATATTTGCTACAAATGGTCAACATTACATGAAGACATATCACAAGTAAGACCCACACCTGTACCTCAAATGTCAAGGTCACAATTTGAGTTTGTTTGACAACACTTTGAGTCTTTGTGAGATTTCGTGTCTGACCAGTAAATTTGTCATGCATTAATGGATTTTATAAATACATGCTACAAATGATCAACATAACATGACGATGTGTTGCGAGTAAGACCCATACCGATACCTCAAAGGTCATGGTCACACTGAGCTTGTTTGACAACACTTTCAGTCTGTTTGAGTTTTCGTGTCTGGCCTGTAATTTTGTCATGCATAGATGATATTTGTTAATACTAGCTACAAATGACCAACATAACATGATGATGTGTTACACCCAGAATCCAACTTCAACGGTCAAGGTCACAATTTAACTTTGTTTGATGACACTTTCAGTCTGATTGAGATTTCGTGTCTGGTCTGAAACTTTGTCTCCTATGGATAAATTTCAAAAACACTTGGCTTAATTCATTAGCATGACATTACAATGTGTCACGTGTAAGACCCTCATGTGTACCTCAAAGGTCAAAGTCACACTTTGAGTTTGTTTGACAACACTTTCAGTTTGTGTGAGATTTCGTGTCTGGTCTATAACTTTGTCATGCATAGATGGATTTTGTTAATATAGCTACAAATGAGCAACATAACATGAGGATTTGTTACTTGTTACACCCAGATTCCCACTTCAAAGGTCAAGGTCACAATTTAACTTTGTTTGATGACACGTCTGATTGAGATTTGGTGTCAATTCTGTAACTTTGTCACCTATGGATAAATTTCAAAAACACAGACATGTCATGTATTAGACCCACATGCATACCTCAAAGGTCAAGGTCACACTTCAAGTTTGTTTGACAACACTTTCAATCTGTGCAAGATTACATGTTCGGCCAGTAGTGCATGTCATGCATAGATTAATTTTATAAATACTTGCTGCAGTTGATCAACATAACATGACGACATGTTGCACTTAATACCCGAACTTCCACTTCAAAGGTCAAGGTCACACTTTAACTTTGATGTCACTTTCAGTCTGATTGAGATTTCATGTCCGATCTGTAACCTTGTCACCTATGGATAAATTTTAAAAACACTTGGCTCAATTCATCAGCATAACATGAAGTGTCATGCATAAGACCCACATGTGTACCTCAAAGGTCAAAGTTACACTTTGGGTTTGTTTGACAACACGTTAAGTCTGTGTGAGATTTCATGTCCGGCCTGAAACTTTGTTATGCATTGATGGATTTTATAAATACTTGCTACAAATGATCAACTTAACATGACGAAGTGTCACTAGTTACACCCAGACTCCCACTTCAAAAGTCAAGGTCACAATTTAACGTTGTTTGACGACACTTCAGTCAGTTTGAGATTTCGTGTCCGGCCTGTAACTTTGTTTTGCATAGATTGACTTTATTAATGCTTACTACAAATGATCAATATAATATGACGACATGTTGCACATAACACTTGGCTCAATTTATTAATTGATCAACATGACATGATGACGTGTATGTTAGGACCCAGAACCTTACCTCAAGGTCACTTTCAGTTTGTTCGATATTTCATGTCTGCTCTGTAACTTTGTCTTACATGGAGGTTTTTTAAAATAGCTTGACACAAGTGATCAGATTGTCATGATGATGTGTCACCTGCATTTACCTTTAGAAATACCCAGACCATTACATCAGATGTCAAGGTTACACAAAGGTCTTTAATGTAAAAAAACATGAAATTGCATGTCTAGTCTGAAAAGTCAGTCCAATACTTTTGATATTCATGGATACATTGCTACCAGGCCTTCTAAAATAACAAAATGCAAATCGGTCCAGGTTTTTTACTACAATAAGAATCGCACTTATTTTTTTAAAAATCACTAAAATTGCCATACATTATGCCATTACATGTATGCATACCCCACCCACCATGTCAGCTGCGTCATGTATTTCTCTGTTTATTTATTAATAGGGAACAATTTTTATTTGTGTTTATTTGTGTATTATTGATAACATACTTTATCACAATGTGTACATTTTAATGACTGACATTATGTTTCGGCTTTACTGAATAATTTTCATTATATTAAAAATGTTCGATCGAACCGGAAGTGTTGCAAGTTCCGGAAGCTGCTTGAAATAATCACCGTGGAAACCAATGTAACGGTTCAACCTCCAAAATAAATCATTCAAAACCTGTCCCACATCAAAACAAAATCGGTCCGGGTTTTATCACTTTCATTAATTAATGTCATTAATTTTATAATTAAAGTTAGTTTTAAAAAAAAATATGAAACGAACAAGTAACACTGCACATTTTATCAAATATTTTAATGACGCAAACAATATTCAGTCCGACCGTCCCAGCTTTGGCCTAGCGGTATATCAAAAAAATTTACGGACGCAAACACCGTCTTTTGATAAACCGACAGAACGCTATGGGTCACTGACCACACATCGAAGGTGTGCTGCATAGCGATAGACTCTTCCAATAAACTCCCCTAATACCGTCAATGGTTTAGTCGAAATTGACATCATTTTGCACAGCAGGTGACAAAACAAACGGATTATTGGGTCAAATGATATAGCCGCTAGGCGTATTTCACAGGTCAGTATGACATGGTAAGAGCAATTTATGAGATTTTATACGACCTATAGAAAATATCTGGACCAATTTTTTATTGAACTTTGAAAATATCTGGACCGATTTTTTATTAAACTTTGAAACGAAAACCGGTTTTGAACTTCAGAAATTGGTCCAAAAACCGAAAAACAGCAATTTTAGAAGGCCTGATTGTTACCTGTTATATCATATATTGTTATTTTCACAGACCATGCATGTAACACTTACCAGTGACATTTCTTCTTTTAAATCATACAGGTGATTAGTTTGAGATTTCAATTTGGGGTAAAACATTTTAAAAATAGTAGCCTTTATGTAATCTCTCCTTGTGATATGTGCCATTGACCTTTATCACCATCTCAGGTCTTGCAACATCTGTTGTATGGTGTCTACTTGAAACAGTATTCTACACTTCCACACTGAAGTATGCTGCCCAGTCATTATACTGACACTGGACAAACCAGACCTAGAACTATCCTATCTAAATGTAAGGGCCATTTTTCAAGTATCAGTATGAACCTTCGCATGCGAGGCATATGCTCTACAACTAGACCACCATTGCGGTCTCTTACAATATCGAACTGAGTTATAATTGATATGTCTAAAATTTGTCAAATGTGTATTTCAGTGCTTGAGTAGCTTTGGAATTGCTTACCTAAGACATTGACGGCGATGAAAGGGAGCCGAGCACATATAAGTTACCATATATATGCACCACTTCTATATGCTACATAAGCGCTTGTTATACACACTATAATTGCTATATGTTTGTGACAGTTTGTGGAAGACTACGAACCAACAAAAGCAGATTCATATCGCAAGAAAGTTGTGCTAGATGGTGAGGAGGTCCAGATTGACATCCTGGATACTGCTGGCCAGGAGGACTACGCAGCTATCCGAGATAACTACTTCAGAAGCGGAGAGGGATTCCTCTGCGTCTTCTCCATCACGGAGCAGGAGTCTTTCCAGGCTACAGCCGAGTTTAGGTAAGTTGAGAAACAAGTTAATAATGGAGGAGTTAAAAATAGAGAAAGTCCGAGGTCCGGTACCTTTGCTTTTCGCTGTCGGGCCCTTGTTATTTTACTTGAGTCAGCTTCGTTGTTATTTTTTATATTATTAATTATCTGCCCTTCAACTAGTTCAAGCAGTAGACTCATTTCTGAATATCCATTTATGAAACCATGGACCAATTTGAGCAGTGATCAAAAAGAGAAATTAAATAATTTATTTAATGCAGTGCATATAAGCTGTGGTCAGAGCTGGTAAATAAAGCTCAAATTTTGAATTGTTGTGAACAGTTCCGTTGAAAAATAAAGAAAATTATGGTGAACATTTTATCACTGCCAATGGTTGTGCTAGCTTTGTTGATGTCATTTCAAAGGCCCTTAGGCTGCTGGATCCCATCAAGGGTGATATACTATGCAAATTTTGTCAGTAAATTTCAGACCTTTCTAAAATTCCTAAAATTCCAAATAACATTTGGATGGAAGGTACAGCATCTGCTAATAAAGTCTACTATTTTGAACAACTGTAAAGGCTATCAATAAAACATTCATCTGTGCATTCATGTCACGTCTTATGATAGACGCTTGGTGCATAGATTTTATTTAAAAATGAATTAACATCTTCATACTCGGCTTACAATGTTCATTTTGTACTGACTTTCATGTCGTATCTCCAGGGCTTGAAATTTCTTATAAAAGCTACTCATCCTTTCTTTCCAACATTTTGTTACTGAATGCTTACTATCAAAGAAATATTAAGGTCAGTTTCTTAAATCTTACTTGTCCTGACCAAATGTTCACTCATCATGGCGAGTGGACAAGTGGAATTTTCCAGTCCTGAACTCGTAGAGTTGAACTGGAGTAAGACAAAGTCATTGTTTCCCATTAAAATACTTAATTTTGATATATAAGTAGTGACATACTCAAATGTAGACATATAAAGGGCTACAGATTGTCTCCCCCTGTGTCTCTATTCTACCAAACAGTACATAATTATATCATTTTGAAGGTTTTAAACACAGGCAAGATTAATAGGGGACCTTGGTTAGTTCCCCCATCCCATCTGATCCCCCCTCCCCCTATCTATGTTATAAAAATACAAAAATAAAAGATGGTCTGTTACTCCTGCCTGTGGTTTTAAGCCCTAAAGGATGATTAGATTATAATGAGTCTCTGGGGACGTGGTATTGTGTTGCTGCAGTAGTGTATCTCAGATTGGCAGTAAGTGAAAGACTTGTACGATATAACTGAACAGTTCTCTTTATTGGGTCCACTACTCCAACCTTTCATCATGTACAGTAATGTCCGGTAATGATGCACATCTAACTAAAAAAGGTATTGATGAATGTGTTGTATTGGTTTGAATAGTAATTTCTACTCTCTTTTTTTTCAACCAGTCATTATTGAGTTAACATAAATTTAGATTTGGATGACATCAGTCCTATGATTTCTTCACCTGCGATTGTTGGACTAATTCTGCATATTTGTCGGGTAAAACTGACTTCTTACTGAAGGAAAATACTGGAAAAGTCCTTTCAATCTCTAGGTTCAGTACAGTGTAATATTTAGCCTGTATGCCAAACAAATAGGTATGTCGTTATAATATGTGATGAACATGCGCAGAAATGGTCTTCTATGGCCGAGTGATTTAAGGCGCTGTCTCAAGATCACTTACCTCTCTTCGCTAAGGTTTTAGGTTTGAGTCACACTCACTCCAAAAATTTAGTGTGAGACAGTTACTTGCAGAAGGACGGTGGTTCTACTCAGATTCATTCTGAGTTCTTCGTCCACTTATATAGCTAGGCATGCCATATATATATAACCTGAAATATGTTGAAAATGGCGTTAAACCCCATTAAAAAAACATGCTCAACATTTCCCAACCAGAAAATGGTTCCTAAGATAACAAAAAATGATATTACAAAAGATTGGTAGAAGGCAATGAGGAGACTATGTGCCTCATTTTGTTTTGTTAATACAAGAAAGAATTAAAATACAATAGCACTTTGCAACATATTGATTGCAATAAAGACAAGCGTCTGCACTTATAGTGCTCTTGTTTTAAATATTTTGTATTGACTCCTCACTTGTTTAGTGTTTTGATTTTTATCCACCTTTCAATGCTTATAATTTGAGAAAAACAAAATCAGAAAAGAACAACCTCTGGCCTTAGCCTTCCATATCTACTACATCTTTCATAATTCTGAGTTTAACATGTCTGAATGAAAAATAATAACTGATAACTAAGACAAATAAATGATGTCTAAGTAACAAGGTCACACCTCTGGCCTAGATTTTGAAATTTCCTCATGAGGATATTATGTGCATGGCCTTGAGGGAATTCAGGTATTCAAAATAAAAGATTAACCTGTACTGGTTGTTTATGTAGACAAGCTGTCATATTATAATATTATATACCTATATGCTAATATTTCAAGATTTTTTTATAATATTATATGTTGTCTTCATAATGAATGTGTGTGGATATATATATTTTTCAATTTGATTTGGTCATTCAAAGTTGATAATACTAGGGCTGTGCATTGCTCATGACTTGAAGACAAAAATAACCGTGTGCAGATGGGATGCTCTTCATTAATTCATGATCTTACACTTCCTGGCTAAATCTACCAAGTTTCAGCTTGCTTGTGTATTAGGCTTAGTACCAGGTTATGCAAGATTGGTAATCAGTACCTCTCATCCTGTCATTCCAAATTATATATTGTTAAAATGGATTCATTTTCAATCAATATTTTGTCTTCTGCGACTGTCTGACTTCAGCACTGTCTAAAAAGATGGCTTACATGTCCCCACTCAGTCAGGTCATGGGTTAGAGCCCAGCTTGGTCCAAAATATTTGTGAGAAGGTTTGCTGGTTACTTGTAGAAAAACAGTAGTTCTACTACAATTTATTCTCAGCACTTCCTCCATCAATAAATAAATGCCATACATAACAGAAGGTCTGGCATGAATATGACCTTTTATATTTGTTGGTGAAAACACGAATCTGCTAAAAACAAGAAGAAACTATATAAGTATTCATTATTATTGAGGTAAATAAATATTTTTCTACATAATAAAGCACACGGTATGGGTGTTTTATACACACTATGTGCTATTGTCCCCATTTGACAGACAGGTTGTTGTCCGTTTGTTGTCTGTATGCATGAGTTCACTAACCTTATAAATGATTTCATGAATGTGATATACTATTTCCACATACGTGTATATTATATCCGCTTTGCAAATTATCACCTGTATCAGTTACATCTTTTGTGTTTTGACAAATTGTGTATCTATTTTTCAATTTGAGTTGAAACCACTGATCATGGATGGTCCAAATGAAACAGTTACCATTTTCATGTAATGTTAAGATAAAAATGTGTTGAACCCAGAGAACAATAAAAGAAAGTGCAATTCTTGCGCACTGATAAGGACATCTGTGCTTTTACTGGGGTTAGAAATTTCTATCTCACCCTAGGGCCTAGATAAAATTCTCGCACTGTGATGTAACGTCATTCATAAAACCCTCACACTATGACAAATTCCTTGTATATGACGTAACACCATAAATCCTCGTGCTGTGACGCATTCATTCATAAATACTATGGTAACCCTGCATTACTATAATAAATAAAGTGGAATAAAAAATTGAAAAAATCGTGCAGTTGCTGTATACAAGAAAAAGTATCTTTCTTGTTTTAGATTGAAAATTCATCCTTCGGGATAACTGTTTTGGCGGTAACTTGGCAGAACCTCGTTACTGCTAAAACAGTTATCCCTCGGGTTGGAATTTTCCATCCGCACCTCGAAGCCCATGAATGATATTTACAGTCTATGATGTAAGCATGTGAGGTTTATCATCCTAGAGATGCTCTATCATGCCTCTTCATTATCCCTATCTTGTCATGGACACATGGTTCCCAAGTAAGAGAAATTCTGCAGTAGAAAAAAAGCCACACTAATTAGGTTCTAATAGTGTTAATCAGTGCCTGGTTGTTCCAGTTTGTTCAATGTCTCACTGTGGCTTGGAGTGTTAAGTTCTACATTGCATATCTGTACTTGGTGGAGTCTTTATAGCAGAAGACTTTCCATCCTAACACGGCTGTTGCTTGCATATTAGGAATGGGGTGAGGAATGTTGACTCTATTTTTAAAGAAATTGATAAAACTTGGGCCATCCTTAAAACAATAGTTGTTTGCTGTGCTCCGACCCAGCATTTTTACTGTGAGAAGGTAGGTAGCCATTTTGGGGCAGTAAGGGTGGAGTCTGGGAGCAAACTTGTCAATTATTTCAGTACTTAGCTACTGTATGTGCCAACTTTAAGGGTGCTTCCCAATTATTTTTTTTAATCAAAATACAGTCAAACCTGTGTAAGCGGTCACCTCTGTTAAGCTGCCACTTGTCATAAGCAGCCACATTTGCTGTTTCCATTCCTATGCTTTCAGAGCAAATTGTCCTGTTTTAAGCAACAACCTGTCTTAACAGACCCCTGTTGCTCCTTCCCTTGACTGGCTGCTTAAGACAGGTTTGACTGTACATAATAAATGTTAGGTGGGCGGATATCTTCATGTATGCTCTTGGGCTATCGTTTAAGTATAAATGGGAAGAAAACAAAAACAAACACTTCCCCATGTTTCACCACGTGTCGAATAAATAGATCCTTAAATCTTACAGGTGTTGTATATATGAGCTACCCTAAATGAAAATAAGGGCTTAAAATCTTAAATGCCCCATTTGTGCAAAAATATACATTCGGTATTCGGAACGATTCACGTGTAATATATTACATTAAATATTGGCAAATCTTCTGATTGTAAATTTTTAAAGATGTGTGATTTGGTCTTGCAGCATTGGCTTATCATTTGTTTTTAGCTTGACTATTCGGAGAATAAAGAGAGCTATTGTACTCGCCCAAGCGTCGGGCAACACACCTTGGTTAAAATTTTGTATGGAAATCCCTATCTCAGTTACCATTGCATGTATTGACTTTAAACTTAACACAAGCTTTCCTTGTCATCATTTCTACTACAATAACTAAGTTAGATAACTCTTGCTGAATATAATGCAAATTAATGCCCTTGTTTGACATAGAAATTCTGGTTAAATTTTTGCATGCAAGTACCTTCAAGTCCATATCTCAGTCACCATTGCATGTATTGACTTGAAACTTTACACAAGCCTCCTAGTCATCAACCCTACTACAATAACTAAATTAGATAACTATTGCGCCCTTGTTTGACTTACAAATTCTGGTTAAAGTTTTGCATGCAAGTACCATCAAGTCCATATCTCATCAACCACTCAATGTATTTGATTAAAACTTTACACACACCTTCCCAGTCATCAACCCTACTACAATAAATAAGTTGGATAAGTATAATGCAAATTATTGCCCTTGTTTGACTTAGGAATTCTGGTTAAAGTATTGCATTCAAGTACCGTCTAGTCCATATAACACCAACCACTTAATGTATTTGATTGGAACTTTACTTATGGCTTTGTAGTTATGAAACCAACTAAAGCAATCAAGTCAGATAACTATTTGCAAATTTGGGCCTTTGTTTTACTTCGAAACTTTATAACGGTAGTCACTGCATGTATTTGATTGAAACTTCGTACAAGATATTACAGTTATAAGACCTACTCAATTTTGTCATTTTGTAAGTTAGATACCTCTTATTTGCTTTGATTTGTCACCAGTCTCAATCAAATTTGTATTTCTGTTACAAATATTTGAATAGTCAAGCGCGCTGTCCCTCCGACAGCTCTTGTTGTTATAAAAATAAAACATTTTTTTTAAAATTTGAGATTCTCTGTTATTTTTTAATGATTAATGTCCACTTTTCATATTCAATTTTTTTACTGTTAGTCTTCCGACATCATGTGCCCAGCATACTGAATACACCCGAATACTCACTCTCCCCTTCCCCCCTAATAAATGTCCATTATACACAATGGCATCCCTCTACAATCCACACTCACACACTTCATGCGCAAAATTTGAATTTATATTTCTCAGGGACCCAAATGTACTCCCTCCTCTTTTACAGTTGGGTTTTCTTGAGCCTCTTGCTTGGATCATAAGATACCAATTGACTGGATGCGAAATGTCAGTCAAACACGTTGATTATCCAATCAGCGATCAATATTGTTTCTGAGGCTGTCATTTTCAAGTGATTTGTCTCTTATCAAACAATACATTGTATTACATTGTATTTACTTGGACAACCAACGCCATGTGGCCAGTTGGTGGAAGGATAGTCGCTCATACGTCATGTTAATTGGAAATACATGTTTCATTGTCATTTACAACAGGACAGTTGTTATAGATATTGTACTGTTTGAGGGCCAAACAATGGTAGACTGTGATCTGGGCAGAGTGTTTGGCTTCTTCATGGTCGGTTTTAATTGCAAATGATACATTTATATAGATGTCAATAATGGTAATCTAAGGGTTTGTTAGGCGCTGTCTCCAGAAGTCTCCAAGATTCTCTTAATTTGTAACAGGGCTTTTAACCAAACAGACACAAGTGATACTCGGGATTTAATTACCTCTGCACTTCCTGCACATCGCAATAGTTTGAAATGTTCATTCTTATCTATATAAAACAAAACATGGTCCTCAAATTTGGCAGCAGTACACCACATGCTTAAAATATTGCAGCATGATTTCAATTCTCAGTATTTGACTGGCATATGATGCTATAAATAAAACCACCATTTACAAGGCTCCAGATAAAAAAACGTATTATAAATTAAGACCATGGGTAGAATAAATGCTCTCAATGTTTGCTATTACGCATTAACAGTAATTAGCCTATATATCTCACCGTTTCAATACCTGAGTATAGATTTATTTATTCATGCACGCCATTCTATGTCAGAAACGCATTGTGTCATGTTTTTGCTTAGTGTTTATCCTAAATAGTTACAAATCCCCTTCTGCACATTTTTAAAAGCAAAAGCACTAAAACTTGACATACTTAATTCTGCTAAACAGCAAAAAAAAAGCCGCTGTAAGGCCATTCTTAAAAAAATGCTTGCTGTGCTCCGACCTAGTATTTTTCATGTGTGTTGGTAGGTAGGTATGTTTTTTTTTTGCCAGATTTTAATTTTGTATAGTCATATTTAATTAAAGTGGACAGAAGTCAAGAAAAAAAATCAAAGCTTTAAAAGTCATTAAAAAAATTTGGGTAGCTACAATTTTGAGAGAGCAGCACATCAAACAATAGTATAATGCACAAAACTGAAGAAAAAAATTCTGGGGACATAATCATTCTATATCTGTTGAAGAAATGCTAATTTCTCTTCCTTGAGCCACTCTCTAAAGTGAACTTTTCTTTTTTATGCAACCATTTGGTGACTTAATGGTTGTATGTAGACTATCTAATACCGGGACAAACATGTTTATAAATGCAAACGATGACCAAACGAATAAAAAGTAAACGGAAATCGGACTACATTGGCCCCCAAATTTTTGGGGTAGCATATAGTTATCGCAGTGTCTGTCCTTCCTTCCGTTTGGTATTTCGTGTCAGGCCTGTAACTTTGTCATGCATAGATGAATTTTGTTAATACTTGCTACAAATGATCAACATGACATGACGACGTGTCACAAGTAAGATTCACACCCATACCTCAAAGGTGAAGGTCACACTTTGAGTTTGTTTGATATCATTTTGAGTCTGTGTGATATTTCGTGTCCGGCCTGTATCTTTGTCGTAAATAGATGGATTTCATAAATACTCACTACAAAAGATCAACATAGCATGACAACATGTTGTGCGTAACAACCACCCTCCAACTTCAAAGGTCCAGGTCACACTCTAACTTTGTTTGACGACACTTTCAATCTGTCTCAATCAGTCCATGCCTCTTAATACCCATGGATACATCACTACCTATGATAAATAAAATATAATAGTAAATTATAAATACATCATTATATATCAGGTGACACTTACCAGTGACATTTATAATTTCATACTATCTTGATCAGATGTGGATGAGTTATACCCCTTGAATGATCAAATGACTTTATTTGACCTTATTGGCACTCTAGCATTATAGACGTCTATATAGTGTTTGACTAAGAAGAACATGCATTTAAAATGTGTTTGCTTTCAATCATGCCGTGTGGATTAAATTACAATATCGCAGTCTAGATTGTGCATTTTCACATGCTTGGTAAATCATCCAAAACCACGTTGGGCTTAACTAGCCACACAGTACCACAGCTAGGGCTAGTTAATTTACTAGTGACTATGATATTCTGTAAAGGAATCAACATTGTATGTGTTGTAAACATGTAAGCTACATTTAGAAATTTTATACTATGGCAAAAAATATTTATTTTAGTTTGTTAAAGGGAGTATATCAGGAGGAAAAACGTCTTAAAAATAAAATAATCATTAATATGGATAAAAACTACATGTATCTATTATCATTACTTAATAAAATCTGAAGGTTTTGTATGTCAAATCCACCAAAATGTGATAAGGTTCTTCTGTCAAGGTTCATTCATAATTATGTGTCTGGGGTCCTTCTCTACAAACTCAACTGGTAGTCAAACCTGTATTATAATGTACTTAAAATGGCATTGAAAATAGAGCAAGGAGGATAGCTTATTAATATTTATCTCTCTTGCTGGACTGAACTAGACCTGGTTAGCTCAGTCAGTAGCCAGTCTGACTATCAATGCAGGGGTTGTGAGTTTGAAACTTCTACTGGTCAATTGATAAACACATTGCATCTCGTCATTCTTATCCAACCACTGATTCAAGTGGAAAAGTTGGTCAGTTAATTGCAGAGATGGGTTTGCTCTAATACTGGTTAACCCTCAAGGATACCAGAAAAGAGTGGTTAGGTTAAATGATCATCTTTTAACCCTCGATGGCATAAAATGAAGCTAATTATCAGAACTGGAAAATTCTGTTCACCATAACAAGGGAACATTTAGTCAGGACAATCAAGATTTAAAAAACTGACCTTAATATTTCTTTGATTTTATGCATTAAATTAGCTTCATTCAATTGAAAACGTTGGAAAGGGAGGGTGATTTGGTCAGTACAAGTAAGATGTAAGAAAGTAACTTCAATATTTCTTTGATTTAAGTATTAAATTAAAAACGTTGGAAAGGGAGGATGAGTAGCTTTCAAGCACTGACTATTCAAGCAAATTGTCTTATAGGGGGTAATCTGAGTGGTATCTTACAGCAGGATTACCTGCCTCTTCTTTTATATAAAAAGGCTGTTTAGGTGGGTATTTGAAATCAGGCTTCCCATGTGTTACTTGCTAGACTAGATACCTAAAGCAGCATTCACATGTTCGTGGTAAACAAATTAGTGATTCTCCGATACAGCCTCCAGCTTGATAAACATAGACGGAAACTTTTAATGTTTAATTCTTAATGTTCATCAGTTACTTTTTGCCTGATATAAATAATCAAACAGCAGCCAAAATAAAGTTAACAGCCTTTATATCTGCAGTACCAGCATCTCTTTGTAAGATTTCTGTTCTTCACTTCCACTGTGTTTTTTGGCAGTTTTGCAGCAGTTGATATCTGATGTAGCAATTTTAGCTTCTACTGCTGTGGACTGTTTTGACTTTTATTATGCTTAAGGATTTGTTACAGAACTATTACAAATCTATAATTGGAGTATTTAGTTTATACCAATTTATTTTAGCTTCATTGAAAGAAAGGTCGAAGCTCTAAAATCTGCTATCTTAGTAGAATCAGTACTGAGTGTTATTTTTGGGGTCAAGCTTTTCTCATCACCGGTATCTGTCCTCTGTCCATCTTCTGCTATTGGGTATTAATGTTTTACAAGAATATGTTCTACTTTGAAACTAAAAATGCTATGGTTTAGATATTTTGTATGTTACTCTACCAAGTTTGTTCAGCCCTACTAATTTTGTTCAAATCATGATCCTCTGGTTTGACCCCATCATAGGACAATATAGGCAATAAGTTTTTTTAAATATTTTTTTTCCATTCTTTTTTATGCTGATTTATTTCAGCTTGATTTTGAAGTGAGCTCAGGTCTCATGTAAGTTAAATCTTATATAATTTTAAGTTAAAAACAAGTAACTTGTAGTACAAATCTCGCTTGAAGTCTTCCTGGGTAGAGCCAGTACTAAGCATATTGCAGAAAAAGTGTTTTGCTCAAGGACATCACACATAGCCATGGGGGAGGATCAAACCCACAAATTTTATATCCTGGGTTTGATGCTTTACTTCTTGACCATGCACTCTCATACTAATTTCTCCCAAGTTGCTGGGTAGAACTAGTTAGTACCAAACTTTGTTTTGAAGAGGCCATTGTGTTGAGTCTAGGATTGTGAAATTGTAGTACGGATAGAAAAGCTGTAAGAATTAGTGAAGTGGGTTGGTTAAAAAATCTGGGTACTGCAGTGAGGTCTTGACTGGTAGAGCATCAACCTCATATATGGAGGGTTGTGAGTTTGGTCCCCGATCGGGTCATACCAAAGACTTGAAAAATGGTATTAGAAGCTTCCTCGCTCAGAGCTCAGTGTATAGTGGATAGGTCTAGATATGACTGGCCTGATGTCAGTATAATGTGACTGCCCAGGTGGTGTATTAACCATGTATCTATGGCATGATACACCGGTGTGGCAGCACTAAGAATACTGTCTCAAGTAGAGACTGTCACAATTTTGTTAAAAGCGATGCTAAACACAATTGCAACATTAAAACTAAGGAAGCCGAACCTTAGAATGTCTGCCTACATCTTTGTTAAAATTCAGAGACCTTGGTTACCATTATACCTATAGGCGATATGCATATTTTCTCTCCTTGAATCTCTACAACTTCAAAGGTGCACACGTTTTTAGATAAAAAACCCTTTTTAGTAAGAGGAAACTGTAAAGATAAAGATAAAAATTGAGTTGTTCCTTTTTTATTTACACTATATTTGCTACGCAGTACTTTGTTCTCAATGCATATTTATTTGTTTTGATATACCTGTTAGAGAATAGTTTATTCTCTAAGGCAAACATTATTCTTGCTCAATAGTCTCAATGTGGTAGTTCTAAACTTAGTGAGACTTGTACCTTAGTGAGAGAGTGATTGTAGCAATAAACAAAATATAAAAAATATATCTAATAAGACAGGCGGCTTTTATCTAGCCGCTTCATGTGAACAGGATATTCCTGTCCTGCAGGGATAAATGTGTTGCACGGAAATGATGGCAGAATATCCTTATTTGGTATGGGAGAAAAAAGAATTTTCAATGCAATGAAATGAATGTGCCATTTTTTGTGTTTCACTGAATTTGAAATAGGACTTTTACTGTTTTATTGAGTTGTTAACCTACATCATCCTGGAAGTCTTGCTTTATGCCAACGGGTGTAAGCCAGAAAAAATGATACCTGTATTTAGGGTTACTTGACCCCAAAAATAGGGTCAGTTGGTAGCCAATCGGGGACTAAAACTGGGATCGAGATATCCGGAATATCGACACAGACAATATCGAGATAAAAAGAATTTTTTTTATAAAAGCAAAGTAGGGAAAAACTGGGACTGGCAAAAAATACCGACATTACCGGAATAACGATTCAAGCGATATCGAGATAACGAGTTTCAACTGTATAATGATACACACACAACACAATTTCCACACTGACAGTGTGCTGCCTCATGATAATTATCCTCTCACATCTGAGGTTCAGGGTTTGAGCCCTACATAGTAAATATCAGTATTTTAATTTGTAGTTTACCATTTGCTTGTGGAAGAACTCTGATTCATGTTGAAATAAAACGGAGTGTCAAATATTGTATCTAAAACTTGTGTTAATTCTGTTTAAAAAAAATTACACCTGGATCCATGAGCATTTTTTACCAATTCTGAGCCAATCTCATGGCTATGAAAAGTCCCACTTGTGTAATGAGACATCATCTGTGGATCATTTTGCAAATGTCTTTCTGTTTCTTTCAATATATAGTGTAATTTAACTCTAAATAATTTTTATCCCCTGCCAAAGATGAAGGGGATATGGTAATGGTGTCTGTGCGCCGTTTCAAGTGCGATCTGTAACACTTTTGTCAGAAGCATAACTACAAAACTATTGAAGAGATTTTGTTGTATCTTCTCACAATGACAGAGAACATTGAGAGATAGTGCATTGTACAAGTACCATAACTCTAACTTGCTTACTTTTTGAATTGTATACCTTAAATTTACTTGTCCAGAGCATAACTCCTTACTTGTCCAGAGCATAACTCCAATACCATTCAAGAGATTTTGTTGAGCCTCAAACAATGACAGAGGACATTGAAAGGAAGTGCAGTCTACAAGAACCATAACTCTACCTTGCTTACTTTTGAATTATCTCCCTATATTAAATTTACATTTTTGCCTGGAGCATAACTCAAAAACTGTTTAAGGGATTTTGTTGAATCTTCACACAATGACTACCTTGCCTTATTTCTCAGTTATCCCCATTTATCACTTTTAGTACATAAATTTTGTCATAAAGATTACTCAAGAACTATTCAAGGGGTTTAGTTGATATTTCACACAATGATAGAGGACATTGAGAGGAAGTGCATAGTCCCAGAACTAGAGCTCTACATTGCCAGATTTTTAATTATCTCCCTTTATTATATTTTGTTATGCTTGTCTGGAACATTACAAAAAGATTTTTGAAGGGATATGGGTATTTGATATTTCACATTATTATGGAGGACATTGAGAGGAAGTGCAGTGTGCAAGAACCATAACTCTTTCCTCTGTCTTTACATAATTATTCCCTTTGTTATTATATTTTATTATGCTAGTATGGAACATAACTCATGAAGTGTTCAAGGGATTTAATTGATATTTCACACAATGATAGAGGACATTGAGAGGAAGTGTAGTGTGTAGGAAGCATAACTCTTTCTTCTGTCTTTGCAGAATTATTCCCTTTGTTATTTTCCCTTGTTGGAGCATACCTTGAAAAGTTTTGATGTGAATGCTTTGAAACTGCATAGTTACAATGATATAGAGCATTGACAGGAAGTGCACAGTACAAGAATTTGCTATTATCTTTGTTCTGAAACAAAAACACTCTTTGTCAGCCGTCTTTATGCACTTTTCATCACATGATCCTACCCAGCAAATCATCTAGTGAGAAGTCTATATTATTCTTCATATTAAAACAAAAAACGCTCTTTAACGGCCATCATTATGTGCTTTTCATCACATGATTCTACCTAGCAAGAAGTCTGTAATTATTATTTTCCCTGCATGGCTCTGGCAAAACTAGATATCCGGTAAAGTGTTACGATTGTCTTCACAAAAAACATGCTTATGTTTGATAAACAAGACAGACCATTGTTTGTCAGGGCATAAATCAATTATAAGCAATGTTGTGTTTTACCATTAATAGTTAACATATCAGAATCTAACTGAGGTACAATTCAGACGAGATTACAGTTGGAAACAACATAACTTCCCGATTTAGTCAAGATTTTTCAATCAATTTATCAGTTGTTATAACAAAATTTTTTCATGAATTTAGTTGAAAATATCAATTTTAAATTTGGGAGCCATAAAAAAACAACAAACAACGTGTTTTAATGATTTTTGCATTGTACCGCACTATATCAACACTGCAGTGTAGTGTGTTTCTGAGTCATACTCTAGTCTGTCCACATATTGTTACATGCTCAATAATAAGAAGTCCACCATAAAAGTTATAATGTATAAACAGAATTCTCACCCAGCTGAACTTCTTCATCCTTTGTATCAGGAAATCATACATTGGTGGATTTGGAGGATGTACAGGGGGTCTGGAACTCACTGCGCTGCAGAGAGTCCCTATCCCCCTGCCACTTACAACCAACAACAACCCCACCAACCTGCTGGCACCCCTTTCACTGAAAACGGTGGATATGTCTATGTTAAAACATGTTTAAGTATAAGGTGATATAAAAATGTATATACTTAGTTGCTTAGTTATATGTATATACTTAGTTGCTTAGTAAAATGTATATACTAAGTTGCTTAGTTATATGTATATACTAAGTTGCTTAGTTATATGTATATACTTAGTTGCTTAGTTATATGTATATACTTAGTTGCTTATTTATATGTATATATACTAAGTTGCTTAGTTTAATGTATATACTTAGTTGCTTAGTTATATGTATATACTTAGTTGCTTAGTTAAATGAGGATTCTTCTATAGTATATAAATAATCTTTAAGTTTCTGTCATGCACAATATGTCTTTTCTGGGAAAAATATTATCTGTAATCTTAATTTTATATGAACAGGAAATGTTTCTCCCTTGATTTTTACTGTATTTACATCAGTAACATAAGGAAGTATTGACATGCCTTACTTATGTGACATTAATATTGACCCTAGATTGTTTAAGCTTATTTATTTAAAGAAACACACAACAGTTTTGATATACTTCCGCTTAACTTAAAATAATTTCAGGAAATTGCATATCTGCATGATGCCAACATGAAAATTAGATACCGTCAAACATGTGTACGCGGTCACCTCTAGTGAGCAGCCACTTGTCTTAAGCAGCCATATTTGCTTTTTCCCATTTCTATGCTTTCAGAGCAAAATAACCTGTATTTAAAGCAACAACTTGTTTTAAAAGGCTATTTTTGCTCCCTTTTCTTCTTTTTTTTTTTTTTTACTGTACTCAATTTTGTGTGTGCGCTGAATTTTGTTTATAGTTCTTCTGGCCAAAGGCACATTGCACATTGTCTGTCATCCGTCGTCTGTCTCCTGTCGTCTCCAAAGTGTGTTAGCAGCACTGTCTCTGAAATCACTAGTCCAATTAAACTGAAACTTCACATGAATGTTCCATTGCATAGGAGACTATACAAAACATTTTATTTTTCAATCTGAAATTCAAGATGACTGGCTTTACTAAAAATACTCCAAAACTTAAAATCTTCTCATGAATGGCCCCAACAGATTTTCAAAATGTTTATGTTGTAATGATGACTAATTATAGTTTTATTAGATTTGTTCAAATGATGTCCCTAGGGTTATAATGACCCCGCCCCAAGGGTTCAATTAGGGGACACATGTCATTATAATATAAAAAAATTTTTTTTTTAAAATGGTAATGATTTTGCCTATTTCTTCACAGAAGCTTCAAACAAATTTTTCACTTCTGGCAACAAGTTACAACAACTAGAAACTAGTTGTTTTATGAACTTTTCAAATGTCATGGCCCCTGCTAGATCACCATTGCCCTAACTGTTTTTAATGAAAAACACTAAAATTATTTCAATATTTTATATTTTAGCTGAGCTACATGTTTAGCATTTCTAAGCTTTATACTCTTTGGGAAACAAAACTCTTTGTTTTCTTTTCTTTTTTCCAAATCTGGCTCATAGACTCATTTTAGAGTACTGGTAATGTTACTTTAATATAAAAACATTCTAATGGTAACAAAAATTAATTAAATTTCTGAAATTATATACAGTAGAACTTCGATAGCTCGAACTCGGTTGGTTGGAACAACACCAATCGCTTGAACCGCTAACCTGGTCCCTGCCAAATTCCTATTTAATTTCTATTGTTCTACCACTGATAGGTGGAACAGTCGAACAAATTAGGTCCCGCCAACACACTTACCTTTGTTTTTCGCACTTTCCAGTCGAACAGCTGATCAAAGATAAAGAAAATCAGAGAAGTTCCATGTTTGTTCACGTATTCAAAGGTGTGAAGTAATTTCTACACGTCATTATATTCCCACTGTCTTAAAGAGCGAGAAGTTTGTTATGATAATTTGGCGAGTGTGTTTATAATTGATTACACGTTTGCTTTAATTGTATACCGCATGTTGCATTAATTAAGTTAATTTGATTCCTAATTTGATGTTTACTGGTAATTAAAAAATCAAAATAAAACCAATTTATATTGCAAACATTGAAAAATAAAGAGTGTCACATACAATTTTACCCTATAAATCTTAGACATGGGAAGTTCAGTCTCATTGCACAATGTCGCATTAACAACACATTTACCTGAAGAAGAAACGGCTGAGTAACTTAGTGATGGACCCATTAACCGGGGGATAACTTAGTCAGCCTCTTTGACAATTGCTGAGCAACTTGGTGAAGGACTCGGTAAAATCGGAGTGTGATTATCATGTCATTTACAA
Source organism: Panopea generosa (assembly GCA_029582155.1). Classification (NCBI taxonomy): domain Eukaryota; kingdom Metazoa; phylum Mollusca; class Bivalvia; order Adapedonta; family Hiatellidae; genus Panopea; species Panopea generosa. The sequence continues at coordinate 7,070,053 of CM055909.1, forward strand.
TCTCACGCACACCGAAAGCTAAATATAGCTATTTATACATGAGTATATAAAATTATGATGACAAAAGGTAAATTGAGTAATTATAGTGTAATACATTTAATTATATTTGGAGATTATCTTTTCTGGTATATTGTATTTTCTACATAAACAAGAAATACACATCATTTACATCGGATTCATCTATTGCACCTGTTCAAAGCGTACACATGGGATTCAATAACATGCTCATAAATGTACTTGTATACCATGTACATGTACGATGATTGTTTCGCCAGGCTTGACTCGAACTACCGATGACTCAAACTTTTTTGTCCAGTCCCGTATAGTTTGAGCGATCGAAGTTCTACTGTATGTGAGATTTTGTTATTTTCTGGTTTTATAGGTATTTGTAATATGCTGAACAGTTGAAAGTGAAATCACATAGCAGCGGTAGCCCTTATCTTGGTTATAAAAATAGATCTTTATGACATTGGTAAACAACCCATTATGATTGTTGATAAGCATGCTTCCTCTGTTGCCATGGTTACTGCATCTTGTGAGAAAAGTGGGTCAGCATAAAATAAATATTAGCAAATCATTTGTGTATTTTCATAAATGAAAATGAAAATATGCTACATACACATACCATATTATATTATTATTATAGATAGAAATTAAAAAAAAAATCATAAAATGTATATAGTTGTAAAAGGGATGAATTTTGAAAAATTATTCATTCGTCTGTTCATTGATATATAGTCAAAAGTTTTCTTTCATTACAAAGTCATGTACATTGTTCTTACCCATTTAATTGAATTTTGACTGGTTCATATTTTTTTAAGGAACTGAATGATAATAAAACTATGCATTTGAAGCGGATCTAGTCATCAGAAATCATGATCACCTGGCTGTTGTTTTTTTCTTTGATGAAAAGCATTTAAGGAGGTTATGTTTAAACTGGTGCCAGCTTGTATTTCATTGGGCAATCATAAAGTAATATAAACATCAGTTTTCTCTCTTAAAGTTGTGAAACACCATGAAATGTGAGTGTTGCCCTCTCAGTTACCTGTATATTAGCCTGTATAGCCAGCAATCACCTTGTGCAATTGGATCACATTTTGTGGGTAAAGCACCTGTAGATTATAGATTCCCCATACATCTCCAATGTATACAGCCAGAAGATATTTTATATATATTCTTGAAGAATCAGACAAGCATATAATCAGGATCTCAGATGTTTATTCCCTGGAACAAAACAAAGGTTAACAGAATGATTGACATCACTTGTTTTTTTTTTGCCAGGTTTTGTTTGTGATGTAAGTCAAGATGGCTTCATTATATCTTGAATTTCCATGGTCAAGTGGTGAAAGGCGCCATCTCAAGATAACTTACTCTCACTGCTAAGGTTGTAGGTTCGAGTCCCGCTCGCTATAAAAGCTTTATTTGAGAAAGTTTGCCAGTTACTTGTGGAAGGACGGTGGTTCTTCTCTTTTACTATTTTATTTCTCATTATACACATACATATATGTACATAGCAACATATTGTCCAAAACATAATAGAAGAAGATTAGAGTAAACTATTATACTATACTGACATGTTGAGATTTACAACTTTTATATTAACAAGTACATTCAGACTATCTTTATATATTCTTATAATGAATATTTAAACTGTTCACATAATAATTTCTTTCTAATAATAAGTTATTAAAAAAAAACACAGCAAAAAATCAACAACAAACAAACAACATAGTAATTATTTGTTTGTTTTGCATTCTACTTATATATTTACTTTCTTTTAATGAGACAATGCCACAATGTGTTAAATAAATAATACATATTTCTCTGTATAAAATGAAAAATAAGTTTGCTTAAATAGAGTGTAAAGAAAGAGTAGTAGATAAGAGTAGGGGGGTTAAGATAAAGTGAAAAAGAAGGACGGTGGTTCTACTCAGTCTGAGGTCTTCCTCCACCAGTAAAACTGGATATGCCATAATATATAACCTGAAATGTGTTGAAAATGGCATTAAACTCCATTAAAAACAACAACATTATCTTTGAATTCAGTAATGACTGTGGATATGTTGCTTAATATTTCTCAAACCCATTAAAAAATGACTTAACCCTTTGGAAAGTAGTCTTTAAATACACATGGATTTCAAGTCTTTGTTAAACACATCATTAAAGGCTGTGTATTTTATTGCATTTTACACACTTTATTAAAACTTTTGATTACCCAAATAAAAGTACCCCTTCTGCAAAATGCTTTGCATATTCAGTGATGTGCAGTATACATGGGTCCTACATGGCCGAGCGGTCTAAGGTGCTGTCTCAAGATCACTTACCTCCCACTGCTAAGGTTGTAGGTCCTGCTCGCTCCAAAAACTTTATATGAGAAAGTTTCCACTTACTTGCGAAGGACGGTGGTCCTACTCAGTCTGACTCACTCAGTCAGGTCTTCCTCCACCAGTAAAACTGGATTTGCCATAATTAATAAATTATGAAATATGTTGCAAATGGTGTTAAACCCCATTCAAAAAAAATAAATAAAAAATACTGTATAATTTTTTATACTGTACGCCTTGGCTGCATTCAGGTCAGTTAAACGTTTGCTAGTGTTTGTTAACACATTTTCCTGGACACTGGCATAACCTCATATTAGCATGCAGTACAAGAGGATGTTAGGAACCATTGATGCTTTAATTTACCCTTTACTTAATATAGACGCCTTTGGACACCTTATATAGAAGTCTTTGTACACCTCTAATATAGAAGGCTTTTGAATTATTGGCAGAATTATGTTTTGACAGAGTGGAAAACAGTACAGGAAGTGTTCATATTGCTCGTTTCGAGCAATCTGAACTCTTCCTGCACTGTTTTCAAAGGCCTTCGATGACTGTTATGGGAAAATGCGTATCTGTGGAGTAAAGGGTTAAATGTGTGTTCAGCAGTGCTTAAAGCAGCCCTTCACACAAACATAAGAAGCATTCCGGCTCCATTTTGAAATATTGGCTCTGTTAGTTGATCAGTATCTTATTTATTAGAGTAAGACTTATGAGTAATACAACCTAATAAAATGAGATCACTTGAAGGATTTTATCAATTTAGATAAAAATAGCAAAGTTGTTGTTGTTTTAACACTGCATGGTTACTCACCATGTTCAAAGTGTGCTATTACATCTTACATATCAGCAAGTTCCAAATGTTCACTCTGTTTTTTTAAAAAGGTCTGTATCAAAGAAACACAGCATCTTGTTTGCATTGGTCTGCATGACATTTTTGTTTTGTGTCTTGTATCCTGAATTGTCATGCTTAGCCAGTGAAAATGGGTCAATCAATCAAAATATTTTGTAAGGAACTGGTTTTAAAAAGTTCTAGCTGTCAGTAAGACTGGGTATTGTCTGACCATTAGCAATACAATATGTATCAAGGTACATCACGATAAGTGATACAATATGGTACAGATTATTATAAAAAATATGATTGCAAATGTGGTGAAATTCATGTGTAACTTTTAACTTGAGTAAAACAATCTTCTTAATACAGTCATCAGAACAAAAACTCAGTTTTCAGGATTGATGATTTTCATTCAATAATTCCCTTCACTGGCTCCAGTGCAGTACTAACTGAATACCATTCACTAGCTCCAGTACAGCACTGATTGAATACCCTTCACTGGCTCCAGTACAGCACTAATTCTATACCATTCACTAGCTCCAGTACAGCACTGATTGAATACCCTTCACTGGCTCCAGTACAACACTAATTGTATACCATTCACTAGCTCCAGTACAGCACGGATTGAATACCCTTCACTGGCTCCAGTACAGCACTGATTGAATACCCTTCACTAGCTCCAGTACAGCACTGATTGAATACCCTTCACTAGCTCCAGTACAGCACTGATTGAATACCCTTCACTAGTTCCAGTACAGCACTGACTGGATACCCTCCACTAGTTCCAGTACAGCACTGACTGGATACCCTTCACTTGCTCCCGTACAGCACTGATTGTATACCCTTCACTAGCTCCAGTACAGCACTGATTGTATACCCTTCACTAGTTCCAGTACAGCACTGATTGTATACCCTTCACTAGCTCCAGTACAGCACTGATTGTATACCCTTCACTAGTTCCAGTACAGCACTGATTGTATACCCTTCACTAGTTCCAGTACAGCACTGCCTGGATACCCTTCACTAGCTCCACTACAGCACTGATTGAATACCCTTCACTAGTTCCAGTACAGCACTGACTGGATACCCTTCACTTGCTCCACTACAGCACTGATTGTATACCCTTCACTAGCTCCAGTACAGCACTGATTGTATACCCTTCACTAGTTCCAGTACAGCACTGACTGGATACCCTTCACTGGTTCCAGTACAGCACTGACTGGATACCCTTCACTTGCTCCAGTACAGCACTAATTGTATACCCTTCACTATCTCCAGTGCAGCACTGATTGTTTACCCTTCACTGACTTCACTGCAGCACTAATTGTATACCATTCACTGTCTCCAGTGCAGCACTGATTGAATACCCTTCACTGGCTCCAGTACAGCACTGATTGTATACCATTCACTAGGTCCAGTACAGCACTGATTGTATACCCTTCACTAGTTCCAGTACAGCACTGACTGGATACCCTTCACTAGCTCCAGTACAGCACTGATTGTATACCCTTCACTAGCTCTAGTACAGCACTGACTGGATACCCTTCACTAGCTCTAGTACAGCACTGGTTGTATACCCTTCACTAGCTCTAGTACAGCACTGACTGGATACCCTTCACTAGCTCCAGTACAGCACTGATTCTATACCCTTCACTAGTTCCAGTACAGCACTGACTGGATACCTTTCACTAGCTCCAGTACAGCACTGACTGGATACCCTTCACTAGTTCCAGTACAGCACTGACTGGATACCCTTCACTAGCTCCAGCACAGCACTGACTGGATACCCTTCACTAGCTCCAGTACAGCACTGATTCTATACCCTTCACTAGTTCCAGTACAGCACTGACTGGATACCCTTCACTAGCTCCAGTACAGCACTGATTGTATACCCTTCACTAGTTCCAGTACAGCACTGACTGGATACCCTTCACTAGCTCCAGTACAGCACTGATTGTATACCCTTCACTAGTTCCAGTACAGCACTGACTGGATACCCTTCACTAGCTCCAGTACAGCACTGATTGTATACCCTTCACTAGTTCCAGTACAGCACTGACTGGATACCCTTCACTAGCTCCAGTACAGCACTGATTGTATACCCTTCACTAGTTCCAGTACAGCACTGACTGGATACCCTTCACTAGCTCCAGTACAGCACTGACTGGATACCCTTCACTAGCTCCAGTACAGCACTGACTGGATACCCTTCACTAGCTCCTGTACAAAACTGATTGTATACCCTTTACAAGCTCTAGTACAGCACTGACTCTATACCCGCCACTAGCTCCAGTACAGCTCTGGTTGTATATCCTTTACTAGCTCTAGTACAACACTGGATGTGAAAGCAAACAGTGTACTGAACAGGCATACTTCTATGTTGGAAAATGAGATTTTAGTTGGTTACTTGCTGTATTGCAATACAGCAGATAAAGCACAGCGGATAAGATCTGCTGTATTTCTATTAGGGGTATTGCGATAGTGTTCAATGCCCATGACCCATATTTACGTTTGCTATTTACAGCTTTCAGGAAGAAAGAAGCCAATTAGGAAAATGTGTTCTTTTTAAATTTAAAAACTTTCAATTTCAATAAAAGTGGCCCACAATATTCTTTGACAAATTTTATGGAAAGTCGGCATCTTAATTTTTTTTTTAAATTATTGCACCTGTTGAGTAACTGTTGAGTATCTATCATTCAAATTTTCTGCAACTGATTATCTATACACATTTTCACACATCAGACTGAGTGTATTCTTTGGCAAGCAAATCTCAAGCAGTAAGCAAAGAGTTGGTGACTCTGGAACCAGTTCTAAGACAAGATACTAGGTCAGTGTCATCATCTCAAGCAGTCTGCACAGAGTTGGTGACTCTGGAACCAGTTCTAAGACTAGATACTAGGTCAGTGTCATCATCTCAAGCAGTAAGCAAAGAGTTGGTGACTCTGGAACCAGTTCTAAGACTAGATACTAGGTCAGTGTCATCATCTCAAGCAGTAAGCAAAGAGTTGGTGACTCTGGAACCAGTTCTAAGACTAGATACTAGGTCAGTGTCATCATCTCAAGCAGTCTGCACAGAGTTGGTGACTCTGGAACCAGTTCTAAGACTAGATACTAGGTCAGTGTCATCATCTCAAGCAGTAAGCAAAGAGTTGGTGACTCTGGAACCAGTTTAAGACTAGATACTAGGTCAGTGTCTTCATCTCAAGCAGTAAGCAAAGAGTTGGTGACTCTGGAACCAGTTCTAAGACTAGATACTAGGTCAGTGTCATCATCTCAAGCAGTAAGCAAAGAGTTGGTGACTCTGGCACCAGTTCTAAGACTAGATACTAGGTCAGTG
>CM055909.1:7077045-7292045 GCA_029582155.1 Panopea generosa
TCATCATCTCAAGCAGTAAGCAAAGAGTTGGTGACTCTGGCACCAGTTCTAAGACTAGATACTAGGTCAGTGTCATCATCTCAAGCAGTAAGCAAAGAGTTGGTGACTCTGGAACCAGTTCTAAGACTAGATACTAGGTCAGTGTCATCATCTCAAGCAGTAAGCAAAGAGTTGGTGACTCTGGAACCAGTTCTAAGACTAGATACTAGGTCAGTATGAGACTCCTGTATAATAAATAAACAGGCAAAGTGCTGTATACTGGAACATCATTGTAAGCAATGTATAAAATACAATGGCTACAATAATTATTTGGTTGTATATTGGAGGGCTGAACTATCTTGTGATTTACAGAGAAGTTTGTTTACAGAGTTTGTTTGAAATGTTGAGTCCCTGGAATGTAAGGAGATGCTAAAACATGTTTGTATCTGCTATATAGGTTTAAAAGAGTTCAAGGTTGTCCAGTTTTAATTGAAAGCAGGTGGCTTCATCTTGATCAGTGATATTTAAAAAGGAAACTGTTTTGGAGAACTTGGACGCCAATGTTAGCTTCAGAAACTTCAGCACTTGTGCTAGTGTAAAAATTCATTGAGATTGCATTGTGTCCTTTTAAGATCAAAATGTGTATTTCTGGCTTAGATGCTTAGATGTTTTATATGGTTGCAATTTGAAGAAGGATAGATTACCCCTGCTGTGGCCGAGTGAAAATCTCAAGATCACGTACATATCACTGCTTTAGTTGCGGGTTCGGTCACGGCATGGTCAACAAACTTTGTTTTGGCATGCAGACTTTAGATGGTGGTTTTATGCAGATTCATTCTGACGTAATGTTGAGGTGTTTTGATGTCCACCAATAAGACTGGATGCTATACTATAATAACTTGAAATGGCCTCAAACCCCATTTAAACACACAGAGCTAGAGCAAAACACATATTTGGTGCAAGATGGTGACTAGATCTGAACCACAAGACAGCATGGTATTACAATAGAAGCACATACACTCTTTTTCTAGCATTGAAAATAAAATGAAGTATGTGCGGCAGAGATATATATTGATTTTCATGTCTACTTTTCAGAGAGCAGATCTTACGTGTGAAGAACGATGACAACATTCCCTTCTTGTTGGTGGGAAACAAGGCAGATCTGGAGGATCGACGTCAGGTACCGCTCGATGAGGCCCACCAGAGGGCACACAGTTGGAATGTACCATATGTAGAAACATCGGCCAAAACACGAGCAAATGTGGATAAGGTACTGTGAAGTAATCTCTGTGCGATTTCTTGCATGTGTTTTAGTGTGTAAGTGTTAGAGTGAATAAGAATTGTTTCCTTGCTGGGTAAGACACAGTTGTTTTAGCTTAGGATAATGTTTATCAAAATTATTTAGAACTCCATATTCAGCATAACCACAGGGTAATCTGTAGCTAGATACTCACATGGTATCTATCCTCCAGACTTCTCCACAGGCCATTTTAAGCAAAGAGGAACCTTAACCCTTTACTCCATAGATACGCATTTTCTCGCACCAATCACAGAAGGCCTTTGAAAACAGTGCAGAAAGAGTTCAGATTGCTCGTAACAAGCAATCTGAATACTTCCTGCACTGTTTTCCACTCTGTCAGTTAATATAAACATAATTCACCCAATAAATCAAAAGCTTTTTATATTAGGTGTCAAAAGGTGTCTATATGAAGTAAAGGGTTAATGCTTTGAGCTTGAATATATCAGAAATAGCATGCCAAAGCTCTATCTGAAATAATATTTTGCAAAGGTCTATTTAGCTTTGAATATTTGGAATCTTTTGTTCATCTTTTTCAATTTGATGCCTATTAATATAAAACCTGTCAGTCTGAGTTATTGTACTTATCAGTCATTTTACTAATGTAATGAATGTAGTACTGTTTTCAAGGATTGCTATCTAACACAGAACTTGTTATGGGTAATGGGGAGAAGCACCACGTGTGCACTCTCTTATACTAGTGTGACATATTGTATGTCTCTATGAAGCCTTTTTAAGATGATTTATTTTGTGTTTCCAGATGGACAGTAAATCAGATATCCTTTAAATAATAAAAAAGCTGTTCATCCATGCTACCTCATAACCAGCGCTTAAATTCCATCAAGTGGAGAACTTGCAGGATGGGAAAGGGTCATGTGTTTTAACCACTGTTTCAAGATCATTTTCTATACCTCCCGCTGCTGAGGTCATTCATTCAAAGACAGTTTTTGTTTTTTTGTAAAGTTTCAAATTTTTAGTTCTACTGGCCAAAGGCCAGAAGTGCTTATGCGATGGCGCGTTGTCTGTCGTCCGTCGTCTGTCGTTTGTTAGCAGCACTTTCTCTGAAACCACTAGGCCAATTAAACTTCACATGGGTGTTTCTGTTGCATAGGAGACTATACAGAAGATTTTTTTTTTTCGATCAGAAATTCAAGATGGCCGCCATTACTAAAAATAGTCCAAAACTTAAAAAATCTTCTCATGAACGGCCCAACAGATTTTCAAAATGTTTATGTAGTAATGATGACCAACTATAATTTTGTTAGATTTGTACCCCAAAAGGGTTAAAATTGAGAATTACTAAATTCGTTTTCTTAAGTACCGTTATGTCAGATTTTTCATATTTTGCATAGATTATCCCTATGTGTAGGGGTTTGATTGCAGATAAGAATTTAGGGAATAAAATTTATAGGGGCCCTGTAAGGGGACTTAGAATTTTACATAGGGATACTATGGGAAAACAGAAAATTCTCTTTTTCTTTTATCTGTTCTTAAACCAAAAGGCCAATTAAACTGAAACTTAATATGGGTGTTTCTATTGTATAGGAAACTATACAGAAGATTTTTTTTTTCTATCTGAAATTCAAAATGGCCACCGTTACTAAAAATAGTCCAAAACTTAAAAAATCTTCTTTTCATGAACAGCCAAACAGATTTTCAAAATGTTTATGTAGTAATGATGACCAACTATAGTTCTGTTAGATTTGTTCAAATGGTGTCCCTATGGTTAAAAATGACCCTGCCCCGAGAGTTCAATTAGGGGACACATGTCGATATAATATTATTATTATTATTTTTTTTTAAATGGAAATAATTTTGATTATATCTTCACTAAAGTATTGTTAGGTAAAGGAGGTTAAGATTTGTAAAAATGACTGGGTTCCTATGTCTTAAGGGGTCAGGAGGGGCCCCAAAAGGGTACAAATTGGGAATTAGTAAAATTGTTTTCTTAAGAACCGGTATGTCAGATTTGTACATATTTGATATAAGTTATCCTTAAGTGTAGGGGTTTGATTGCAGATAAGAATTTAGGGGCTTAAATATATAGGGGCCCTGTAAGGGGACTTAAAATTTAACATAGGGATACTATGGGAAAACAGAAAATTCTCTTTTTTTTTTCATTTATCCTGAAACCTATAGTCCAATTAAATTGAAACTTCACATGGATGTTTCTATTGCATAGAAGGCTATGCAAAAGATTTATTTTTACTATCTAAAATTCAAGATGGCCACCATTACTAAAAATAGTCCAAAACTTAAATAATCTTCTTCTCATAAACAGTCCAACAGATTTTCAAAATGTTTATGTAGTAATGATGACCAACTATAGTTTTGTTAGATTTGTTCAAATGGTGTCCCTAGAGTTAAAAATGACCCCGCCCCGATGTTTCTATTGCATAGCAGAATTTCAAAAAGTGCTATGGCCACTGTGAGTCAGTAGAGCGTCCTCAGGCCCTCTTGGGCCTCTTGTTATGTTTATGAGCATTTGTCAACATTTCGCTTCCATCATTTGCAAAATTAATGTTTTTCATAATAATATTGCAAAGACAACAGATATTCAAAGTTAATATAAATATGTTTTAATAGTTCAATTATATCATAATTATAAAATAACAGACCAGTTATTTATCATTTTTATCATTTATATCATAATTAAGGTAAAAATTATACCAAAATAGGTTGACAATTACATTACCATTGACTTTGTTGCATTGCTGTCAATTATAATTACCGGTAGGTCAAACTTTTACTTCAATGTTTTATTGAAATAAACAAAGAGGAAAAAAAGAGAAGCATTTTCACTTCTATTTATTCTAATTAATTTATAATTACAATTAATCATTATGATGATTGGAACAGTGGACTGTTATACTGTACAGAACTGTCCTTTGATCAGGCACATAGGAACAGAGGTTTGTTATACTGTACAGAACTGTCCTTTGATCAGGCACATAGGAACAGAGGTTTGTTATACTATACAGAGCTGTCCTTTGATCAGGCACATAGGAACAGAGGTTTGTTATACTATACAGAACTGTCCTTTGATCAGGCTCATAGTAACAGTGGTTTGTTATACTATACAGAGCTGTCCTTTGATCAGGCACATAGGAACAGTGGTTTGTTAAACTATACAGAACTGTCCTTTGATCAGGCACATAGGAACAGTGGTTTGCTATACTATACAGAGCTGTCCTTTGAGCAGGCACATAGGAACAGTGGAATGTTATACTATACAGAACTGTCCTTTGATCAGGCACATAGGAACAGTTGTTTGTTATACTATACAGAACTGTCCTTTGATCAGGCACATAGGAACAGTGGTTTGTTATACTATACAGAACTGTCCTTTGATCAGGCACATAGTAACAGTGGTTTGTTACGCTATATAGAGCTGTCCTTTGATCAGGCACATAGGGACAGTGGTTGTTATACTTTACTGAACTGTCCTTTGATCAGGCACATAGGAACAGTGGTTTGTTATACTATACAGAACTGTCTTTTGATCAGGCACATAGGAGCAGTGGTTTGTTATACTATACAGAACTGTCCATAGGAACAGTGGAATGTTATACTATACAGAACTGTCCTTTGATCAGGCACATAGGAACAGTGGTTTGTTATACTTTACAGACTGTCCTTTGATCAGGCACATAGGAACAGTGGTTTGTTATACTGTACAGAACTGTCCTTTGATCAGGCACGCAGGAACAGTGGAGTGTTATACTTTACAGAACTGTCCTTTGATCAGGCACATAGGAACAGTGGTTTGTTATACTATACAGAACTGTCCTTTGATCAGGCACATAGGAACAGTGGTTTGTTATACTTTAGAGAGCTGTCCTTTGACCAGACACAGAGTCTCTATATTTCAGTCTGCTAACATTCATCCTACATATGTCCTCTTCGAGAAGGATAGTGGTTCTGCTCTGATTCATAGAAATGATTCTACGTACATGTTCATGCAGTCCTATTGTCCTATTGTATAAAACCAAATTCAGCAATGGAGAATTTTTGGAGAAGAATTCTTGAAGAATTGTGTTTCATTCTAACCCTTTATATTTTGTATCTGTAAATACTGGAAATAAAATAGATTTAAACCAAATTCAGACGGAAAGCAGGTGGTGTGGCAAAAGTTTTATTACTGTCTACTGTTTATTGGTTATTTTAATATCTAATTTACAAATAGTCTGTGATAAAGCTATCAAAATCTGTACAAATCCGCATTTCTCACTTTAAAGTGGTTGATATATTTGTTGTCTTCATAAATCGTGATTTATGGGTTTTCCCTGAGGAACTTCTCAGAGTTAACTCTGTCTTGATTTATCCTGAAAACGCATTAAACACCTTGGCTGCAATATATGTTAATCATCTTGCAACGAAATTATCTACCAGCGAATAATTCTGTTTGTCATTATTTAGCCAGTTTTTACTTTTATCATCAATATATAACAGCAAAATAGGCTTTAGATTCAGTAGTAAGCTAAATATGTATGTACTTGTTGACTCGATTGTATTAAAAAATATACCAAAATTTATAATAAAGACAGGGTAAGGGTTGAAATATATATATATATATATAAAAAAAAGTATAATTACACTTAAGTACTGTTATAAACTGCCTGATATAACCCAAAACCTTTATTACACTGTTTTTCTATGGCTCCAAAATTTCCAACCAAAATTTATTAAAAAATTGCGGTATAATAATTGATGAATTGATGTAACTCACTGCATTTTTCCAAACTGTGACCATGTATTTGTGCATCAATTACACCTTGATAATTCATATCCGTACATACGAAAATGGTTCAGACTTATATCTTTAGTTTTAATGAACAGATTTAAACCAAATTTGGTGTGTGACTTCACATTCAGGTAATACAGGTCAAGTTCGTATTTTGTTCTGGTCTGATGATTTTTGATGTAGAAATGTCCCTTTTTGGACTTAGATTATTGACAAATGACAAGAAATTGTTTTCTTGAAGGATTGGATGGATTTGATTCATATTTGGTAGAAAGATGTATGGTGATAAACTAAGCTTAAGTTATATTTCTGTCGAAATCCCTGCATATTAATTAGGTGTTCTGGGCTCTGATTGGCTGATAGTTTCCGACCTCTTAAGTCTTTATTTATCGACCAATTTTGACGAAAATTTATGGTTGGCTTTATATCAACAAGACCCAGGTGAAGTTTGACAATGGATGGAATTTTTCCGGCCTCTAAAATCTTTATTGATGGACCGATTTTGATGAAACTTGATATTTGGCTTTATTGATATCTACAATGTAGTTACACATCAGGGGCATCTGTGTTCCATGGACGCATTTCTAGTTATTGTTATAAACAACATTGCTTTTAATTGATTTACGCCAGCTGTAATGTTTATCACATATTGTCATGTGTCGTTTTATAGTGCTTCCACCAGAAACAGTATTGCCAAATAATGTAGAGCAGTGCACCTTGGGTTATTTATAAGGTGATAATAACACAATTTCATTTTGTAGATCCCGGCAAGCTTACCCTGAAGCAACATACTCAGCAACCTGTCTTAAAAGGCCCTTATACTCATTCCCTTGGCCAGCTGGTTTAGACAGGTTTGACTTTGACTGTTTGTGGTCCTACTCAGATATGCAATATAACCTGAAATGTGCTGAACCCAATTAAAAAATAAAATAAATAAAGATGCCATAAACCTGTGATGGGTTGAAAATGGTGTATAAAAATTACCCATTTGAAAAAGATATTTCAAGTGATTAGGGAATAGTGTCATGTTACCTGTGGGTGGGGCAGCTATCAGTAACATGCTAACAACTTCCATGAAAGTTTAAATCTGGCAGGTTCTGGTAATAAAGTCGATACTGCACAATCTTTCTGTAAATTTTGGAATCATTTTCATGATAGTGAATTATGTTTTATTAACTACAAATGATCTGCACCTCCTATGTCTAATGCAGAATAAATGTTGAGTGAGTGTATATACTACATGTATCAATATTAATGGGACATTTTTGTACTAATGGTTAGGTTTGAAAATATGTAGTGGAATCTCAAAATACTCTTCGATCCCGTTATCAATGTTATTTTTTTGCTGCTGTAGCTGTAGAGGTGGGGAGCTCAGAATGTCCATTTGCGGAGAGCATTTAAGTTGAAGTTGGTTATTCACACCTGTTATGCAACCCGACTCTAACTGATTGTGTTGTAATGTGATATAAGTGTATTTGGGTACAACAGGTACACCTTAAAACACAAACATTAACTTTGTTAACAAAATATATTATTTAAGACAGAGATGTACAATGTTCATGAAATAATTTTCATGACCTTAAATTAAAATGGTGGGCTTTTTTGATTTATGGATGGAAGACCAAAATTACTGGTAGAAAACTTTCAACACAAACTAAAAAAAGCACTTCAAGCTGATATTGAGTGTATTATTGGTCATGTTTAACGTGTTACTATCATTTGCATCGCTGATATTGAGTGTATTATTGGTCATATTTAACTTATTATTTCCTTTGCATCGCTGATATTGATTGTATTATTGGTCATATTTAACTTATTACTTCCTTTGCATCATTGATATTGATTGTATTATTGGTTATATTTAACATGTTACTTTCCTTTGCATCGCTGATATTGAGTGTATTATTGGTCATATTTAACTTATTACTTCCTTTGCATCTCTGATATTGAGTGTATTATTGGTCATATTTAACTTATTACTTCCTTTGCATCGCTGATATTGAGTGTATTATTGGTTATATTTAACGTGTTACTTTCCTTTGCATCGCTGATATTGAGTGTAATATTGGTGATATTTAAGGTGCTACTATCCTTTGCATCGCTGATATTGAGTGTATTATTGGTCATATTTAATGTGTTACTATCCTTTAGATTCACTAATATAGAGTGTAATATTGGTGATATTTAAGGTTCTACTATCCTTTGCATCGCTGATATTGAGTGTATTATTGGTCATATTTAATGTGTTACTATCCTTTAGATTCACTAATATAGAGTGTAATATTGGTGATATTTAAGGTGCTACTATCCTTTGCATCGCTGATATTGAGTGTATTATTGGTCATATTTAATGTGTTACTATCCTTTAGATTCACTAATATAGAGTGTAATATTGGTGATATTTAAGGTGCTACTATCCTTTGCATCGCTGATATTGAGTGTATTATTGGTCATATTTAATGTGTTACTATCCTTTGCATCGCTAATATAGAGTGTATTATTGGTTATATTAAAGGTGATACTATCCTTTGCATCGCTGATATTGAGTGTATTATCGTTCATATTTAATGTGTTACTATCCTTTGCATCCCTAATATAGAGTGTATTATTGGTGATATTTAAGGTGCCACTATCCTTTACATGGCTGATTTTGAGTGTATTATTGGTCATATTTGACGTGTTACTTTCTTTGTATTGCTGATATTGTGTGTATTATTGGTCATATTTGATGTGTTACTATCCTTTGCATCGCTGATATTGAGTGTATTATTGGTCATATTTAACTTGATACTATCCTTTGCATCGCTGATATTGAGTGTATTATTGGTCATATTTAATGTGTTACTATCCTTTGCATTGGTCATAATTACTGTATAATATTCTGACTATTTTTTACTAGTTTGAAACATGTGCTATTGCAGATTTAAGCGGGATAATAATAATTATGTTTGTCCATACAGTTAGCCTATACAAAAATACAACTTACAAAAAATAGAACATTTGGCCCTTTCATAACTTTAAACAATCAAAGTACTTACAGTACTGAAATCTGGGTAAAGAAAGTAGTTGCAGAATTAAAAGTACACTTATGTTTATAAACTAGTCTTTTAACTTAACCACTAGGCTTATTAGATAAATGAATATGAAAAGAATTAATAATTAATCATAGATACATTAAAGCTAGAAAGTACTGAAAATATTTCCAAGATAGCTAGTATTAATCTCCGAGCTGAAGTAGGATAATCAGTGATTCCAAACTCAGCTGTCAGCGATAGGATTTCATGTACATCCTTTGGTTTTGGAAAGTTGTTACTATTTATAGAACATCTGTCCTACGAAGTTTGAAATGCAACTACAAAATGTAGGCAAATTTACCCAGGTCAGTCTGTTTTAGTAATAACTTTAGGTCATGTGACTGTTATCATCCAGTAAAAAATGCTGTCATGTATCAGCATCATGACTTGACAATTTCATATCAAGTAATATTGTAATAAGTCAGTGGGAGATTTAGCCAAGAGAAAGCAAGGACATCTTGCACTGATTACGCCAGGTGTAAAGTGACATATATGCATAACCAATGCATCAGTTACAATTGCTGCCTGCTGACTATTGTTATAGTGGAGTATCAGACAGTGAAGACTTATCACGTTTTGGTCTGGGTTATTCTCAGGCTGGGTCTACATTGTTTGCAAATTGTAAAGCGAGACTGGGTAGTGAAAATAGAATGTTGATCATTCACGCCAGAGGTAATGGTTTGGCCCCAGACTAGACCGGATAGTCTCTCGATCTGATGGTCTCTCAGCAACAAACCCCAATACTGATTCTATCCAGGAAGCTGATAACTAGTGATTCACATAGTTCACAATTCAGTTTATTAAATGTTTATGTCACAGAACCTAATATTAAGTCCTTTATTTACATGTATACTACCTAGGTGACATCATTGCCTTGCTGGACATAATTACATTCCATATTTTCTTTCTCTTCTTGTTTGTAGTTAAAATGTACCATGACATGTTCTGATTTCAGGCATTCTATGATCTAATGCGTTCCATGAAGTCTATAAAACTGGCTAAGCGTTCCACGATTCCGCGTAGAAGTACCGTCAAAATTGAAAAAATTAATAACAATCCTCAAACAGCAGATAAACAGAAAGAGGGGTGTTGTGTTCTTTTGTAACGGGGGACTCAATTCAGACTTGAGCTTAGAGGGGTTTTCGGGTTTCATGATTTTTTTTTATCATCGGACAGTTGTAAAAACAGCAAAACTAGAAACTGTGTGGATTGAATGGCTTTGGTACATGTGTGTGATTTGATAATGTGAAATCATGTTATTGGAGATACAATACAATTAATAAGATCAAGATTTTTTTCAACCCATCTTTTTATAAATTTTTCATCAATAGAAAAAAAAATAGGAACTCCTAGAAGTGATGCACGGTACGTTTAACAATAACTCTGAATCTGTTAATCTTATATGTTATGCTGATATATAAAGTAGACTGCTGGAAAGGTGACCCACAAGTGTTAAAATATAGTTTCAATGCCTCTCAGCCTCTGAAATATTTAAAAAAAAAAAGAAAGTTAAACAGCGTCAGAAAGATCAAGACCTAAGTAACAAGAATATTTGAAGTATGCAATTTTCTATTCAAAGATTAGTATTGCTTCTTTACTTGTTGTGGTCATTAAAATTAATTCAGGGTTGCTGAACCTGGTGGAAGACACACCAATACATTATATTATACTCTATAATAATACAATTGTGTGATAGTTTCTTTTTTTACATAATTGCTTGGATATCAGTGGACCATTTAACTTCAATATTTGCTAATCCTAGTCCTTGATTTATATGTTTAGAATGTCTACAATACAGTCGTTTTCTTTTATCTTATTGATCTGTTCTTGTCTTCCTTATCATAGAATTGTGTATTTTAATATGATATTCGCTAAACTAGGATCTTTTAATTGCTTACTAGTATTAATAAACTTAATGACTTCTCATATTTGTTTTCATCCATTATGGCCACTTTTACTGATTTTTTTTTTTTTAAAAATGAAGGTGGATTTCCACTATAAATATGTCACTTACATATCTGTATGTACTAAATGCTACGTTAACATCTTTTACCAACAATTTACTGTTGTTTTTTCTCCACATTTAGAAATTGATCTGAGGTTCAAATGCCAACTATTTCCCTTTAATGAGAATGTATCTGTTCTCTATACCAGCGTTACATATAGCTCTATGGCTGCGTCATTAATCATAAAATGTTGACAGACTATTTTCAGCATGGAAATAGCTTCATTTGCCTCCAACAGATCATGAAAAAACAATAATTATCTGGTTAATGGAAGTGAGAAATACTAAAAGTAATACATTAAGAAAAAGATGGGGTCGGTATAAAAGAGTAAGCGTTTATTTAGGAAGTTCATTTTTGCAAACCATAATTATATAATTAATCATATTCCTTGAATGACGGGTCCTCCGTGGCCGAGTGGTCTAAGGCGCCGTCTCAAGATCACTTACCTCTCACCGCTATGGTCGTAGGTTCGAGTCCCGCTCGCTCCAAAAACTTTATGTGAGAAAGTTTCCAGTTACTTGCGGAAGGACGGTGGTTCTACTCAGTCTGACTCAGTCTGAGGTCTTCCTCCACCAGTAAAACTGGATATGCCATATATAACCTGAAATGTGTTGAAAATGGCGTTAAACCCCCATTCCTTGAATGAACTCTCCCCTTCTTATAAATCTATTTTTATGGAAAATAAAATTACTTACCACTTTTGTTTATCTTTAATCAAAGTTACAACAATATACATGTATTGCAATGTGGTTTACAGCATTTTACACAATTAATCTTGATTTCCCATTTATTCAGGAGGGGGGGGGGGTAAATGAAGTCAAAGCAAAAAAGTGTTGTACGAGACAGTTTGTTCAACACTACTGCTACAATGTAACAAATCTGCTGTATCCAGTGCAGTGGTTTGTTAACAAATGTCCACCGTGCCTGCAGGAAGCTGCAGGGTTTGAGCCCTGCTTATACCAAAAAGTTTGTAGATTTAAACATAATTGTCAACCAAGTGCCAGTGTAAAGTTACTGGATGAAGTTACTGGATAAGGTATCAAAGTTACTGCATGAGGTATCAAAGTTACTGGATGAGGTATCATAGTTACTGGATGAGGTATCATAGTTACTGGATGAGGTATCCTGTGACAGCATAGGCTCCTAACATTGTCTCGGGTAGGTGATGATGTGATGTGTCTGAGCATTGTTGAAAACAATACAGAACTCCATACAATACATGTTAATTTGCTATAATGCACCGACCCATTGCTGTGAACCCACTGAGCCATTGCTGTGAACCCACTGAGCCATTGCTGTGAACCACATGAAGTTTTTTTGTAAGCCCCTTGACTCATTGCTGTTAGTGCCCTGAACCTGATCTTATAGCTGAGCACAGTTAGCTCAGTTGGTAGCATGTCTGAATATCAATCCAGGTGTCATGAGTTTGCATCCCCACCTGGCCACAGTCCCTGTAATAATTACGTCTCATTGTCATCTGTCTCACTGATAATTCCAGTGGGAGGGTTATCAGTTATTTGCGGAGATGGGTGTGTTCGAGTATTGGTAAACCTTCCAGGATGCCAGGAAAGAGAGGTTATGTAAACTGTTTCTTGATGCCATAAAAATTATGCTAAATACTCAAAAACTGATTTGTTTCAACCCAAATTGATCTACCAGTAAACTGAGCTCACAGCTGGGGGAAATTCATGAACTTAAGCATTAACATGCTTTTATTAGCTATTTATGTTTCTGATACTGAAAGATCTTTAAATTAAATGTAGAGCAAACTTATCTTTACGAGTGTGGTTGCTGCTAACTTCATAAACTGATCTTGGGAAACTCTGGAAATTTGGGTTTTTAACATTCTTGCAATTAATCAAATATACATGTGCTTGCAAGTTTAATCTAAAAATGAAGTGGATATTTTTTAATGTAAAAATTGGATTTGGGGTATTTTTTCTTGAAATAGAAAATGGGGAAAGAACAAGTTTAATCTAAAAATAATATGAATATTTTTTAATGTAAAAATGGATTGGGAATATTTATCTTTGAAGTAGAAAATAGGGGAAGAACTAGAGGCTAACCGCTCATAATTTGGAGATGTTATAATTTGTTGTTCATTTTTTCTGGGATCTGCCAGGCAGATAACCAGTACTTGACAAAGCTTCTGTAATTATTTACAAGTCACTGACTACTACTCCACATATTTAGAGGTGGGAGACTCGTGGGCCCAGGACAAAGTTCATGGTTAAATAAATTATCATAAGATACATGGGAACTTGATCTCATAGCCCATGGATTGACCCTCAAACACATTACTGACTGAGATAACTGGGACCCTGCCGTAGTTTTCATTTAGAATTATGGTAAATCGGTGTTGCTGTGTTTTATATATTTTTTGGGGAATGGGGCCAGGTACCTTCAGTAGGGGAAGATGGTGTGATATTGATGAAAGTGGGAAAAAATATCAAAACAATGGAAATTATAAATAATTACCTAATCTGGAGAAAAAGATACATATCAGTCAGGTTAAAAGTATTTCCTCTGTGTGGTAAAGTACTTAAAAACTTTTGTAATACATTCTTCCCACAAAAAATGTTTTAAATTTAAAAATACAAAAAATTACTTCAACTTTAGTTAAAATAAGTGTTTTCCTTAAAATTATAAAATAAATCGTAGACAATCAGCACACTGACAGCTGGAGCAAGTAAAATTATATCAAAGTAACAATCTAAGTTATGTGCAAATTGACTTGTATTAGCCACTGTTTACATCTACAATGTAAAAAGAATAAGCAATTAAAAATGAAACTTATAATGGTAACTGGATCAGGTATTGTTTCCTGCCGTTTTATTTTCTCATGGTAATTAACATCCATGTGGGGTAATCTATCTCCTAATTGGTCTTAATTGATGAAGTAACAAAAAAATATGATGGATTACGAGTCTCTTGATAATTTGACTGCGTGTTTTGGCATCTTACCTCAAGGGTGCTAGCCATTTTGTAGATTCTGAAACTATTTCTGCAGAGTTTTTTGTTGCATTGGTAACTTAAAGAGACATGCATGTATTACCAGAATTGTGTTTATATAAGCATAAATATTAAAAAAAAAAAAACAACAGAAAAAGAGTACAGGGACACAAAGTTAACATTGAATGATTTTTACACCATCATATTACAGTAGAACTTGGCTGGCTTGAACATGGATGGCTGGAACACTACATACAGCCCAAACCACTTATATGGTTCCAGCCAAGTCCCATTTCGATGTATATACATGTATTACATGTATGGTATGAGGTGAGTGAACAATACTTAGCTCGAACAACATTTTAACTCAAACTATTTTGTCCAGTCATGTTGGGTTCAAGCCATCAAAGTTCTAATGTATAGGGAAATGTTCAAATATTACATTTTCAGTTCTTTTGTCCTCTGTAATTCCTCTGGTGAATGTTACTATTAATAGAACAAAAACAATGTCTGTAGAAGGCCAGGTGAGCTTTGATTTGTCAAAGTTGTAAGAATTCAATCGTTGTACAATAAATAATTTTGAAACTAACTCAATTGAAATCAGATTCCATTTCATAGTAGATTTATGACCATCCGTCTGTTTCATTAACGATTAAATACAAAGGGTGAAACTGAGAATAACTAAGCAAAAGTCGAACATTTGACAGACTGATTTGGGACATAAATACCTGGGACTCCATTGTTGACATTGGATAAGGACAAACTAGGAGTTAAAATTAATTTGAAAATCATCCCCTATCGTGCAGATTCGCGACTTCTAAAAACTAAACAGTTAACAATTAGCCAGTTTTGAATATTTCTCGTTGGCAAATTGGGTAAGAAATATTTTAATTCCCCCTCCAGACAATTACATCTGCTTTCCAATATAGATACAAATCCCATTCTTCCCCAAGCAGCTACCAGCATATTTACATTATGCACCAAACATATGTTTAGAGAAAACCACAAACCTTGCATCTCAGTGTAAAGTAGTAGAATGGCAATAATCAGTATTGTCCATTATCCACAGTTGCAGATAGGACTTCCTTCATTAATCATTACTCTGTCTGTCTGTCTGTCTGTCTGTCTGTCTGTCTGTCTGTCTGTCTGTCTGTCTGTCTGTCTGTCTGTCTGTCTGTCTGTCTGTCTGTCTGTCTGTCTGTCTGTCTGTCTGTCTGTCTGTCTGTCTGTCTGTCTGTCTGTCTGTCTGTCTGTCCCCTTTCCCACCCACCGCCCTCTTTAGCAACATTTATCAGGTAAACGCAGTAGTAAATAAAACATAAAATCAGCCATTTCATTTGCCTTTCTGTAACATTACCCATCCCCTCTATAAATGAATCTGCCACTCCCTTGTCCTCTCCACATGTAGACAAGATTGCATAAATCTATCTGTAACATACAACATACTATTACCATAATTATAAACAATCCAAACCTTATCAAATTTACTTCCTCTTCTCTTCTTATATCCACACTATTTCTGCACTTAACCCCAATTGCATCTTGACCTTAAAAATATATTGTTTTCGCAGTCATTGAGTGTACCAAATTAAGTTTTGTCATTTTTATGACCCTACAATTAGAAGAATGGTGAAGTGCAATTAAGTGTTACCCCTGTCCGTTTTTCTTTTTGTCCTGTGTCCGAGGTAAAAAATTGGTTTTCTATCAATTACTTCTGAAGATGTCTATGTATTTGATATTTCATGTGTACCTGTATAATTATAAATGCAGTTTAAGTACCGTATTTGTCAACTTCAGTCAAATTTTTGCAGGTTTTTTTTTTTACTCAATTTCTGTAAATGATTAGTTTCTGATCAATAGCGTGGGCATTCACTTTGACAGACACATTTCAAGTTATACGGTAATTGAATCTTGTTTTCAGATCATTTCTCGTTTGTTTATAATTTATAACAAAGTACATGCATTATTTTGTGTTTGACTTGTCATATTATGTATATATGTTTACATGTAGTTTATTTCAGCAATAAGCGATGCATTGTGGGTCTAGAGGTAGATTGTCAGACCCAGGCAGTGCATCGTCTGGCGTCAGTTTTTCAACTTTTGTGGCAACTACTACTCTGAAACTGTTGGCTGCAATGATAAAAGAATTTTCAGGAATAATGTGTATTTGAATCAACAATAAAAAAGAAAGTTTTAGTTGATCTGAGTCCAAAATGGCTGCCACAGATGAAAAACTGAGATTGCAACATTTGGATCAACTGGTCCAAAATACTAAACTATAAAGAGAGTTTGTCTTGCAGTTAAACTACGCGTATAGACCAGTCATAAATGAAATGGAAACAACTCTGGAAGAAAATATGAAGAAAAAAATCTATGGCTGAATTTATTATAATGCTAAAAAATTTAAGTTTACGTGAGGTTCGTGTCCAGCTTGCTCCAAAAACTTTGGTTGTGGAAGAAGGTTGTTCTACTCGGGTTCATTCTTAAGTCTTCCTCCACCAATAAAAATTGAATATGCCATATATAACATGAAATGTGTTGAAAATGGTGTTGTTAAACCTATATTAAAAAAGACAATTTCTCCGCAGAACCTGCCTCTCTGGTGTAGCTCAACAAGAAATGTTTATGTTCTTATTAAATATATTAATTCTGGTGTTCATTCACATATTCCGAGATGTAATAAATATTCAACACAATTTATTGCAACGTATTCATTTTGTTTTTTACATTTCTCTATCTAAGATGTTGGAAATTTGGGAAATGTTCAAACAGACAGATTCCTTCTTGAATGTAAACTCTTATAAAATAAAAAAAAACAAATAAGAGAAAGAATGTTTGTAATCTATTTTTTAACATTTAAGTAGTGGCAATTTTCATCTCTTCTTTGAATTCTTAGATAAGATTATTGTCAGATAAAAGCATGTTGTGTAATATCAACATATTTGTACAGCAGGATAGATGTTGTAACATGGTGTGGGGGACATGATAGCTGATGTAATATAGTGTGGGGGACATGTTGGCTGATGTAACATGGTGTGGGGGACATGATAGCTGATGTAACATGGTGTGGGGGACATGATAGCTGATGTAACATGGTGTATGGGGACATGATGGCTGATGTAACATGGTGTAGGGTACATGCTGGCTGATGAAACATGGTGTGGGGGACATGATAGCTGATGTGACATGGTGTGGGGGACATGCTAGCTGATGTAACATGGTGTGGGGGACATGGTAGCTGATGTAACATGGTGTTGGGGACATGATAGCTGATGTAACATGGTGTGGGGGACATGATGGCTGATGTGACATGGTGTAGGGTACATGCTGGCTGATGTAACATGGTGTGGGGGACATGATGGCTGATGTAACATGGTGTGGGGGACATGATGGCTGATGTAACATGGTATTGGGGACATGATGGCTGATGTAACATGGTGTGGGGGACATGATGGCTGATGTAACATGGTATTGGGGACATGATGGCTGATGTAACATGGTGTGGGGGACATGATGGCTGATGTAACATGGTGTAGGGGACATGATGGCTGATGTAACATGGTATGGGGGACATGATGGCTGATGTAACATGGTGTTGGGGACATGATGGCTGATGTATCATGGTATGGGGGACATGATGGCTGATGTAACATGGTGTGGGGGACATGATAGCTGATATAACATGGTGTGGGGGACATGATGGCTGATGTAACATGGTGTGGGGGACATGATCGCTGATGAAACATGGTGTGGGGGGACATGATAGCTGATATAACATGGTGTGGGGGACATGATAGCTGATGTAACATGGTGTGGGGGACATGATAGCTTATGTAACATGGTTTGGGGGACATGAAGCGATATGGGGCTTTCTACTTGGTACAAATATTTCCATTGTTGATTTAAAGGGATTATATTGGCAAGTAACACAAACACGCTGTTAATCCAGACTTTTCCTGTATGCAGTGTGCATTAAATAATGCTTATGTATTGTTAATACTTCTCGCAATAAAGTATTGCGCAATGTTTACATTGAACTCCGTAAACTTCCCGAACAAAGCCTCGAAAACGAGATTGGAAACGAGTCTTCACGATGTTATCCGATGATTGATCTGAAACCCGAAAGAGGTTCATTGAAAATGGTGAATGTAAACAAAAACAAAAAGGTGGCTTCATAAACCCGATTTTTGTTATAAAGAGGTTATGTATTTAGGTACTTGAGACACGTATATTTCTAAGTTATAAGTGTATCTTCATGCTGGATGTGTGTATTTAGGACAAGGAATTGACGGTAATATGCCAATATAATCCCTTTAATTATCTTTATTTCTTTTGGAGGTAATAATAATTTTATGTAACACTGGTTCCTCCATGGCCGAGTGGTCTGAGGTGCTGTCTCAAGATCACTTCTCACTGCTTAAGTTGACGGTTCAAGTCCTACTTGCTTCAAAAAAAATATATGTGAGAAAGTTTGCCAGTTACTTGCAGAAGGACGGTGGGTCTACTCAGATTCATTCTGAGGTCTTCCTCCACCAATAAAACTAGATAGCTATAATATAACCTGGAATGTTTTGAAAATGGCGTTAAACTCCATCCAAAAAAATATATAGATGTAACAAAATCATGAACAGAAATGAATCATTACAGCACTTCAATAGGAAATTATTTGCAACTTAAGTTTCAGCTACATATATGTAAAAACAAGGAGTATCAGGGACAGACTTGTAGCTTTAGGTTATTATACCGGTATATATATAATAGTTATAATTCTTACTCCACCCAAATATATATAATAGTTATAGTTCTTACTCCACCCAAAACCCATGTCTGACATCACATGCAAACAGCTTATTAAATTTTGATTTTTAAAAGTGTTGAAAAGAAATCATGATGGAAAAATAAACATTGCACATAAACCTTTTGACTTTCGAAATTAAATTTATCTGATGGATAAATACACACTGCACATTTTTAGCTTTGGAGGAAATAGTGAGCCATCATAGAACTACAGAGATTTGAACATGACCTTCCATATGTTTTTAGTACCAGAACTGCGTACCCTGTATATACACGTATAGGTAATGTTTTACATGTGCCAGTGTAAACAAATCAATGCTGAAAGGGGGGCACATAATTTTATTAATTTTCTCAAACTCGACTTCTGAAAATTATCTTTCTGCAGTGCATGATGCAAATATGACATTAACCCTTTACTCCATAGATATGCGTTTCCCACACCAATCACAGGAGGCCTTTGAAAACAGTGCAGGAAGAGTTCAGATTGCTCGTAACGAGCAATCTGAACACTTCCTGCACTGTTTTCCACTCTGTCAGTTAATATAAACATAATTCACCCATTGCTGATATGTGGTGAATTAATGCTTTCAATATCAGAGGTGTCCAAAGGCGTTTATATGAAGTAAATGGTTAAAATGCCCCAGTATATGTGCTGGGGTCAGTATGTGTGCTGGGGTCAATTTCACTAAACATCTGGTTCAAAACTCAAGGTGAGACTTTCCTTAACTCAAAACTTTCAATTTGTATAAATGATTACTTGAACTAATTACATGTTAAATGTCCACACGTAATTAAGGTTGGAACACATCTAACTCTGTACAAAATGATATATGTAAAATGATCAATGTCAAATTTAATGAAGTTGTAACATTTAAACAAATTTGAGTTGAGGAAAATCTCAAGTTGAAATGTTTAGTGAAACTGGGGCCAGGTCCTTACTTTTGTGTCTGTTTTGAAATGAGGCGTATTCCCAGTCATATTTGGCAGTAACAATTAGAAATATTTTGTAATCTTCTGTTTTTATTGATATGATTGGGGGGGGGGGGGGGGGGGGGGGGGGAAGGGTACAAGGAAAGATCATTTTGTAATTTTTAAGAATTTTTAAATCTAGCTTGCTTTCGCTAGTTTTATCAAAAAGTCTTCATATGGCCATTTGTGTATATACCGGAAGGTGTAAAGTCTTCATATGGCCATTTGTGTATTTACTGGAAGGTGTAAAATCATTTGGCAGTAACAATTAGAAATATTTTGTAATCTTCTGTTTTTATTGATGGGGGGGGGGGGGGGGGGGGGGGGGGAGAGGGTACAAGGAAAGATCATTTTGTAATTTTTAAGAATTTTTAAATCTAGCTTGCTTTCGCTAGTTTTATCAAAAAGTCTTCATATGGCCATTTGTGTATATACCGGAAGGTGTAAAGTCTTCATATGGCCATTTGTGTATTTACTGGAAGGTGTAAAATCATTTGGCAGTAACAATTAGAAATATTTTGTAATCTTCTGTTTTTATTGATGGGGGGGGGGGGGGGGGGGGGGGGGTACAAGGAAAGATCATTTTGTAATTTTTAAGAATTTTTAAATCTAGCTTGCTTTCGCTAGTTTTATCAAAAAGTCTTTATATGGCCATTTGTGTATATACCGGTAGGTGTAAAGTCTTTATATGGCCATTTGTGTATATACTGGTAGGTGTAAAGTCTTCATATGGCCATTAGTGTATATACCAGTAGGTGTAAAGTCTTTATATGGCCATTTGTGTATATACCGGTAGGTGTAAAGTCTTTATATGGCCATTTGTGTATATACCGGTAGGTGTAAAGTCTTTATATGGCCATTTGTGTATATACCGGTAGGTGTCAAGTCTTCATATGGCCATTTGTGTATATACCGGTAGATGTAAAGTCTTCATATGGCCATTTGTGTATATACCGGTAGGTGTAAAGATTGATGCATGAATATAAGAAAAAATAGATTTCGACACTAATGAGTGTCCCTTGTAAAATGTTGAGAAGAAATCTGCAGGGAGGAATGAATAATGTTGTTGCGAAATACATGTCACAATAAAAAAAATATACAATATCCTTATTTCTTCTACTTTATACCATATGAGAATATAATTATGATTCTTTGTTTATTTCAGGTTTTCTACGATTTGATGAGAGAGATTCGATCACGGAAAATGAAGGCCAGTCAACAAAATAATGGCCAGAAACGAAAGAAGAAGGATAGTAAACGGAAATGTACCATTTTATAATATTTTCTTTATTTAAATTTTAGGTGACTTTAATTTGCTTCTTATATTGTTTTATTGGACCCTCAGTGGACCAGATTTGAGTGTTTTAATTTGTGAACAGAGATCTGACCAATCAGAACAGGTATATTATTCACTAAGTATATCCACATGTAATCGTACATCAAAGTGCAGATAAACAATTTCTGCAAAATTGACCAATCAGAATGCAGATTAACATTTTCTGCTAAACTTAAACCAATCAGAATTTAGTGTCAAGTTCAGTTTGAGAGTTTGTTGGCATTCAGAAAGGACCAAACAGAGTCATTGCTGTTAAAACTACGCAAACAAGAACAGCAAAAGTCCAGAGGAGAAAAAAAGAAGAAAATCTCCATTCACCAAAAAAAAATCAACAGGAAACTCTCTGTTTTGATAGCAACATAAGAAGAGGATGAGAAGCAATAATAGCAACATTAATAGAGGAAGTGAAGCAAGAATCAAGTACTGTTTGGAGGACAATAAAATGTAATAAGTATGCTCAATACCTTTTGGAGCATTGTTACTGGATATTCTAGTTAGAAGGCTTTACATATTGTAACATAATGTGTATTTGATTTCAATTATTTGGTATGATACCTTATCTGAGTTAGACCCTAGAGAAAACCTGTGTCCTTTTGCTTGACCATGAAATATGATGAGTCCTAATAGACCATAATATAGACAAAAAAATTTTGGAGTACATAATACCACCTTTTGTATAAGTTATGATAATCTATTGATAAAATTGAAAATAATAATCTCCTGATGGGAGTGGAATTGAGGAAAGGTCAAGAAGAAGAAAACAGGCTTTTTTGTAAGGCCTTGTGATAATGTAACTTAATGTAATTGTTCTGTTAATTGTTCACGTCGTTTGTCAACCATGCCATTCTCTAAGAGTATATTGTCTTTCATTTAACTTGCTTCTTGGAAATTATTATGACTTATGTTGTGCATATATGGAGATTGGAAATGCAACATCTAAAATCAATGGACTAATTTGAAGGAAAGACTCTTTTATTATAAGATGAGAAATTTATAAATATTATAGTTAGAAACCAAAAAGAAAACAGTACTTTCTCATCTCCTCTAGAGTGACTAAAAATCAGGAGGAACATGGTATCTTCGTGTCTCCCTCTGGGATGACTACATAATTATGCTGATGAAGAACCAGGTTTGAAAATTAATAAGTGATTAATTAATCATTTATAGCTGGTAATTTCACTGTAAAAAATTTACAGGTAAAGTAGTTTAATTATATTAATCTTCCAGGATCCCAGGAAAGACGGTTTTGGTCAACTGATCTTTTATGGCATAAACATAACACTAAATATTCAAACAATTATACACCTTCAGTGTTCACTTGATGAAATAAACAATAGTATTACACTGGAATCAACACTAATTGATTAGTCTCTATTCGACTTTATAAAATATACAGGGTGAATGTTTGCGAATGAAGTTTTAACATATATACTGAATGGAGCAGCTAACCCGCCACCTGACATTTTATGTATTTTCTCAAAAAGTATTCAAGCAATTTCCATGAAATTTGGACTTCAATAAAAAAGAACAATGCTACGTCAAAGTCATTACATAAATGTCTGTTTATGTCGTAAAGGCTAATCAATATTTTGACAAAGATATTGGAAATACAAAAGTGGCGGGATAGCTGTTCTGTTCAGTATAGTTCTGTAGAAAATTCATTTTTCATCATATTTTTATCCAGTTTTAAGATAATATATATATTTATTTATATCATTTTCATAGATTTAAAAAAAAAATATCTGGACTTCTCAGTGATAAATAAATACACCAAAAAATTGCAATATATTTGATTATCTTGAATGGTGTTTGACTTTCACCTGCACAGGTGTGCTTTTCACTCTGTAGCTGATGGTTTTAGTGTAGAATGTGATTGAATGTATGCTTGTGTGCCTTATATAACTGGCTTTCAGAAGCACAGAGAACCAACAATATTTATATCCACAGTGAGTCGGGCAGAGATTTACATGTTGTGTAAAGCCACTTTATTTATATAAGTTTGAATGATACACCTTAAAACTGGTTAAATTAATTTTGTTCTTTAAGGGTATCTCAGTTGTACTACCAGGATATATACCTATGGGCTTATTTGATGAGCTTCTCCATTTGCCAGAGGGGTTATCTGGTTTTTATAGTTGTGAATACCAGGCATATTCTCAGGAGCTTTTTAAAGAGCTCTGAGGTTCTGTTTGAAAAATAGATAGGACTCCTATACTACAGGCATTTGTTCATTATGTTTGTGTTCTTCCCTTTTTTCTAGGCCAATGTATATAAGAGTAAATCTATGTTAATAGGCCACAACAAAACTGTTGAGAGTTGGATTGCCTTTTCTGTATGTTTAAAACATGTATGTGTTGAATTATTCAGCCATTAATAAAAAATATGTGGTGATAAAGATTCTTATAAAGATAAAAAATGTTTTGTTATCCTGCATTAAAAAAAAAAAGACAACATTACCAACCCTAAACCAGATATTATCAAAGGGAGATAACTCTTATTCTGATTTTATAGTGTTTATTGTAAGAGTCATTTACCTTTAATAGTGTTTTAACTCCACTGCTGCAGAGAGATAAAATGTAATAAAGTAGCTGGCAGCTGTCATGATGACTCACTTACTGCTTGGACTTTTGCATAATAACACTTTCTTTTAAGTCTTAAAAATTATATTGTTACTCTGATCAACTTGTACACTTACATTGCTTAATTTTGTCATCAATGGAAGATCATTTTTCTGTTGTATTGTAAGAGTTACTTCCCTTTAATTAATTTATAAAAAAAGTTTGGCATAATGTCTTTTAGAGGGCTTTGGGATAGATTATTGCTTTTTTGTTGAAATAAACTTACAACTTACCTTTTATGCATTGTTGATGAGAGATAACTCTTGTATTGTGTGTTGCCAGATTGACTCACCTTTCTTATAAAAATGTGCAATGTGATTGTTTATGTTTGTCTATGTTTGTCTGTATACGTGTAACTTTTACCGTAACTTGTCTAACTTTTTGCTGCAAATTTATCATTTAAAGACTGACTTCCAACATTTCAAATGTTTATTTAGTCTGTCTTTCTGTTCAAACTGTCTGTTTGTTTGCAAACTTCTGCATGGTCTATTTCACAATATGGGTTCCAAATTAGGCCATATTAACATCTGAGCATAATTAGATAAGAAATTGGGAAGTAGTTTTAGAAATAATTTTTCTCCCATACCAGATATGGATATCTGCATTTTTACTTTGGTTAAGTGTTTTTGTTTAGCCCTAGGACTGAGAAAAAATTCTCAAGCTATGACGTTGGAACCAATTGTGATGTTGTGTATAAAAATATATGTCATCATTTATGTAATTTAATGTTTTAAACACATTTCTGATTAAATTTTAAAGATGAATTATATTAAAATAATTATTAAGTGTGGTATGCAAGAAAAAAAATTGTTCATGGTTTTTTCAGTTTGGATAGAAAATAGTGTCCCTTGGGACTAAAACTATTTCCTTCGTGACTAAATTTTCTGTCCAGACCACAAACCCATGTAAGATCCTCTATATACTTGTATATTTGTCTAAAGCTCATCGGTTTGTATGATTAACTCTCAAGCCCTGCGGGTCACATGATTTAAAAAACACCTTTATAGTCCATCAATATCCAGTAGGAGGCTAACCCGACATGTTTGTGTGCATTATACTGTAGTCGTCCAGTACCTCATACTTGTGTTTCTTTATGTGTTTGTACGCCATACATTTTTCTTTCTTTCTTTTTTAAGTTTTTAACTGGAAATGATTGTAATGATGGTTTTGGAATTTCTAACTCTTCATTCCATTAATACAAAAAAAATGGATAGTTTACAGGAAATAAGAAAGCACAGGATACCTTTTTTGCACAAATTGGACAATACATACCTCTTTTTTCTTAATTTATTTATTTACACATTTAGGAGTTAAGAGCATTATCCAGTACTGATCATCAGTGTCTTTGTCTTCAATCATCATCACTGATCAATCACTGATCAATCACTTGTTATATATATATAACATGTCCATTTTATGTTGGTTTAACCTGCATGCATCATAACCTCATGATACTGTATATATTTTATTATTATTACGTTATATAGTGCACTTGATATTTATACTAGATCTATGTTCTTTTTATAAAATAGTCGTTCAGCATTATGTGTTGGTCATTTTTTTTATATGTTTGTATATTATTTTTTTGTCAATTTACATTGTGTGTGTGTGTGTGTGTTTGTGTTACATCTGTGACATTGTTATGCAATTCAGTGACTGCAAACACAGTTTACAAACATGCTCAGTGTTTTATCCCCACCCAGCTTCCAACTTAATGTTATT
Organism: Panopea generosa; assembly: GCA_029582155.1. Lineage (NCBI taxonomy): Eukaryota > Metazoa > Mollusca > Bivalvia > Adapedonta > Hiatellidae > Panopea > Panopea generosa. The sequence continues at coordinate 7,102,540 of CM055909.1, forward strand.
TGAGATGGCCAGTAGTATTGCAGATCAACTGTATCTGGTGACCAGTTGTATATGGTATCTAAATCTTGTCACTTGTTAAATCTGTTGATATCCGGTGGCTAGTTAAATCTGGTGATATCAGGTGGTTAGTTAAATCTGGTGATATCTGGTGGCTAGTTAAATCTGGTGATATCTGGTAACTAGTTAAATCTGGTGATATCTGGTGACAAGTTATATTTGAGTGATATGTGGTGACTACTTATATTTGAGTGATATCTGGTGACTAGTTGTATCTAGTAACAAGTATTTTCTTGTGACTAGCTATATCTTGTGACTAGTTAAATCTGGTGATATCTGGTGACTAGTTAAATCTGGTGACTAGTTAGATCTGGTGATATCTGGTGACTAGTTAAATATGGTGATATCTGGTGACTAGTTGTATCTGGTGACTAGTCTTATCTTGTGACTTATTATATCTGATGACTAGTTATATCTGGTGATATTTGGTGACTAGCTATTATACCACCAATATGACTAATGAAGTAATCAAATATAGGAGAGACATTAGAGTCTGCAGAGTTGTTTATGTGTTATTGATTTGTTATAATGACTGATTGAAGAACAGGAAAGTGTATATTGGCTCTACATCTGTTGTAATCATTTTTTTAGCAATTAAGCATTTGTTGCAAACTATAGATTTAAAAAAAAATATCTGGACTTCTCAGTGATAAAAAATAACACCAAAAAATTGCAATACATTTGATTATCTTGAATGGTGTTTGACTATCACCTGCACAGGTGTGCTTTTCACTCTGTCAAAGTGGTAAATATATTAGTTAGTTCGAGAACAATAACTTATATTTTCAGTTTAGTGAATTTAAATTATCGACACTTCTGCTTTCTGAGTCCGCTTCATTATATATGAACTAATATACAGAAACATTTTTGTTTATATAGTGGTAGACAGTTTTCAATGTGACAAACAATCCGGCAGAGGAATGGTCTACTTGTCACTTCATTGTTGAGCAAATTGTTGTGTTCTTATATTTTTATTAAGTGCTGCTTTTCTCCGTAATATTTTCTCATTAGATGCCTATATTTATGGTTGCCCATATTCATGGTAACTCATTTCATCTTTCTTGCTTTTTTTTGCTAAGGTTTAAGGTTTCAGAAACCTTTGCCTTGCATACCTGACTATGCTATCAGTACCCTTTCTAGGGTAAACAAAATCACATGTCATAAAACAGGATGGTAGAGTATTTTCTGTAGATTCTTAATCAGGTAATATCCTGGTTATTCTACAAGTACATGTATAAAGCAGACCGTAGTGTAGTGGACAGAGTGTTGGCCTGCTCATACCAGAGGTTGCAAGTTTGTTCCTCAATCTGACCTTATGCCTGTCTTAACACAACACTCGGGACTGGTTCTACCCAGGAAGCGGACTCAAGAGTGGTTTATATAAACTTTGATCTTTCTTCACAATCAAGCTAAAATAAATAAGAAAAAACTAAATCGTGTAATATAAAAACGTACTTGTATGAAACTTACGTCATCTTAATTGATTTAATTATGCGAACATGAATAAAGATTTCACTAATTTTTTCACATTGACCTCTGTAACAATAATGGGCATTTTACGTTATTGGACTTGATTGTACTCAGCCAAGGTCGCACTTGTATGTTATGTACTGTAGTATCTAAACAATCATTTAGTAGAAAACTTGCATGTACAGTTGCTTCATACTAAATCAACACTAGATTAATTGATAAACCGGTTTTGAAATGTGGACATTTGCATGATATTGTTAATGTGCCAACTGTCTTGATTCTCATGATCAAGTCACTGCAGCATCCTTTATCCCAGGATGCATCAGTCCACCTCAAGTTTAGCTGTATTTGTTAGTGTTCAAGTATAATTTTTATAATACTTACAGAATGCTTAAAAGTTTGCAACGAAGGAAATGTTTTACTTTTGTATTTGTTTCCAAGAATAATGTAAATTATGACTCCTTCATCATACCTGCTCATACTTGTATATTATAACAGTTATAAAGAAATATACTGTACTACTCTTGTATAATATTTGACTTCACTAACTTTTTATACCATTATTATATATATCATTACTATATTTATTATATTTTGCATTTAGTCCTCAAACTATGTGATGGGAAGTGGCACTTCAGACGATTATCACTTCTCATTTACCTCTCAGTCATTGGTGGTTGGGTTTAAACAGTTTATCATCATCGAAAGATTCTCCCAGACATGTGACCATAGAATTATTAAGGGCGTTGAGATTCTTATATGTTGAGTAAATTTGTATGTTAAGAAAATATTGGAAAATTTTTAGCAGTACGTATATGCAGGAAAAAGAATCTTAATACCCATCAAAGATTTCTATAATATATCATATTGGCAGTCTTTTAAAATGTTTTTTTACTGAGTTCATACTAAGTATAGACTGTATCTCTGTTATACATCAGGCTGTAAGGTTAATCATACTAAGTATAGACTTTATCTCTGTTATACATCAGACTGTAAGGTTTATCATTATAGTGGTTATGAATGTTGTAGAATTACATGTAAGTAGGTCATCTTAGGATCAGTCATTTCCATTTTATGTATATGATAATTGTCATACATACGATACATGTAGATATATTTACCAGTACTTGTGTTCATCGTTTCTTTGTTTTGTTTCCAATATATTTACAGTATTCATTTATATTGTATTTCCCTATACTTTCTTAACTTTATTTGGCCAGGTCTGACTATCAATCCAGGGGTCGTGAGTTTCGAATCCCTGTCAACCACAGTCTCTGCGATGATTGATCATACATACGACATTGCGTCTCATTGTTATTCGTCAATCACCTCTGACTCAAGTTGGAAAGTTATCAGTTACTTGTGGAGATGGGTTTGCTCAAATACTGGTTAACCTTCCAGGATCCCAGGAAAGAGTGGTTAGGTTAACTGATCGTCTGTTAGCCCATGATGGCATAACAAGGACACTGAATATCAATCAATCAATCTATCTTAATTCATGTCAGATGATGGCTTATTCCAGCCTTTTTTTCTCCACTTTGATGTGCAGAGATCATCTACTACAGATAAAGTAAAGTAAAGATCTGTTGCACATAAGGATTTGGACTGCAATGATTGAAATTATTAATGCCAGCCTCGTAATTGTTTTTTGGTAAATCTCTATCATCGAACTCGATTATCTCATTATAATGGAGGATGTTTATAGTTGTCCCCCTTTATCCAGGATTGCTATTTATTTTGTAAACCAGTGCTCTACCAGATTACAGGGTAGTGTCTGTATTTCATTATTATGAATGAAGGTTAGAGTGATGTAGGTTAGAACCTTGTGGTGATGATTTCAGTTTTTATGTCCCTGTCATTGGAAGGGCATTAAATGTTACCCTGTCTGTCTGTACATCTGTGCGATTGTCCATCTGAAGTCAAATTAGTTTCTGGTCAATAACATCTGAAAGGGGGCTATGTATTTAATTAATATTTTGTGTGTATCGGTATAATTATAAAATAAAGGTAAATTTCGATATTTGCCAATGTCAGTCTACTGGAGTTATGGCCCATTTTTAACTTTATTTTTTGTAAAATTTACTAATTTATAGCAGGAACATCTGTTTCCTATGGACACAATTCTAGCTCAGGTTGATTCTACCATCAATTTAATATTCAAGTATTTTTACTTCTAGTCCTTTAAAATTACTTATAAAATTTTATCCGAGAAACATGCTAAGATTTTTTTCCTCCAAAATATTGCAAATGGTTGCCTGACAAGTAATATTTAGTACAGTCACTCATATTTATAGATTTCCCCTTATATTTCTTGATATTAAACAATTCATAGATGTTTTAAAACAAAAGAAAAGGAACGGAGTTTCTTAAAGAGGTTTACACATTGTTCAATTGAAGTGACTTTCATGTTGTGTAAAAGCAGTTCTCAAGTCTGTTACTCCTGTATTCTGTCACTAAAAACAATGACAAAAATGCTGTGAAATTAACTAGAGCGGTAAAACGACACCATGTTATACTTGGCAAGCACATTAATAAGTGTAAGTTTCTCCAATCTTCATAAACTGATATACACCATTAAATATTCCAATGAAGTAAACTGTAATTAAAAAAAATGTCAGCAATGTTACAAGAACTTGTTAACATTATTCATGTTAAAAAACGACAAAGTAGACATTGGAATGTGTGATCATTTTACTTGACAGTAACCACTTCCGGTTTCCTTTTGTAAGATACTAATAGTTTAGTAAATCATTTTACTGTGGTTTTCTCTGAAATAATAAATTACAATGTTTCAAATACTTTAAACTACGAGAGTACAGTTATAGTATATACAAGGTTTCATGATATCTATGTCACTACTATATTTTACATTACGGGGCGCTGTTTGTCTGTTTAACCCTGGTAAGTTGTATCACTCATTTGAATAAATGATATCATTCAATTGAATAAATAGCATTAACTAATAGATGATATCACTCATTCAAAATAAAATGGTGGTATTTGTTTACTCCTTAGAGTAAATGATATCACACATCCATGATACCATTCATTTGAACAAGTGATATCACACATTCCAGTAGGTGATATTACTCATTTGATTAGATGCTATCACACATTCAAGTAATATCACTCGTTCTAGCTGTGGTATCACTCATTTGAGTAGGTGATATATCATTCATTTAAAATATGATAACATCAATTTGAATGTGTGATATCACCAATTTGAATGAGTGATATCATTTGTGATTAAATAACAAAACAGCGCCTACGACTTTCCTGCGTAGTAGTTTTTATTGTTCACATCATTGTATGTAATGTATAATGTATATGTCTTGTAGAGTGTGATGAAGATGTTTATGGTAATGTACTACATATAATTTGCATATTTTTACCATCATTAAAAAATAACTATATAGACTTTGTTTGATTTTATTAACACATGATCCAAAATTCATGACAAGCACTTTCTTTTCTGAAATTCTAGTAAATCGGCTAAAGTATCTTGTATTTTGTTATCTGGGATGTTTACGGGCATTTGCATCATTGATTTACATAGAAGTTCAGTGAGATTTTTATGTGCACTTGGTATAATTCTCCCACAGACTGATGGCTTTAAATCACCTCCTAAGGATTACATGCTTTCACAGCACCATTTCTGAATAAGGTAGTGCATTTGGAAAAAAACCCAGATGAAACACTACTTTATGTATCACTTGAAATACTACTCCAACACAGGCGACAGTATCAGTGTTTAGATCACCCAGTTACATATCTCTGATTGATTTATAAAATTATATATGAATATATATAGATTTTTTAAAAATGTGGGTAACTGTTCATTAAGATAAAAAAAACATTGATACTGATTACTGCCGCCTGTGTACTCCAGTGTCTTGTTTAGATACATGTATATAAACATTGATACTGATTACTGCCGCCTGTGTACTCCAGTGTCTTGTTTAGATACATGTACATAAACATTGGTACTGATTACTGCCGCCTGTGTACACCAGTGTCTTGTTTAGATACCTGTACATAAACATTGATACTAATTACTGCCGCCTATGTACTCCAGTGTCTTGTTTAGATACATGTACATAAACATTGATACTGATTACTGCCGCCTGTGAACTCCAGTGTCTTGTTTAGATACATGTACATAAACGTTGATACTGATTACTGCCGTCTGTGTACTCCAGTGTCTTGTTTAGATACCTGTTCATAAACATTGATACTGATTACTGCCATCTGTGTACACCAGTGTCTTGTTTAGATACATGTACATAAACATTGATACTGATTACTGCCGCCTGTGTGTTCCAGTGTCTTGTTGAGATACATGTACTTAAACATTGATACTGATTACTGCCGCCTGTGTACTCCAGTGTCTTGTTGAGATACATGTACATAAACATTGATACTGATCACTGCCGCCTGTGTACTCCAGTGTCTTGTTGAGATACATGTACATAAACATTGATACTGATCACTGCCGCCTGTGTACACCAGTGTCTTGTTTAGATACATGTACATAAACATTGATACTGATCACTGCCGCCTGTGTACTCCAGTGTCTTGTTTAGATACATGTACATAAACATTGATACTGATTACTGCCGCCTGTGTACTCCAGTGTCTTGTTGAGATACATGTACTTAAACATTGATACTGATTACTGCCGCCTGTGTACTCCAGTGTCTTGTTTAGATACATGTACATAAACATTGATACTGATTACTGCCTCCTGTGTACTCCAGTGTCTTGTTTAGATACATGTACATAAACATTGATACTGATTACTGCCGCCTGTGTACTCCAGTGTCTTGTTGAGATACATGTACATAAACATTGATACTGATTACTGCCGCCTGTGTACTCCAGTGTCTTGTTTAGATACATGTACATTAACATTGATACTGATCACTGCCGCCTGTGTACTCCATTGTCTTGTTGAGATACATGTACATAAACATTGATACTGATTACTGCCGCCTGTGTACTCCAGTGTCTTGTTTAGATACATGTACTTAAACATTGATACTGATTACTGCCGCCTGTGTACTCTAGTGTCTTGTTTAGATACATGTACATAAACATTGATACTGATCACTGCCGCCTGTGTACACCAGTGTCTTGTTTAGATAGATGTACATAAACATTGATTATTGCCGCCTGTGTACACCAGTGTCTTGTTTAGATACATGTACATAAACATTGATACTGATTACTGCCATCTGTGTACTCCAGTGTCTTGTTTAGATACATATACTTAAACATTGATACTGATTACTATTGCCTGTGTACTCCAGTGTGTTGTTAAAGTACATGAACATAAACATTGATACTGATTACTGCCGCCTGTGTACACCAGTGTCTTGTTTAGATACATGTACATAAACATTGATAATGATTACTGCCGCCTGTGTTCTCCAGTGTCTTGTTTAGATACCTGTACATAAACATTGATACTGATTACTGCCTCCTGTGTACTCCAGTGTCTTGTTTAGATACATGTACATAAACATTGATACTGATTACTGCCGCCTGTGTACACCAGTGTCTTGTTTAGATACCTGTACATAAACATTGATACTGATTACTGCCACCTGTGTACACCAGTATCTTGTTTAGATACATGTACATAAACATTGATACTGATTACTGCTGCCTGTGTACTCCAGTGCCTTGTTTAGATACATGTACATAAACATTGATACTGATTACTGCCGCCTGTGTACTCCAGTGTCTTGTTTAGATACCTGTACATAAACATTGATACTGATAACTGCCGCCTGTGTACTCCAATGACTTTGTTTAAGTACTTGTACATAAACATTGATACTGATTACTGCCGCCTGTGTACTCCAGTGTCTTGTTTAGATACCTGTACATAAACATTGATACTGATAACTGCCGCCTGTGTGTTCCAGTGTCTTTGTTTAGGTACCTGTATGTAAACATTGATACTGATTACTGCCGCCTGTGTACTCGTTTGTCTTGTTAAGATACATGTACATAAACATTGATACTGATTAATGCTGCCTGTGTACACCAGTGTCTTGTTTAGATACATGTACATAAACATTGATACTGATTACTGCCGCCTGTGTACACCAGTGTCTTGTTTAGATACATGTACATAAACATTGATACTGATTACTGCCACCTGTGTACTCCAGTGCCTTGTTTAGATACATGTACATAAACATTGATACTGATTACTGCCGCCTGTGTACACCAGTGTCTTGTTTAGATACATGTACATAAATATTGATACTGATTACTGCCGCCTGTGTACTCCAGTGTCTTGTTTAGATACATGTACATAAACATTGATACTGATTACAGCCGCCTGTGTACTCCAGTGCCTTGTTTAGATACATGTACATAAACATTGATACTGATTACTGCCGCCTGTGTACTCCAGTGTCTTGTTTAGATTCATGTACATAAACATTGATACTGATTACTGCCGCCTGTGTACTCCAGTGTCTTGTTTAGATACATGTACATAAACATTGATACTGATTACTGCCGCCTGTGTACACCAGTGTCTTGTTTAGATACATGTACATAAACATTGATACTGATTACTGCCGCCTGTGTACTCCAGTGTCTTGTTTAGATACATGTACATAAACATTGATACTGATTACTGCCGCCTGTGTATACCAGTGTCTTGTTTAGATACATGTACATAAACATTGATACTGATTACTGCCGCCTGTGTATACCAGTGTCTTGTTTAGATACATGTACATAAACATTGATACTGATTACTGCCGCCTGTTACTCCAGTGTCTTGTTTAGATACATGTAATAACTCGAGTTAGTTAGCAACAAGCCATAATATTTTATTGCCCTGGAAATCCTTATCATACTTTTAACATTCGCATAACTTCCGAAATATTGAGACATTCCGTAAGTGGGTACTAGGATATTCCGTAAGTCGGTACTAGGATTTTATCGCTAGTTTCTACAGAAAAAAAAGTTACAGGCAGCAAAAAATAGTAGTTTTGATTGATATTAAAACTATTTAAAATATAAATGTTATAAAAAGTTTTCTTATTGAAAGACATGGAAATGAAACGCTGTTTGAACCAGATAATTTTGTAAAAGTCTAAATGAATGTATGCATAAGACGGATGCGTGGCTTCCTGTAGGCACGGGCCTACCCTTTTTTTTTGAGAAAAAAAAGGATAACCAGGGGCGGTATTCACATACCATTCTTAAGAATAGTCTTAAACTCACGAATGCATGTAGGGACACCCACTATATAGTCAAATAAACTGTCACACCTATTCTATCTGTCATGGTAAACTTGATATCTAAGGTTGAAATTTGGCTAAAGACTATTCTCGAGAATGGTTGGTGAATACGACCCCAGGCCTCTTAAAACAGAAGAAATATACGCCAAAACGCACCTACGACAGTCTAGCTGAATTCTTTTTTTTTGTGGGGGGTGGGGGGGGGTGCATGTCCCTGGAATCCCATACACATGTGCCTACACATCGTTTTCAGCCAAGCTAGGTCCATGTAAGCGACTTTGTTGAACCAAAGATTTCTTGGTTGACACAAAGTTGTTCAATAACCAGAATGCGGAGGAATCGCTCGGCTATTTCCGCCTATTTCGAACGTAGGCGGAAATAGCCGGGCAATGTCGAGATTGGCGGAGAACTAAACTTCATCTTATTGACATGGTGTGTCATGGTTTGTTTTGGCGACACCATGCTGTACAGAATCAACTACTACACAACAAGTGTGTGTCGCAAGATGTCAGTGTTAGCCGCTACACTGGATTTTACACGACCTTCAATAGAGCTTCTATACCTATTTTTCATTTATATTTCAGATCGTAGACAAGCGCATTGACCTCGTACAAATGGCTGTCAAAACATCCTGTAAACGCCGGAACTCTTTTTTACCATGTAAAACCACGATATTTATATTATTTTTTTAGATGTCAAATTGTTATTTTAGGCATCAGAACAGGTTTAAAGTTGTGTCAGTTCGCCATGGCCCACCGCTGTCTTGGCTGTATTCGTGCGCACATAAGTAAACAAACTATCGACAAAATCTTAGGTCTAAACATCAAGTATGTTTATTATTAAATGCAATAATTATAGTTTTTCATTTTGAAACTTGAAATTGATATAGTCTTTTACCAAAAAAATAATGAGTAGTTTTTATGCCCCCCCCCCCCCCCCCCCCCCCCTCAAAGAATTTTTTGGGTGGCATATAGTAATCGCAGCGTCCGTCCGTCCGTCCTTCCGTCCGGTATTTCGTTTTCGGCCAGTAACTTTGTCATGCATAGATGGATTGTGTTGATACTTGCAACAAATGATCAACAGAATATGACGACGTGTCGCGAGTAAGACCCACACCCGTACCTCAAAGGTCAAGGTCACAATTTGAGTTTGTTTGACAACACTTTGAGTTTATGTGAGATTTCGTTTCTGGCCTGTAACTTTGTCATGCATAAATGAATTTTAATGATACTTGCTGCAAATGATCAACATAACATCATGACATGTTGGGAGGCATGTGACACTTAACAGTGACATTTTTTAAAGTATTATTCATGTTTATTACTTAGAAATTGGCCGAAATTGAAGAATCTCCGACCCGGATATAATTATCATATACTAATAGTAATATAACGCATTATATTATTAATATATATAACTTATGGCAAAAGTCTACAAACTACACCTACACCTCTACAGAGATCGACAGTAGTTCTAGCCTAACCGGGAAAACACCGGTTACAATTATGTACAGTAAAACGTCATTGCATAAGCATGGCGATATATTGGGATTCGTTGTCTTTGCGTACGGCATATGCCATTTTTCAATTGTAATGTAAGTTATTAGCCCATGATATTTTAACAACAAACGCACGCCTGCACACACTTACGCAAGTACGTACGCAATCACGCACGCACACATACAAACAACATTACGTAGAAAATACGTCAGCCGTGAGTAATAAAACAAAGTGCAAATGTCCATCTTAGCATTGCACTGTTGTAACAATAGATGTGTGATATGTTGTCAATGTATTTTCATATATATATATATATATATATCATTAAATTATGCAAGTTTTGTACGTTCTGACGTGCATACGTTCATTGCGTGAATTTTAACGACAAATTGTGCAGTTTCAAGATGAATGGTCTAGACATAACCGTGAACTGCAAGGCATCAACTCCATGTATCAAAGTCACACTGTTTGTTCAATCATAACGTCGCTCGGCCATTTCCGTCTATGTTCGAAATAGACCGACAAGCCGAGCGATGTTATGATTGAATGTTTGCTGTTATCAAGATAACGCCGTCTCAAAGTTTAGCAAGCAATAGATCTACGTAAATGTCTTCCACAAACTATCAAGAAAGATACACAAAGAAAATGAGATAAAAATGCTCGCCTGCAGTTTGTAGTTGCATAGCGTAGTTTGTAGTTGCCAATCGTAGTTCGTAGTTGCAAATCGTAGTTTGTAGTTACATCTAGCGTAGTTTGTAGTTGAATAGCGTAGTTTGTAGCTGCATAGCGTAGTATGTAATAGTATAGCGTAGTTTGTAGTGACATAGCGAAGTTTGTAGTTGTTTAGTTTAGTCTGTAACTTATATGCCGTAGCCTATTTATTGAAGTAGCTGCGGCGACACATCTGAAGGTACATTGTCATATGTTTGCATTGTCATGATTGAATGTAGTTTATAACCACACTGTGCTGTGTTTCGTCGATGCCATGTAGTAAGTAACCACATTGTTACGTAGTTTGTCTCTGCGGCGGTACTGTGGGGTCTCATTATTTTTAAACCACAGTATCCAAAATTATAGGCGATGTCATTTACATGTAGTTTGTTAAAAGTCACACTAACATGTAGTTGGTTTCTGCGGGATTGCAGTTTGAAGTCGCAGTGGTATATAGTTTGTTTAGAACTGCGATGGTATGTAGTTTAAAGCCACAAATGCTTGTAGTATGATTCTGTGGAATATGTAGTTTAAGCCACATTGGCTTGTAGTTTGTTTAGAACTTCGATGGTATATAATTTGAAGCCACACTGGCTTGTAGTTTGTTCAGAACGTCGATGGTATATAATTTGAAGCCACACTGGCGTGTAGTTTGTTTAAAACTTCGATGGTATATAATTTGAATCCACACCGGCCTGTAGTTTGTTTCAGTGATTGTATATATTTTGAAGCCACATTGGCTTGTAGTTTGTTTCTGCGGGATATAAACTTTGAATCCACACTGGCTTGTAGTTTGTTTATGCGATGGTATGCAGTTTGAGCCACACTGACATGTAGTTTGTTTAGAACTTCGATGAGGCCACACCGGCTTGTAGTTTGTTTCTGCGATGTTATATAGTTTGAAGCCACACCGGCTTGTAGTTTGTTTCTGCGATGTTATATAGTTTGAAGCCACACCGGCTTGTAGTTTGTTTCTGCGATGTTATATGGTTTGAAGCCAGACTGGTTTGTATTTTGTTTTTTGCGGGATATAAAGTTTGAATTCACATTGGCATGTAGTTTGTTTCTGCGATGGTATGTATTTTGAACACATTGGCTTCATGGTTTCGCACAGTCCTAGCACCATGTAGTTTATATCCGCGATAGCATGTGGTGAGAAGTCGTAATACTGATAAGGAATATTTGCATGTTTATCGTCAACTCTCCGTACAGGTAAACGTGCACACAATAGGTATTGTTTAATGTTTAATGCAACAAAAGCGAATGTCCAATGAGTGCAAGTTTATGCACTTCTTTATCACATTCGTGACCGACCGTCAGTATTCAGTTGACCGATAGTATGCGGGGGAAGACATTTGAGACAATGAAACCTTCATAATGGACAACACTGTGTCTTTGTTTCGCAAGTGTTAATGTATGCAGGAAGGTTGAGGCACGTATGGTCAACGGCTTGACCAAGGTTATGTCTTAACCACAACAATTACTCTATCTATTGAAACCATTTTACTTACTTGTCCACAAAGAAGAACGACACTTGCGTTTAAGTTGACAGCGTTTTTGACACTTATTATATACTAGATAAATGTTTTTTATTTGACAACTATTTAAGACAAGATACATGCAATTGTTTTCGTCGGAGCAATATGATATAATATATACAGTTAAACCTGCCTTAAGCAGCCAGTCAAAGGAAGAAGCAAAAGTGACCTTTTAAGACAGGGTGTTGCTTAATACAGATTAATTTGCTCTGAAACCTAGAAATGGGAAATAGCAAATGTGGTTGCTTAAAGGCTCATTAAACTTCCTAAACGGTCGGATTTACTGAGAGACTTTGCAAACGAAAAAATAGATATAAAGCACATTATTAGTAGTTAATTAAGAGCGGGATTTGTTTACAAATTAATGTTCGTCTCTTTCCGATAAACACCTTCGGCAGAAAACAGGAAATTACGAAGCTTGTTCGGAAACGCGTCGGTCGGTAATATTTGATCAATTCACTTCAGAGAGAAACATAGTATGTGGAACTGTAGGGAATGCAGTTAAAATTAAATAACCACTTGCGGTTAAATAGTTTTTAAGAACGTCTCCTTTATTCCCCTCAGTGTATTAATGAACTGGAACCCACGAGCACGTAAGCGACGAATCGTTCATATAAAATCAAAAATAAAATTACCTTTTTAATGACTGTACTAAACAAACCGTCATTGGTAGCCTCTTAATATTGACCGCGATAAAGTGATTTGTGACGTAATAGCGCGTGCGGATGGACCCTGAGCAATAGTTACTAGACTAAACTAGATTTCCGTACTCATTTTCTTCAGTACGTATAAATAATATAATGTGTACTACGTTCGATACAGTTTTATTACAGACATCAACATTATATATTTTAAATAAAGAAACCCCAATAACGGTACACAATATTAGTGAAGACATAACTTTTCTAATCTTGTTAATGAACCCCTTATCTAACAGTCTTAATCCACACACTACCACTGCATCCGAACACTCAAGGGACAGTCGGAAAGCAACCGAGTCATTACGGAATTGCAAAAATGTAAATAAAAGTTAAAAGTTCAGTCCGCTCGTCTAAGAAACACATTTCGATCGAAGTTATTTATTTTCTCGCTTTTTTAAAAACAGTCACAAAGGGGTGTACAGGAATGGTTTTAGCGATACTATAAACACATTTAATTACAATTTTTGTTATTATCAAAAAGTGTGCATTTTGGAAGTTTAATGAGGCTTGTAGACAAGTGGCTGCTTAATAGAGCCGACCACTTACATACTGTATACATATACATATCGGTATTCCTTAGCAGGGTAAGCTGGGAGCTAGTCAACTTCTGAATTACTGCACATGGACTAGCCAGTCCCATTAGCTCCGGTCTCGGAGTTGCGGGTTCGATGTGTCGATTTCCGATGCTGGTCAACTAAATATGTTAACACACTACAGTCTTTCGGATGGGACTTTAAATCGAGGGCCCGTGTGGCAGTGCTATACACAGAGCACGCTAAGGAACCAGAAGCAACTTACGATGGGTTTCTATCTGTATCCTGCACTAGTCTTATTTAATCGCCGTAATAGGGGTGAGACTAGCCCCTTTAACGGACGATCAAATAAAAAATATCAAATCTTTCGACAAAGTGCTTTGATATGCACGTTATCCTGCACTACCCCCACCAACCTAAAAAGACTAACGCTCTCCTGAGGACATCACCCACATGGGATACCGGTGGTGATGTAAAATAAGTTATATACAGCAACAGTAGCCTATGGACTGACAGACAAACAAATATTTCCGTCATTCGCATCCGGTGGCGTTGCCGTTTTCGCTGTCGTCGTTATATCTACATAAAATACATGAAAATAACAAGAATGACTACGACGTAATATCAGCTGATTCAGTGATCCCATTTTTATATAAATTAAAAGATAATTGAAAAGTTAGAATCTACTGTATTACAAATTAATGTTATAAAGAATTGACCATATCCATCTTTACTTAGAACTACATTAAATGACATTCAGATTGTCACGGTCATCCAGTTTAATTGTTGAAGGAAGAACAACCAGATGAATATGAACGAATCACGCTAGAACCTCCGAATGGTAAACTTTCTCGCATGATTCGTCGGACCGAGTACTTGACAATTACCGTATTGAATACAACGCTGTTCGCCATCTCATACTTCAGTTTTATCCACTTTACAACACATCGTGTTGCCTGAAGCAGTACTTTCAGTACCTCGGGGTCGGTTACGTATAGCGCGTGTAACATCAGCCGAACAAATCTTCGTCAGTGTGACTGACAGCAGACGAGACAGAGAACAGACAAAACACTAAATTGCATACGTATGCATATAAATTTGACGAAGCTTTATTACTAGGTAAGGTCAGTAGGACGACTCAGTAAGAATGGATGACAGATGACTGGGCAAGTCAGCTGTGGAGGCCGTGATTGTGAAAGCACCTGTTAACTAATTTAAACAAACCGGCGGATGATGGTGAGTAGCAGGTAGTTTTCATAGAGCAGTCTATATTCACGTGAAGTGTTCTTTAATTTAAAAACAACAACAATAAGTGAAGTGATCATGAAATAATGGCTGACTGATTAAGTACCTATTTAAACTTAAAGCTAAAATTAGTTTTAAAATTATCTATTGAGAGAAAGTGAGAACTAAGGACCGCGTCGAACATGCACGTGGTAGGGCTTTATCAAACTGACGTGTTTTTATATTCAAGGACTTACATAGAAGGTTAGGAAGCCTGCACGCGGAATATTAATTATTTGACAATTAATCATTCAGAACTTGGAGACAACTGATTGCTCGACATAAAATGTAAGTTGTATGTAAGCTTAGTTGTTTTCTAATGAGATCATGCAAAATGTTAATAAATTATAAATATTGCAGTTTGGTATTTATTTATTTTATTTCTTTTTCTTTTCTTTTTCTTTTCTTTTCTTTTCTTTTCTTTTCTTTTCTTAATATATTATTTTATTTAAATTTATTTTATTTTATGTTATTTTATCGTATTTTATTTTATTGAAGTTTTATTCTTTTATTTTCTATTCTATTCTATTTAAGTTTTCAATTATTTAAACCTATGCACAACACAACACAACACAACACAACACAACACAACACAACACAACACAACACAACACAACACAATACAATGCAATACAATGCAGCAAGTAAAATTAAATTAAATATAACAGCGAAAGTGGACGCTTTGTTCTTGGAGATAATTACAATGCGGAGGCGATATAATGCAGGATTTGTCATATTACAAAATGTGGTTATATTGCACTGTACAATGTATTATAACTTGTAGTTAAAATATGTTATAATTAAAAAACACACCTGACTGGCCGCCACTTTTCCCCCAGCTATTCAAGAAATTTCACTGGGAGGTTCGCCATTATCTCCCTCACTGAGAAGAATAGTAAGGATTGCCGTTTTGGGAGACCGTCGGTCTTAACATTGGCAAACAGTATTTCATTGCTGATTACGTTTCCGTTGAATACATGGATATCAAATGTTTGCAATAGTAGTATACGCAAGAGTATCATGTGAAAAATATCCGTGGAAAATATTATCATTAGTCTCTCGTACCCAATGGACTGATGAGAGAGAGTTTCGTACATACACATGGATACCGCCAGCCATGATACGGTACAGTACCGCAAAACTACAAAGTGTTCGTATTTGGAACTTTGATTATGGAACACATGTTAATACCATCCGACGTTAGTCCATCCTAATGAAATATTGTACAGATATTGATGTTTAGCAGTCGTCATGGAGATAGATCTACCATTATTTTCGTCAACTTCACTAAAAGTAAATGCTTGAAAAGGGTGCATTTTTAATAAGGCGTTGCGATTAAAATTATTGGTGTAAGCCCACCATTGATTTTTGTTCTTTATCCTATGGTAAATAAAAATAATTTGCATGCTTGTCATTCATAGAGAGACCCAAATAAAACAAGTGGAATAAACATTTTACTGTTTGTCAGCCTCTTCACTTCTAAAATATGATGAGAAAAGAAGTGACCATGTGTCATACAAGATATTGTTTGCTGATCAATGTGTGCACTGTTGACAAAGTGAAAGGAGACTTCCGAATTCTTGTATACATACCCCAATTTCTAAATATCATTTCTTTTCTAAATTCCAAATTCAAACATGGCAATGCTTTCAAAGTGTTCCTAATATATCAATAATGCCATTAAAAAGCATTAAACTAACGAAACTGCATTTTCAAAGATGAAGAAACAATGATTATTCATAACCGCCATTATGGGACGGAAGCATTATGGTGGTATACTAGGCGGTGACACAATGGTAAAGTTCTACCTGCATGCATTCAAATTCGCATGCCGATGTATGCATATGGTGGCATGATTTGCTTGCTCCAGTAGGCTACGCAGAGCAATGTTGATCTAATAGTTTTAGCTATTTCCTGTAAACGTGCGTGCGTGCATATGTACGTGTGTACGTATGCATGCGTGAATGTGTGTGTGTGTGTGTGTGTGTGTGTGTGTGTGTGCGCGCGCGCACGTGTGCGTGCGCGTGCGTGTGCGTGTGTGTGCTAGGATTCCATTGAATTATTGCTGTTAACATTATTTTTGATTGTTATTCATTGTGTATGTACTAATCTCCAATAGGAGGAAATAAAGAGTTTGAATTGAATTGAATTAAATTGGTACATATACTCTAGAGGCTCATTCTATTAATTGTATATTTATATTCGCATACTCAATGCAAATTCTATATGTTTTAGGAAAGAACTTTCGTGTTTATTTACTTTTTAACGAAAACATTGTATAATACTAGTAATTGTTATATAAAACTACGAGAAATACTAGTAATTGCATTTGTGAAATGAAAATGACAGTTGCATTTTAATCGAAATATTAATAGTGAAATGTCTATATTCCCATCGGTGTGTTTTATATGAAAAAAGTTCTGTCGAATTGTTTAAGAGTGTTGTATCTTAAAATAAAACTTATTATATATTTTTTAAACTAAAATGACACTGACCACGAAAATGTATCTTGCCGTCTTCGTTTTAGTGTTATTAAATCATTTTAAGATGATACCTACGTCAAATATAATATTTATATATTTTTATTAAAGTCAAACCTGTGTAAGCGGTTACCTCTATTAAGCAGCCATTTGTCGTAAGCAGCTACAATTGCTCTTTCCCATTTATATCCTTCATGATCAAACTAATCTGTATTAAGCAACAACCTGTCTTGGAAGGCCACTTTTGCTCTTTCCATTGACTGGCTGCTTAAGAAAGGTTTGACTGTATGTTTGGAACTGATCTAAGAAATGAGCATCATGATAAAATTGGATAAATCAAAATTTAATCTTTGAAAAAATACACCGAGAACAAAGTTTTTCTCGTACACAGACTTACTTCAGAAAAAATCGTTGAACTTGCCTCTCCTCTTGTTGTATGTTCGTCACAGACATGTTCGTCATGTTCGTCACCGAAATTTTCGTCACCGGCAGGTTAGTGTTCATTTTAAAGAAAAGTTTGTCAAAATTCATTACTTTAAAAAGTACATATTTTTAAATGTTTATATTTGATAGCATGATTTATGTTATAGTTTTAGTTGAAAAATAGTCCAATACATACTATCATAACATAAATAAAACTGTTGGAAAGAAAAACAAAATCTCCCTATTTTTCTTGGTTAGAAAATGATGACATTATATATTAAATATCTTGAAAATGGAATTGTTTAATGGCTTAAATTGTTCATGTTGTTTTATGTTTTTTTTTTAAATGTTTTTATTTGATAATATTAGAAAATAATTAATGTTAAGTGTAAAAATATAGTCGCGTGCATGCTACAAAAACTGTTCCTTGAATCCATATTCATAAGACTTCAACAAAAATAATGATATCCAAAAAAAGAGACACAATTTCAACTGCGACATGATAAATGGATACGAATTCATCATCTGCTATTTTAACGTGAGTATAACGCCAGCTCACAAAAATAACTTAGATAACCTGAACGTATTGTGATGATATTCAAATATTAAATTGAACTATTTATTTACTAACTATATTTATAAAGTGTTACTTTTAAGTAAATAAATCACATGTTAAATACATGATCGTTTGATGATAATAGAAACTTGTTTGTGGTACACCACGATATCATGTTGTCATTTAACATTATTGCGGTAAACCGCACTCAGTTTTTTTTAACATAATTTCCATACAGGTTTGAAACATTGAAATGACATAGGAAGAGTTCGTTTAAAATAAAAGTTTAATGTAGTAGTTTATTTCAAACCGATCCGACTAACAACCCATGTTACAGTGCTATATACTTCCATAAAGAACCAGAAGAACATTACGATAAGTTTATATATGTCCCATTTCACGCTGCTAGTTCCTTTTTTTAAAAAATCGTGTGTCTGAGCCAACATGAATCGAACCCAATGGTCCCCTATTCTCCATGCACGGCTTTGGGTGATTCCCTCGTGCGAGGTGGACGCTGTTCCATTGTTCGCAGCTCTGGTTGGTTCCTTCATGCGATGTGGACGCTGTTCCATTGTACCGCAGCTCTGAGTGATTCCCTCGTGCGAGGCGGAACGCTCTTTCATTAAGACGCGGTTCTGGGAGGTTTCCTCATGCGAGGTGGACGCTGTTCCATTGTGTCGCAGCTCTAGTTGGTTCCTTCATGCGATGTGGACGCTGTTCCATTGTGCCACAGCTCTGAGTGATTCCCTCGTGCGAGGCGGAACGCTCTTTCATTAAGACGCAGTTCTGGGAGGTTTCCTCATGCGAGGTGGACGCTGTTCCATTGTGTCGCAGCTGTGGTTGGTTTCTTCATGCGATGTGGACGCTGTTCCATTGCGCCGCAGCTCTGAGTGATTCCCTCGTGCGAGGCGGAGCGTTCTTTTATTAAGACGCGGTTCTGGGAGGTTTCCTCATGCGAGGTGGACGCTGTTCCATTGTGTCGCAGCTCTGGTTGGTTCCTTCATGCGATGTGGACGCTGTTCCATTGTCCTGCAGCTCTGGTTGGTTCTTTCATGCGAGGTGGACGCTTTTCAATTGTGCCGCAGCTCTGTGTGGTTTCCTCATGCGAGTTGGACGTTTTTCCATTGTGCAGCAGCTCTGGGTGGTTTCCTCATGCGAGATGGACGTTTTTTCCGTTGTGCCGCAGCTCTGAGTGATTCCCTCGTGCGAGGCAGACGCTCTTTTATTAAGACGCGGTTCTGGGAGGTTTCCTCATGCGAGGTGGACGCTGTTCCATTGTGTCGCAGCTCTGGTTGGTTCCTCCATGCGAAGTGGACGCTGTTCCATTGTGCTGCAGCTCTGGGTAGTTTCCTCATGCGAGGTGGACGCTGTTCCATTGTGCTGCAGCTCTGGGTAGTTTCCTCATGCGAGGTGGACGCTGTTCCATTGTGCTGCAGCTCTGGGTAGTTTCCTCATGCGAGGTGGACGCTGTTCCATTGTGCTGCAGCTCTGGGTAGTTTCCTCATGCTAAGTGGACGCTGTTCCATTGTGCTGCAGCTCTGTGTAGTTTCCTCATGCGAGGTGGACGCTTTTCCATTGTGCCGCAGCTCATGGTTGGTTCCTTCATGCCAGGCGGACGCTCTTTCATTTAGACGCGGCTCTTGGAGGTTTCTTCATGCGAGGTGGACGCTGTTCCATTGTGCTGCAGCTCTGTTTGGTTCCTTCATGCCAGGCGGACGCTCTTTCCATTGAGCCACTGCTCTGGATGGTTTCTCATGCGAAGTGGACGCTGTTCCATTGAGCCGCTGCTCTGGATGGTTTCCTCATGCAAGGTGGACGTTGTTCCATTGAGCCACTGCTCTGGATGGTTCCCTCATGCGAGGCGGACGCTTTTCCATTGTGCCGTAGCTCTGGGTGGTTCCCTCATGCGAGGTGGACGTTGTACCATGGAGCCATTGCTCTGGATGGTTCCCTCATGCGGGGCGGACGTTGTTCCATTGAGTCACTGCTCTGGGTGGTTCCCTCATGCGAGGCTGACGTTGTTCTATTGTACTGCGGCTCTGGATGGTTCCCTCATGCTGGGCGGATGCTGTTCCATTGTACCACGGCTTTGGATGATTCCCTCATGCGAGGCGGACGTTGTTCCATTGAGTCACTGCTCTGAGTGGTTCCCTCATGCGAGACGGACGTTGTTTTACTGTGCTGCGGCTCTGGATGGTTCCCTCATGCGGGGCAGACGTTGTTCCATTGAGCCAGTGCTATTAGCGGTCCATTGTGCGAGGCGGACGTTGTTCCATTGAGTCACTACTCTGAGCGGTTCCCTCATGCGAGGCGGACGATGTTTCATAGTGCCGCGGCTCTGGATGGTTCCCACATGCGGGGCTGACGCTGTTACATTGTGCCGCGGCCCTGAATGGTTCCCTCATGCGAGGCGGACGATGTTTCATAGTGCCGCGGCTCTGGATGGTTCCCACATGTGGGGCGGACGCTGTTCAATTGTGCCGCGGCTCTGGATGGTTCCCTCATGCGGGGACGAAGTTGTTCCATTGAGTCACTGCTCTGAGCGGTCCCTCATGCGAGGCGGACGTTGTTCTATAGTGCCGGGGCTCTGGATGGTTCCATCATGCGGGGCGGACATTGTTCCATTGTGCTGCGGCTCTGGATGTTTCCCTCATGCGGGGCGGACGCTGTTCCATTGTGCCGCCGCTCTGGATGGTTCCCTCGTGCGAGGCGAACGTTGTTACATTGAGTCACTGCTCTGAGCGGTTCCCTCATGCGAGGCTGACGTTGCACATCACATGGTATAGAATAGTACACCATGTACTACAGTAGATACTCAATGTTTGCTATAGTTTGAATACAAAAAAAAACAGAAATCACCAAACGTCCGACTTTACTTTAATGATTCGTTACGAAATGAATATTTAACAACTCAAAAGGAACACTCAACTTAATAGCTAGCAGCTCCCTATCATTACCAGTACGTTGTAAGAATTAATTAAGTTTTCGCTACGAATGATTAATGGTACATTTATGGCCGTAATGTGTCAGTTACTAGGTTCATAAAGGTCACGGAATAAGCAACTGACAAATGCATGTCCTTTTGTATCTATTAACTATCCGTACCTAAGCATAGTGCGTGTTTTATATTAGTATTTGTTAAAAAGTTGGGAGCTATACAGGTCTCGCCAATAAGCATGTCAAAAAAAAAGCTGAATTGCGCGTAGTCTGCAACAACAAGTGTTACTTTCTATATGGACAGTTGTGATTTAAAGGGTCGTCTATAAACAGTTGTGTTTGTGATTGTTTTTAGTGAAACTATTTTCTTGGGAGAAAAAACGCTCTCATTTATTTCCTGGAATTCGAAGGTTAGTTACTATATTTTTGCTCGTTCGGTCCAAATTGATTGGATTAATTTGTATAGCTGTCACTTTAGAGTCAACTGCGATAAAGTAGACATTCTGTCATACAGACGTAGAAAAAAGTCATGTTTCATAAAAAAAATATCAGAAAATAACTTTATTAATAGGATTTCATTTTAATACACATTGCTGAGTATAACATCCCTCTTTAAGGATTTTATCCTTAATTGACTTGCAGGTAATGGCTCTTTATGTATTATGATTGCGTTCTAGTCCCTTTTCTATTGTTTGTTTCCACCTGTATATATTTTGAGAACTAAGGTATGTTTAAACTAAGGGCGATATGCATTTCTATACCACAGGGCTTATTTTGTCTGCAACCGAATCAGATTTCCGTGCGTCCGGAAAGCTTTTCACCGTTCAAGGTAACTTGACATAACTGTGTACTACTGTCAACCTTGTGGTCTTATAGTGCCTTTTGCTATTGGCGAATTTTCATTTTCAATATTTTTTCTGTTACCATGAAAACTAACAACCCAAAATTCTAATTTCGCAATTTCCATAGCACAACTACACAACCGTTTGAGGTAATATCACGAAACTTTGTGCACAATTCAACGAAGATGTCTATTTGATGCCTTTAGCTATAAGAGAGTGTTCATTTCAATAAATGTTCTGTTACCATGGAAACAAATATCCATCATTATGAAATTCTGATAACTTTTAATTTAATGCACATGTCAACCTAGTGGTCAAGTAGTGCCTTTTGCTGTATGGGAGTTTTCATTTTCAATTTTTTTGTTACCATGGAAACAAATAACCAAAAATTGTAATAACTGTTGTTTCCGGCGCACAACGCAAAAACCGCTCGAAGCAACTTCGCTAAACTAAGCAATTATGTCAACCTAAATTCACTATTATGGACAGCAGGTACTATCCTGTTATAGATAATGACACTAATTGTCATTGAAAAAAATGGTATTACCATACGCCCATTTCAAGGAACTAATGCTTGAATTCATGATGACTGACATATACATTTCGTCTCATTGCCATTCGTCTCTAACCGCTGACTTTAGTGGAAAAGTTACCAGTTACTTGCGGAGATGGTTGTGCTCGAGTATTGGTTGCTCTTCGAGGATGACATGAAATATCGTTTGTTAGTCTCGATGGCATATAAATGATGCAAAATATTCAAACTGACAAACCCCTGATACCTCCACGGCTATTGGTTTAAACATATGTATTCATTCAAATTTACATACATACAAATCAGTGTAAATCGAAGATAACTCTTATAGAGTTCTTCTCCACGGGTATTGTATCAATACCTGTAGCAAATAGCTAACTATTGCACAAATCCAATAACACGTTGTATGGTTTTATACAGACAAAAAATGCATTTAATAAAGCAATAAACTACCTAAAGTCACATGAAGTTAATCACCGCAGTTACCGAAATATCACTTATAAATTAAGACCGATGTCTCGACAGGCAGAATGTTACTATAATACACATTTATTACATATACATGTACGGCATAATGCAGATTTATACTTACGTGCACGACAAAATGCAGATGTATACATACATGCACGACAAAATGCAGATTTATACATAAATGCTAGGCAAAATGCAGATTTATACATACATGCACGACAAAATGCAGATTTATACTTACATGCATGACAAAATGCTGATTTAAACATACATGCACGTTAAAATGCAGATTTATACATACATACACGGCATAATGCAGATTTATACATACATACACGGCATAATGCAGATTTATACATACATGCACGACAAAATGCAGATTTATACATACATGCACGGCATAATGCAGATTTATACATACATGCACGGCATAATGCAGATTTATACATACATGCACGTTAAAATGCAGATTTATACATACATGCACGTTAAAATGCAGATTTATACATACATGCACGGCATAATGCAGATTTATACATAAATGCACGGCAAAATGCAGATTTATACATAAATGCACGGCAAAATGCAGATTTATACATACATGCACGTTAAAATGCAGATTTATACATACATGCACGGCAAAATGCAGATTTATACATACATGCACGACAAAATGCAGATTTATACATACATGCACGTTAAAATGCAGATTTATACATACATGCACGGCATAATGCAGATTTATACATAAATGCACGGCAAAATGCAGATTTATACATACATGCACGACAAAATGCAGATTTATACATACATGCACGGCATAATGCAGATTTATACATACATGCACTACAAAATGCAGATTTATACATACATGCACGGCCAAATGCACATTTATACATACATGCACGACAAAATGCAGATTTATTCGTACATGCACGACAAAATGCAGATTTATACGTACATATGGAGATTTATACATACATGCACGACAAAATGCAGATTTATACTTTATACGTACATGCAAGACAAAATGCAGATTTATACTTTATACGTACATGCACGACAGAATGCAGATTTATACATACATGCACGGCAAAATGCAGATTTATACACGACAAAATGCAGATTTATACATACATGCACGACAAAATGCAGATTTATACATACATGCAATGCAGATTTATACACGACAAAATGCAGATTAACACATACATGCACGACAAAATGCAGATTTATACATAAATGCACGGCAAAATGCAGATTTATACATACATGTACGACCAAATGCAGATTTATACATACATGCACGGCAAAATGCAGATTTATACATAAATGCACGGCAAAATGCAGATTTATACATACATGCACAACAAAATGCAGATTTATACATACATGCACGACAAAATGCAGATTTGTACATACATGCACGACAAAATGCAGATTTATACTTTATACGTACATACATAAGTGAAATAAAATTATTCTTATTATTACCATTATTTTATTATTATTATTGTTGTTGTTGTCATTATTATTATTATTTTTATTATTATTATTGTTGTTGTTTTTGTTGTTGTTGCTGCTGCTGTTGTTGTTGATGTTACTCTTGTTGTTGTTGTTGGTGTTGCTGTTGTTGTTTCTTTCTCACATTACTTGGTTGATGTGGGAATTCATTTTGTATTAATTATATAAAATCCTTACATATTTACATGTTTGTATCAATTATGTATAATACCTACATATTTACATGTTTGTATGAATTATATATAATACCTGTACATATTTACATGTGTATATGAATTATATATAATATCTGTACATATTTACATGAGTGTATGAATTATATATAATACCTGTACACATGTTTGTATCGATTATGTATGATGCCTACACATTAACATGTTTTATAGATTATGTATAATACCTACACATTTACATGCATGTATGAATTATATATAATACCTGTACACATTTACATGTTTTATCGATTATGTATAATACCTACACATTTACATGTTTTATCGATTATGTATAATACCTGTACACATTTACATGTTTTATCGATTATGTATAATACCTACACATTTACATGTTTTTATCGATTATGTATAATACCTATACATTTACATGTTTTTATCGATTATGTATAATACCTGTACACAATTACATGTTTATATCGATTATGTATAATACCTACACATTAACATGTTTTATCGATTATGTATAATACCTGTACACATTTACATGTTTTTAGCGATTATGTATAATACCTACACATTTACATATTTTATCGATTATGTATAATACCTACACAGTGGAGCGCTTGGTCCAGTGGTAGAGCACCGAAATCATGATCGAAGGGTCGTGGGTTCGATCCTCCGCCACGTCTATGAGTGGTGTCATTGAGCAAGACACTTTTCCGCATATGCTTAGTGCCGGTTCTAACCAGGAAGACTTCGAGTGTGATTTGTCTCAGTTGTAAGAATTTGTTTCACAATCGAAGTAAAATAAATAAGTTTAAACTAAAATAAGCAGTAAGAAAATTTGACACATTCTAAAATCGGCATGAATAAAATATTGTTAAAAATTAACATGATCGATATACGATATACTTATGTAAGTAGAATACTGTCATAAATTAGATATTTTGACGTACTTTTGATTTTATTAGAGTCGAACAATGATATGAACATTTGTGTGAATTTTGTTTTAAGTCTCATGACAAGTCGCCTAGCGCGGAAATATCGTGACTGGTCGCCTAGCGCGGTAATATCGTGACTGGTCGCCTAGCGCGGAAATATCGTGAATGGTTGCCTAGCGTGGACATTATCTTGACAGGTCACATACCGCGTAAACGACTGAGTAAAACCACAATCTTTCCGCAAGTAACTGATAAACTTTCTCGTATTTTTTTCGGAATTAGCTGGGCTCGAAACCATGGCTTAAGAGTTTGTGTCTTAGCCTATTTGGCAATTAAATAGACGCGGCGCAGATCTGAACAGTTGGTCCCATCCGTATAATATTGGCACTATATTAAGACTTTCCAGACATCCTTATAAGCATGAGGCACCTATTGGAAAAGGACGTGATTCCGTGGGGAAGTCGCATAATGGCGGTGATTCGGTTAAATATTCATTGTAACTTCTTTTTTAAATATGCATTTCCTTATTTTACTGCTCATTTTGTAATTTGAATGACATTATTGATGTATTTGTAATATTTTGAAAGCATTGTCATGTTTGAATTGTGAATTTAGAAAAAATTATGATGCTTAGAAATTGTTTTTATACTTACTTTCACTTTGCAAATAGTGTGCAGAAAAATCAAAGTACTTACAGTACTGATGGCTTTACTTTAACAGATGTTCGTCCGCCTTCATAATTTGATTGATATTATTGTAATGTTTGTTTATTTTATACAAATTTAAAAATGTCATAATACAATGTCCACAGAATATATTTTTCTTGTTTAATTTGTTTCATATACATGAGAAAAATTAATGACATTCGATGAATAAAAAGTAGTTCCTGTTGCGTATGTTTATTTTGGCGGTGACCAAAATCGCAAAGCTTTATCACGCCGACATTAGCAGGGCTACGTCTTTGGCATACACCTTGACACAAATCCCTTTTATGACATCTGACCCCTATTTTTATGATACTTTGGCACAGCAATTGTCAACAAACAATAAAATGTAAGTTTCCCTTCTTTGATCTGGGTCATTCTATGAATGACAAGGAAAATCAAGGGTGGGTTTACACCTTTATCATAATATCGTTAGTAACGGGTCTGTAGTCATCTGTGATATAAACACTTTACAAACTACCATATAATATTTTAGTAAACGATGCGAGAAAAATTACCTTTGTTTGTGACCATGCGGTACGAATCTGGATATTTTTTATATTTCTCTATTGTTTATCAAGTATTCAACACGAGTGGCATATCAGGAAGAGTAGTTTTTTTCTGACAATTTTGGAAATTAATGGATGCCCCCCCACCTGTTGTGATGAACAGCTTTCATTGCCGTCCAACGTCTGCCATTAATTTTTAGAGCGGCACAACTTTGACAGCCACGTTCTTTAATGGCAGACGTCTAGTTGAAGGTCTATAGTTTTGACAGACGTGTTCTTAAAGTAGTTTAGTAAATCATTTAAACACGAAAATGTCAAAACCACTTCCCCTAATAAATTCGAAAATAGAAGTAGAGACACGCATTTAAGCATTTTAGTTGGATTCGTTACTCTCATTTAATGCTATATGTATATATAGATAGATACACCTCGGCAGTGAACAGTTGACCATCTACCAAAATGAATACTTTATATATTCAGCATTCTTAGTTTGTCTTTATATTGGAGAGCATAGAGATTTTTGCATATACATGTATATATCTTATTTTCTCTTTTCCTCTTTTCAGATAACTACGAACTACTGTTGAAACATTACAATCATGATGTCGTCAAATATAAACGATCTTTCTGACGATGAACGTCTTTTAGATCTTCTACGACTGATTGTCACACGACACCCAGGTGCAAAGGCCGCCATTAACGACGCCTTCAAAAGGGCACCCCATCTGGCGAACTCTTACTTGTCCTTCAACTTTAGAGAAAGTGGGTCAAGGTCAGAACACGAATGCCGATGTCATTACGAGCACGAATACATGACCTATATTACGGAAACGGGGTTTGATTTTGAATCATTCAGTCGTGTGGCTAAAAATGTGTTACAAGGTCACTGTCGACACACACAGTTCTCAGCGTCCCCTACGAGAGAAATTGCAACTTTGACGTCACGAAAATCTGACTTGAATTTAAGACGACATTCCGTCGACTTCGATTTAACGAATAACAACAAACAACATGAAAAAAGATTAGTAACGCGTCGCTCCAGCAGTAGTTTAAGGTCGTTGGAACTGAATGAAAACAACAGAGGACTAACTGGTCTTCGATCGAGGCGGTCTTCAAGCAACCTCAGGTCGTTGGCAATAGAGGCCGAAGAGATAAGAGGCCTTACTCAGACTTGCCTCCTCCACGCAGCTGCCGCTGTTGGCGACGGTGGTTTGTTTATGTTTCTACTTAAGAGAGCAAAGCAGTCATTGGAACAAGTGGGAACGTTTCAGTTGTCAGCACTGCACATTGCAATAATAAAACACAAGATGGTCTACTTAAGAAACATAATTCTTCGTCCAGAAACCTATTTATGCAGCAGGTCTGGTGTATTCCGACACGCCACGATATCGCCGGACAAGCACGGACACAAAGGTCGTCTTACATCTGACAAGCTCTCATTACTAGGCCTCTGTGTGAGACTGGACGACATAGAAACGATGCAAGATCTGCTTAATACGGGTTTGATGAGTGATGTCGCACTGGAACGTGGTCTCAGCGAGGCAGTGGACGCGGACTCTGTCGATGCTGTTGAAATTCTGCTGCAATGTGGCGCGAGGCCCGATATCGATATAATGAAAGCAGGGACATCAAAATCGTTGGCGGTATTTGAAAGCATATTTCACCGATTTAGAAAAGACTTTAAGATATATTCTATTCAACATCCTGACTACATAACCCGAGAGTTAATAATGCCGTCAATCCTGACACGGAATTATGCCGTTTTACAGTTGCTTCTTCAGAACGGGGCACCGATCTCTAGTAAAGGGTTCTATACACCTCTGACATGCGCAGTGTTGGAGAACCAGCCAGAAATAGTGGACCTTCTGCTAGAGTACCATGCCGAGAAATCTGCGGAGTTGCAAGGCTACAATCTGGTTGACATCTCGGCGTGTATGGGCTTCACAGGTTGCACCGGTAAGTTTAAAAAGAAATTACTTATTAGTTAATTAGACTAATTCATTTAAGCTGGATTGCGAAGAATCTCAAAGTGGATATGAACCATACTCACCCGCGAGTCCGCTTTCTGGGTTGAACCACTATTGAGTTGTTTTAGATACATCGGGTCGAACTGAGGATCGAACCCGCAACCTCTGACATGAGCGGCTATCAATACAATTCAATACATAACCGCTCCGCTATGATTATTTGTTTTGAATAGATCTTATTGCTGTTTGAGTCAAATATAACTCTTTTTCATCGACTGAGCAATGAAGTGGCCAGAATGGTCTCCTGCAACACAGCCACCATTTAAGAATGAAAACAGTGAAAATACCATTAATATTTATACCACTTTTTCAAACAGAGAAATTACGTAATAATATCACTACTTTAAATAGTGAAATTACAATAATTATTGATAATATCACTATTTCAGACAGTGAAATAACCATTAATATTTTCAAACAGTGAGGTTACCATTATAGTTTCACTATTTCAAACAGTGAAATTACCAGTAATAATATCACTTTTTGAAACAATGAAATTACCATTAATACTATTTCAAACAGTAAAATCACCAGTAATAATATCACTATTTCAAATAGTGAAATAACAATAATTATTGAAAATATCACTATTTCAAACAGTGAAATTACCATTAATATTTGCACTATTTCAAACAGTGAAATTACCAATAACAATATCTATTTTTCAAACAGTTAAATTACGTAATAATATCACTTTTTAAAATAGTGAAATTACCATACTAGTTCACTCATTTAAAATCTACAATTTATCAACAACAAACAAATGTTTATACGACTTTAAAGACCTTGAGTGTGCGAGCAATTGCTTTACTGGTAATATAAATAGATTGAATGATTATAAAGTGTCTGGATTCCTTTGAATTATACAATCAGGTCAGATTTAAAGTGTTATATAAAACTGAATAACATACTTTTACTTATTAACAGAATATCAAATAGAATGATGACATATAGCAGAATATAGTATGTTTGTCTTTTTAATGGTATTTCGTATAACACCAGTTTTATAATTTTAGTAATACCAATTTTATCATTTTAAAATTTCAGATTGTCTTCGTAAGTTCGGAATGAAGCGCAAGAACCGTTCTATTAAAAGCTCTGTTCCGTGTAGCTTACTACTTGGTATCGCTGGAAAGTTGGACCTGCCACTGGACCAGGTGAAGCTCCACAGAGAGCTGGAGAGCAAGCACCATCGCCAAGACCAGGACACCGTTCTCCACACCGCCATCAAGACAAAAATGAGCCAGAGATTGGTCCGAGAGATTCTCAAAACAGGTTCGAACATAAACGCTAGAAATAAGAAACTTGAAACGCCCCTGATGTGCGCCGTATCTAAGGAAGTTTGTGCAGATCCAGAAATCATACGGGAACTGCTCTACTTCAATCCTATACTGGAACTATGCGACAAATCAGGGAAGACAACTCTGGCGATGGCCATAGGGAGAGATTATGTACAACGGAGCTTGAATACGAAATATGGAACATTAGTTGAGCCGCCTGAATCTGTGGGCAATCTGCTGTTGGACTGTGGTTATAACGTGAAATTTGACGACGTGAAGAAGCCGCATCACACTATGTATGCTCTAAAAACCGTCTGGAAGGACCTTGCGGCTACGATTGGCTGCGGACGAGAAGGACTGTACCAGCACAACCCGAAGTCATTGGGTGCCCGTTCACGTGAGATCATACGAAGGTCATATCCTGGGATACGATTACATAAGTTTCTGGAATTCATGAAAGTAGCACCGGAAATAACAGATTATGTCCTTATGGTGGAATTGTTGAAGATTGATCCGGACGACTGAGTCACTCGTGATGAGATACTGAATCACACTCTACAAATTATAATATTATTAGTCACGTGTTAAATGTAGTGTCGCAATTTTAGATTCAGCCACCTGCCCGTGTTCATACCTGCACTTATCTGCGGGACGTCTATTCTACAATATAGTGTGTTTACTGTAGGCAGGGGTTAAGACAGAGCATTATATAGAAGGAAAGGCAAATGAAAGTTCGCGGATTCGCGCAAAATCCCGAGAAATCAAGTTTTCAATTATCTTAACTTCCATTCATCACATAAATTTAAATAAAAATTCTTACTTTGTAGAATGAAACTCTCAACAAAACATGGTTTATCCCAACTAACTTGTGATTATAATTGTCGCAGTATTGCTGACTATATTTCCTAATACTACCACTGAAAAATAATAGAATTTACTGGACATTTTAATTATATGCACATGTATATGCAATGTTTTAAATAAGTGCGTTATCAAAACATTGTAAAAAATCTAAGTTTACATACAACTTACATTTTATGTATAAGAAGGCAGCTGCGTTGAGTTCTGAATGAAGCTAATTTGTCAATTAATTATTCACTCCCGTGCAATTTTCTGAACATTTAGCACGTTTCCTATCTTTTATCCATATAAGTCCTTGTTTAACTGGACTGGTTTCAGTGGTTCTCATAACTTACCCCTGCTGTTTGTTACGTTATGATATGATGCTTCGTGG
This sequence comes from Panopea generosa, assembly GCA_029582155.1. NCBI lineage: Eukaryota > Metazoa > Mollusca > Bivalvia > Adapedonta > Hiatellidae > Panopea > Panopea generosa. The sequence continues at coordinate 7,134,237 of CM055909.1, forward strand.
AGTATTTTTTCAGCATGTCTCCCATTTACAAAATCCAGTATATTTGTTGTTTTTGTATAAAAAAAAATGTTAATAATTTCTTAAATATTAAATTTCAGGTAATAAATTTGGGAATTAGTATATATTCGTATGATTATATTTGAATTGTTGTAAAGATTGATTCGATGCCTGATTAATCTGAAACAAATCAAAGAATTTAAAGTTCAGAAACCAGGAGAAGCTATGATCAAGTAGAAATGACATAATACAGTTTGTGTCAGTATTTATCTAATCTAGAATAAACTGTGAATCGGAACTCAATTGTTGAACAACTTTTTTCAGCGATAGAATTCCATGGACGTCCTTGGGTTTCTGAAAGATGTTACTATTTATAGAACATTTACCGGACTCACACCAATATTATCTCCCTTGAGTACTCCAGATGAAGGAAGAAGAACTAAAACTTTAGTTCTCTTTTTCTTCTTTTTTCAGGGCTTTGTACTATAATGATTTGTTTTTGCTAGCATGAGTTAAATGGTCAGTATTTTAGAAATCACCACTGAAAATTTGATGCTGATACTAGCTTTCTGGACAATTCTGTGTCATTTCAGAATTGTTGGTTCGAACCGCATCTAGGGCGAAATGTTGGACATATTATTACTCTGGAAATTGATAGGTCTCACAGGAGTACAGAATTTAAAAAAAAAAAACCTGGTCAAGGTATGCTTTTTTTCCCCTTTATAATTGCATATCTTGAACCAGTGAAAAATTTGATCCCAAACACATGCTGCAGAATTTGATTTTTCACTCTGTTTTGGACAAAAATGTTACAATAGAGCCCTATGGGAAATGTAATAGTGATGTGAGACGTATCCTACGAAGGTTTTCAGACGCGACTCCTAAACCTAGGCAAATTTGCCCAGGAACTTTTTCAACATAGCCGTACATCCTTTCAAAACATTTACATTCACAAGGAAACTTGAAAATAAGATTTCCGGAGAAGGGCGCTCGTTGAATATAAGAGATTCTAATATGTGTTTGTACATGGTATTGCCAGATATGTAACCGAGATATATATGTGCTAGTTTACTGTATACAGGTCAATTTTCAAGGACGGATTTTATGTTTATAAATTAGTATAGCAGATACTTTTGTTGTGTTTGTGGTTATTACGTATGTTGAACATTTTTGCTTATGAATTAAAGGAACGGAGCTTATAATGTATTGTTGGTTCTTTATTTACCAGATACAATATTCGTACATTATCACGATTGAAATTGTGACTTCATAATAGGGGATTGGTGGTGGTAGTGGTGTTGTGTGTGCGTGCGTGCGTGCGTGCGTGCGTGCGTGCGTGTGCGTGTCAGTGTATATTGGAGAAATAAAATATTAAAAGAGAAAAAAAGAAGTTCTTGTTAGAGCGTTACACAAACATGAACAAAACACCAAGGTTATACATACATTTTTCTTTAATACAATCAATGGCTAAAGAAAATACTTTAAAGTTAAAATAATATATTGAAAATGGGTTTCCCAACTTGGGCTACGTGCCTAGGTTAGACTAAAATAGATTTCGCGCTTAAAATTGCGACGTATTTTGAGACGCATTAAATAAGTCACGTGATTTTATTTTGATTTTAATTTAATTCTTTATACAGGATTACACGTAAACATTGTTTCATCTTAGAAAGAGTCCGAATGACAATGTGAATGTCGTCAAGCAGAACGTGCTGTCTATATTTTGAATGGAGATTTTGTTTCAAGTTTACCACACCGATTTAAAATCGATTAGGTCACTTTTTTTTTATTTATTAATGCTAATTAATGAGTTGCGTTTTATCCATTTTGATAATTATTTTATTTTTAAAATATTTATATCGTTTTATCCTGATATACTCCCTTTAACGCTTTAGTTTAAACGTGACATTTTATTGCATAGTTCACATGACAAACGGGTTGGGCCACAAGTTCTAGCAACACTAGTTACGACCTACAAATCACACTAGAATCAAGATGGCAATTATGACATTCAATAGGATGTAAACCAACAATCAAAGAAATGAAGAGATGAATAAAAAGAAAAAAATTTAAGTAGGAGGTAATAAAAGAGAAAAAAGACATTACATGTTTTTAAGTGCTGTCGTATTATTGTTCCGGTGCATTGATGAGATACATGAAAATTTGATTTGAATAAACTCTATTTCTGACAAGTATAACATGGTACAAATTAAAACACCCCACTAACCCACAGAACCTTACAAGTCTTTCTAATTTTTTTTTTTAAAAAAGGTGCATGATTATTGAAAATGAATACAATGCATCGTATTTCGCATGGGGTCCTCCGTGACTGAGCGGTCTAAGGCGCCGTCTTAAGATCACTTACCTCCCACCGCTAAGGTCGTAGGTTCGAGTCCGGCTCGCTCAAGACACTTGATGTGAGAAAGTTTCCAGTTATTTTCAGAAGGACGGTGGTTTTACTCATTCTGAATCAGTCTGAGGTTTTCCTCCACCAGTAAAACTGGATATGCCATATATAACTGAAATGTGTTGAAAATGGCGTGAAACCACATTCTAAAGAGAAGTATTTCGCATATTCGCGGTCGTTTATGACAAAAAATGTAACACATGCATTATTTAAGCTGAAGTTTTTACGATGTATAGAATGCTCGAGTAGATGATCTTGGAGAGTTACGTATTTCTTTTGCAATACATAATTGTATATAATTCAACTGAGAGATTGAATTTTTTTCCCACAATTATGTACAAACAAATAATTTTGGAAATTTTTTAAATATACATACTTCCAATTAAGAAATTGAACTTCTTTTCTTTTTCTTTTTTTTTAAATATATAAATCTAGGTCATCTTGTAAAATGGATTTTTTTCATATATAGAATATTTAATTCAACTTGGAGATTGAACCTTCTTTAAAATACATGATATAACTTGGCGATGGAACGTTTTCAAGAAGTACTCGAACTTGAACATTTTATTTTAAATATATAATTTAATTAAAAGAATGACATGTTTCTTTTTTATTACATACATGTTACGCCTAAAAATCTCGGATATCGATTAAAAACACAGTCTTGTAGATTTACTTTTTAAACTTTTTCTTAAATATACATGTGTAGATCATCTTGGCCTATCATGTAAATTTTACATCTTAGGGACTGAACTGCGAAATAGCCAATTATTTAACAGTTAACCCTTCTAAATATAGATGAAAATAGAATAGTAGCCTGTCCTGTCTAGTTTTATCAGTGACTTATTTTCATTTTTATGGCATCGAGGGATCCTGGAAAGTTAACCAGTACTCGAGCACACCCCATCTCCGCAAATAACTTGAGTGAGCGGTAAAAGACGAATGATAATGAGACGCGGTGTCGTATATCAGCCATCACGGAGATTGTGACCAGTGGGATTCAAACTCACGGCTCCTGGATTGATAGTCAGACGCGCTAACGACTGAGCTAATCGGGCCTGGCTAAATAATATCAATATAACAATCACAATGTCAGCGAAAATTTCGGGCAACACAATTAGTATTTCTTTAATAGCTCTTCGAATTATTGTCTGAATGTTATACTTTTGGTACTAAGGTGATTAGGACTATTTCCAATTATCAATTATTTAAATTTTTTTTTATTATGTATTGAAAACGAAAAATGTTGTAATTTTAAAGAAATATTTTTGTTTAACAAAGTGTATGCTACTTAATTAAACAAATACATTTTAACAACACATCACAGAATGGAGATTTTATGTAGAAAGATGGAGAAGTAAATTCTTATTTTTTACTCAGTGAATGGGCTGAACATGAGAAAATGATCACAAAAAATAACTGTAAGCGAAAAAATCTTCATTTCTTTAAATTTAACCAAAAAAGGTTCAACACCAAAGTTACAACCAAGTTCTTTCTTTAGATATCAAAAAACACAAACATATGTTGGTTGGTTTAGGACGAGTTATACTCCACCTGTGCCACCTGAAAAATGTAAACAAGTTCCTAGAGTTGCCTATCTCTGTTACCTACACGCCAACTAAAGGTTTGTAAATAATAACAACTTGTAAGTATAATAACCTCTATTAAATCACTTTCCGTCGGTATGCAGGCGCGTACCCGTGTATAGGCAGGTACGCTCAGTCCACATCATTTTGCAAAAAGAAATAAAAAATAATTACAGACGTCAGAAAATTGCTGAAGTCGTTATTGCAGAAATTCCTGTTTGGATCAGGTAATATCGATGCCAAGGAAAAAACCTTAATCACCATCCCCGTATCGTCATAGTTGAATCAAGATGTACCCCAGATTCTGTTGAACTTGTACTGCAATGTGTAATGCCTCTTAGTAAGATGTTGCAGGCAAACGGCAGCGATTTGGTTGAAGCGGCAAAGACGAGCAATGTGATTCCTACACAGATTCGTGCCGAGAGATCAGATGATGCTGTATGGGACCAAAGTCTTGTATATCTCTATATAATTCCTTGATGGGACGAGTTTTACCTAAAAGCGGTGTCATTAGCTATAGTGTACGATGTCGGAACTTCAAAGCCTGGAACAGCTCAGCGTGCTCTGTAGGCTACTACCCATTCCTCGACCATCTTGTGACAGAGCTCGAGGATCGTCTACTCGTATCACATGACCACTTCATTGTCCAATACGTTACATCAGCTGACAGCACAACAGGAGGACAGTGCTTTACTGACCTCAGCGGTGAAGGTGAGAGCTTCCGACGTGAAGTGTATTGATGGAAGGTCAGATGATCCCTAGAAGATGATAATACTTCTGACTTGAACCGTGACAAACAAGCCCCTCTATCCTGCTATCCTTTCATATCTGGTTGTACATATAACCACACCAGTATCCACAGCCAGTGCAGACAGGTTGTTAAACGTCATGCGTAGAGTGACACATTATCTGAGGTCAACCATGACATATGAACGCCTTTCAAGACTAGCCATACTACATAGTTACATACATGAGCATGATATTGACATATAGAATGTAATTACAAAATGTGCCGGTAGGAAAGTCTGGATTAGATTTTATCTAAAATCGGGGACACTCAGTTGGGTACAAATTGAGACTCTGTTAAAACAGTCTTAGCTTACTGTTCTAGTTTAACGTCGTAAAATGAATAGTTTTGCATGACAACGGTAACGCAAACTTAAAATCAAAAATTGTCGTATTCGTGAGATTGGTATTGTTGTGATTTTACCTGATTTTGTTCAGATGGTCATTAAAGATCATTAAATAAAACGTCATCAAACTTCAAAAATAGATTAACTTATTTTGTTATTATTACTATTTTGTTTAAAAACGAGATAAGCCTACTTAACACCCTAACAACTAGACTATGGCGCTCAACGTGAGGGATCGATCACTAAACATTGTGTTAAGTATTACAAGTTTTAATCACTCTCGAGTCCGCTTCCTGGGCAGAAAACAATACTAAAGAGTTTTTGCAGTTATACTAGAGGCAATCAAATTCCTGGCTGAGAGGGGTTAGACCCGGCGATTTTCGGAACAAAGATTCCTAAATCAACTTGAATATAGCCTGGGCAGAGACATAATACAGTATTATGTCTGGCCTGGGTACGCGCTTGGTATGCTAAAGTTTCCTGGCTATATCTGACCAAGTTTCAGTACTTTTAACACTTTGATTTACTAATGCGCGTTTTACCCAGGTATTGGTACCCGATCTCAGACGGTATGGCGTCTTTAAATTTCGAAAAAGAGTGGTACCAATGAAAAAGGCCGCCATATTACAAAACATGGGGCAACTCTTTTCGTACGTTGAAATTTTAAAAAGGGTAGGTTTAAAATATAAGACAAACTATTAATGAAAAAGGTGTCACATAAATAAACGGGCAAAGGTTTTTTTCCATTAAGAACGCTATTTTATCCGTCTTTGAGCAGTTAAGTATTTCTTTCGTTGTTTGTTTTGTTTTCGAAAGGCATATGCTACTGAAAAAACCTGGATAATCTGGCCCCACTCCAAAACGGCCCTTGAGAATCCGGCCCCTGGAGAATCCGTCCCCAAGATTATCCGGCCCCATTAAGCATGGTCCATCCGGCCCCACTTTTTATTTCTAATTAAGCGTTATTTATCATATTAATACATACATGACAATTTTATATATACTGGCCATACATAATACCGCGAGTCTAAATCTTTTTCAACCATGTATAGAATGGCGTCAATAATAAAAAGTAATAAGGTTAAGTATGCTGAGTAATAAACCGTTGCCGATAAGAAATGCAAACAAATGCCGACACTAATGGAAGTTGGAGCTTTGCATGTCTTCCCAGATTGTTATTATACTGGCATTCACGGTAATAGGTATATCGTGGTATTAGGTATACAAGAGATACATAAATTATATGATGCAGTTATTGATCATAAAAATATTCATGAAATAAACATGGTAGCGGTAAACTTGATAATTTGTGTCGCACATTGTAATAACAAGTATACGTTTTTTTTTAATGTTTACACAATTAACTTAACAAGCATACCGCTTTTTAAAAATTAAAGTTTCAATCCAAAACATGCAGTGTTATATAAACTTTAACCAGAATTTTTAAGTCAAACAAGGGTCATAATTTGCATTATATTCAGGCAAGAGTTATCTAACTCATTTATTGTAGAAGGTTTGATGACTGGGAAGTCTAATGTGAAGTTTCATTCAAATACATTGTGCGATTGGTGAGATACTAGTATGAGCTTGATGGTACTTGCACATAAAACTTTAACCAGAAGTTTTCTAAGTCAACCAAGGGCGATAATTTGCATTATATTCATGCAGGAGTTATCTATCTTAGTTATTGTAGCAGTTTTAATGACTGGGAAGTCTTGTGTAAAGTTTCAATTAAATACATTGAGTGGCTAGCGAGATATGGACTTGATGTTACTTGCACACAAATGTTTAACCGAAATTTCTAAGCCAATTAACGCTATAATTTGCACTATATTCATGTAAGAATGATCAAACTTAGTAAGTTTAGTAGGTTTGGTGACTGGAAAGTCTTGTGTGAAGTTTTAATCAAATACATTGTGTGATTGGTGAGAAATGGACTTGATGGTACTTGCACATAATATTTTAACCACATCATTTTCTAGCCAAACAAGGGTCATAATTTGCATCATATTTATGTAAGAGTTATCAAACTTAGATATTGTAGTAGGCTGGGAAGACTTGTGTGAAGTTTCAACCAAATATATTGAGTGGTTGGTGAGATAGGAACTTGATGGTATGCAAAACTTTAACCAGAATGTTTAAGTCAAACAAGGGCCATAATTTGCATTATATTCATGTAAGAGTAATCTAACTTGACTGGAAAGTCTTGTGTGGAGTTTCAATCCAATACCTGCAATGGTTGCTGAGCTCATTGTAATTTGCATGCAAAACTTTAACCAAGGTGTGATGGGAGACGGACACCGACACCAACCCCAGGGTGAGTAGAATAGCTTTCTTTATTCTTCATATAATTGAGCTAAAAATAGACAGCACATAAGTACTGCTTGACAACCTTCACATCATCAGTCAGACTCTTTCTAAGATGTCAACAAATAAACAATGTGTAAACCTGTACGACAGATCAAATTGAAATCAAAATGAAATCACGTGACTCATGTAATACGTCACAAAATATGCAATTCTAAGTGGGAAATCTATTTTAGTCTAACCTACCAAGCTAGGAAATCACTGTTTAGTATATTATTTTGGCATGTTTAAATAGATACCCTTTTTGCAATGTGTGGTCAGTGTGTGTATATATATATGCATGATATGTTGGGGGAAAAAAAGTTTTTAGCCAATTCTAAAAATATGATCTTGTGTGACCTTGACCTTGACATCTGATGTACAAGCTTGGGCAATGCTTGTGACACATCTTCCAAGACATTGATCTCTTGTACAAAGTGTAATTTTTAAAATCCCCAACACAAAATCTCAAACAGTTACAGAATGAATTTGTGACCTTGGACCATTTAGGTATGGGTCAGCGGCCTGTTTCACTAAACATCCCAAGCTGAGATTAACTCAACTAAAATTTCTCAAATTTCTCTAAATGAGTACTTGAACTCATTACCCATTAAATGTCCATACGCAATTGAAGCCATATTCAGGGTTTCCCCCATGAATTTTTGAAGGCATGTTGCAAAAAATGGGAGGCGTGTGTTGATTTTTTTTAATTTTGTCACTCATGAATGGTGCATTTTTAAGTATGTGTTTCTATTTAGAATATTGCTGCAATGAAATGAATACAAAGAAATTTAAAGTTTTTTTAATGGATGACTAGCAAGGAATTATATAGAGAAGGAAATGCAACTTATTGAAATTTTGTGAACGTTCGTGTATTTACACAAAATCTCGTTTTCAATTATCTAAACTTCCATTCAGAATTCAAATTCAAAAATTCAAAATTCTTGCATTGCAGAGAGATATTTTCATCAAAACAATACCATTCCCAGAAATTTGAGTTTAAAATTGCTGAAACACTTTTGATTACAAAATATCTATACTGCAGTTAAAATAACAAGTTAATTATGATACATTTTCCTTCAAGCTTCAATATCTAGCCAAATGATTAATCCTTTGTGTGCTATTTCATCAACATTTAATGTTAAGATGCAAGTTTCCTATCCAATAGAAGTGTCCGATTCTTTTCTATGTAAGTCCTTGATGACTAGTCATATTTGAATGTTACAATTTATATGTTTTAATGTTTGATTCAGTATAGAAGCAAGTTATATTTTTTATATAGAATTTGTGTATTTCCAAATGATATTTTTATAAAAGTAAACATAAATACATTATTCTTAAAAATTATTTTTTCCCTATCCCCTAAATATCCTGCATAAACGAGACCACAGTAACCAAATTTTGACCGTCACCACATCCGGGTATTTCCAATGAACGAAAAAGCTTTAATCTATGTTAAAAATTTAAACTGTTTTAAGTGGGGTTCTATTTGTTGGAATAAGATGCTGAGAAACCGGGGGTATCTAACTATCCATTAATGTGCATTTCAAATATATGTTTCTTCCCAATATGTTAATATTATTGCCATAAAAATATAGTAAAGAAGTGTTTATAAACGGACAACTTGTCATATTTCAAAGTTAATACAATTGAGAAGTTTGTATTTTTAATGTTTGATTCTGTAATTTTCATTAGGTGTCAGTGTATTTCCAAATAAATATAAATTTTACAAAAGGAAATATTAATAGTTAAGTCTAAAACATCCCTAATAAATGGGACCGCTAAAACTGATGCACTGATTTTTTAGGATCCAACTTTTTAAGGCGCCGACTTTTAGACCGGGTTTCTCAAATTTTGTTAAAGGGTACCGCACGTCAGAATATAAATGGCTATTTATCGTTAAATAGACATGTAAATAACACAAAAATCAACAAATTTTAATTGTACGAAATTTATCGAATGAGAAAAATGACATTAAATATCATGATTTCAAGCGTTTCCTAAATGCTATGGGCGCCGCCATTTTGTAGCTCTTTTGTGATGGAGGTATTCGGTGACGTCATAACTGCACTTCCGTTCTAGTTATCGCGCAAATTGTATTGTGTCGTTAGTGACTGCTCTCTACTGAAACTCTTATGTATATACACTAATATACGTAATCAGTTTGTATACAGATATACAGTGCATTAGTGAACATCGAAGGTAGACAATTAAACGCGAAAACGATTCTGAATTAAAGGACTTAACCCATTAAACATTGTTTTCTCCAGCGGAATAAGTGGGTGGAGTAATGCGATATGTTTTGTGGACAGCGTTGTGTTTAGTTTTCCTAATATGTGATTTCTCATTGCCTCAGTGTCAAGCTTCTGGTGACATCACGCGAAAAACGCCTTTATACTTTGGAGTAGGACTTAAGATTGCAGAATGAAGCGTACCAATGCCTTGGCGTACTACTACCCAAGCATACAATTTCTGATGATTTCAGTACGAAGATGACCATATGCGACATACATATAGACTTAGTGTATATTATCCAGTGGGAAGCTCTTAAAAATGTGCTAAGAACATATAGCTCAGGTGATTTCTGAAATTTAATTTGTAATTTTATATACTCTTCCTTATTGCGAAATTGATATAGCAAACTTTCACAATCTTATAATTGCAGGCTGTTTAAACAGGTGTGATAATCCAATTAACAATAAAAACAAGAGGTTAATGCCAAAACATAAGGTGTGAAAACGACATGGTTTCTAAAAATTATTATTTAAATACAAATTAAGGCCAATTAATTGTGAAAGGCCCGATTAGCTCAGTCAGTTACGTGTCTAACTATCAATCCAGGTGTCTCGAGTTTGAATCCCCACCCCGCGACATTCTCTGTGATGACTGACATACAACATTGTGTCTCAATATTATTTGTCTCTCACTGCTGATTCGAGTGGAAAAATTATCAGTTACTTGCGGTTGTTGGGTGTGCTCGAGTACTGGTTAACTTTTGCAGGAAACAGTGGTTAGGTTAACTGAACATCTTTACAATAAACCCTTGATGGCAAAAAATGATGCTTAATATTCAGTCAACCATTAATTGTTCATAAACTCATTTTATTAATTTTATAATTAATAGGCAATTTAGTTTATTGATATATGGGTTTTTCACAGTCAACTAGGTCATTATTCTTGAATAGACATTTAAACAACCTCTACTTCGTAATGAAAAAAGATAGAGTAAAACCTTTGTTCCTTTATTTATTCATTAATACATGAAAAGTTTTTTTTACTGTTAAAATAGTGTTCTGGTATACAATTTATGAAAAATATTCATAAAATCATATAACATATTTTTTTACGTGTAAGTTTGCATTGATATTGAAACCCTAATTAACTGAAAATGTTTAAATAAGTAATAAGGCATAATACTTTGTGATATAACATCCTGTCATAAACCATAGGGTCATTAAACCTGGGGTGATTACGCTTATTAGGGTACAATATGCACACTGTGGCAGGGTATTTCTCATTACCACATGGTGTGAATGTGGTGTGGGTGAATTATGAAAGCTCAGCAGGGTGCCAGTAGCTGGACAGTAACATACACTTTGTGCAATATGCCTGTAGACATTATATTCCATATGACACTCCCTATAAGGAGACACATTCATATATGTTCAGAGAACTGGTAGAATAGATAATCATCATATATCAAATTGGGTAGTAACACCATTTGAAAATCCAAAAGACAGTGCCAGTTATGTAAAACAACACAAAAAAAACCCAACTCATTCATGCTTCATCTAAATTTACTAAAAAGGGTATGAAATCAAAATTTTATCAGCCATTTCTCAGTACGCAACAATGGCCGCACCAGCTAAACACGATAAGAAAAGAGATATAATATTATTTCTTATTCTCTCTTAGACAGGTAAATATATGTAACAAAACATTTTCCCTTAAATTCCATTCCTGGTCTAATTAGTGTTGTTTTTTTTTTGATAATGTATTGACTGAGTAGCAAACAGTATATACCCTGATAGTACAGCATGAATGTGCAGGCTCGCCTGGGTCTACATCAACACTGACGGCAATAATTACTTTTTTTATCAAGCCAAAATTCAATCATCAATGTTAGGCTACATGATAAGATGTCAGAGTCGTGATTGATGGGTTTCGGATTTGATCTCTGGTTAATGATCGGTGTGACTGTTTAACAGTTATCATCTTTTTGGGTGAAAACTTCATAAGACATTGCTGTGACATCTCTGTATTATTTCTGTGATTCATTCTAAATCTTCTATATTTTCGTATTTTCGTCAGACGAAAGCATCATTACACAGTTTCCGCAGCTGCAAAAAACTTTCACATGTGTGAACAACTGTGCCGTCTCACTATTTCTCTCGTCTTCTAATTAATTTAACTAAGCTTCTGAAAATTCTGGTTCAAAGTTGTAGGCCACAAGTCCTTCTCCGTTACTAAAATCCATTTTATTATTCTTGCGAGTACTTTTACCGGTGACTATAATTGCACGTTTCTATATCTGCTGTAGCGTATAAATCAATTATGTTTTAAACCGGAAGTGCGGTTATGACGTCACGCAGTATCCAATATGGCGACTTCCACCACAAAGTCGATGTGCGAAAATGACCGTTACAAAACGAGCTGATATATCTTTATGGATTCGAATTTATGCATAATAATACTATTAATAGAAAGCTGAACTCATAGCTATTCATATTATCCTGTTTTATACACAGGGTTGCGTTCCCCTTTAACATTCGGTAGGCATTCGTATTTTTTTCTTCAATTTATGTAAAATTAACCATTTTAAGTAGGGATTTTATTCTAGCTTTGTTGAAATAAGATGCTGAAAAAAACACTTTACGATTTCATCGTTTTGCTTACTTGCATAAAGCTCTTACTATACACTGCGATCTATTTCTAGTTGTCTTGATCTGAGAAATGGCGGTGACACACTTTATTAAGTGTTTCGTTCCGATTGATTGCAAACATACTACATAGACTTCACGTGATTGGGAGGTAATGAATCAATTAAAAGGTAATGCCGACACCTTGGTCAGTAGTCGATTTTATATCTTGTGAAAAACAATCTCGGATCAAGAAGTTTCACAGGACACCGTTTTCTATATTGAGGCGGAGTAACCTTCAGATGACTCGTTCTGATTGGCTTACCTGTTCACACCTCCAGTTCCGCTTGCGAGTGATTGACAAGTCTGTGAAATAGGTCAATTGACCACAGGGTCACTTGTTTAATTACTGATGGGCTTGTGTAATGGGATTATCTAACGGTAGTCGCAACGGTTCGGAAAGCATGTCGGGCCACATATGGGATGTCGCTCATCAACGATATCTTTTGAAGTCAAAAGTCAAAAGACCTAATCTTTTGAAGGGATGTCGCATTCGACATGCGTTATGACTCTGGGGGATACCCTGATATTATATCTAAAGTCATTGGTAATAGATAAGGGACGTAATGATCAAAGTTGTAGCATTTCAAAAATTTGAGTTGAGGAAAATCTCAAGTTTAGATGTTAAGTGAAATTTGGACCTGCAGGCTTCTCAACTTGAGATTTTCGTTGACATTGTGCATGTTATCCTTTACCAATGAGTAAAGGTGTGATCATTCTTCATTTAACATGTAATGAGTTAGATTTAGAGAAATTGAGAATTTTGAGATTCAAGAAGAAAATCTCAGCTTTAGATGTTTAGCAAAACTGACCCCCGAGTCTTATGCGCGACATGTTGTTATGTCATTTTGATCATCTGTGCCATTTTTTTTAAAATGCATTCATGTATGACAAAGTAACAGACCAGACAAGAAATCTTAGAAGGACGGACAAATGGGCCCTGCAATTTCTATATGCCTCCCCATAGGGAAGTATAAAAAGTGTGCAACATAAAGAATCTTATCTTGCCAGATTTTCCTCCGAAATCACTGATAAAAGGCTTGAGAAACTGGTGACCAAAGCTTCAACTAAACCTTCAAAACTTAATTCATCTCGTGTGAACTTTGTAAATTGACCTTGTGTGAGAGACTGAACTGTTACCAAACATAGCCTTATCCTTCGAAGAATAATGTAAATACTTATACACAGAGATTAGAATCTCCTGGAATCTGACCAAATAGGGGATACTATCAGCACCAGTGCAACAGCTCAAAGCCAGATGATGAGCTATGCAGTGAGTAGCTAAGAGATCTGGTGATTGATTTTTATTTATTTTTTTACCACACTTTATCTATTCCCTACCATAACTGCAGCACCATCAGTACAAATATTAACCCCCTTTTATCCAACAAAGAGATAACACAGACAAGATGCTATCGACATTTGCCCTCTTCAATTTCCTCAAGAAACAAGTGGGAGGATTTAATTGACCACTGACCTTAAACTTCTTAAACAGCCAATCATGTTCTTGTGAACAGAGACATTTATTGACTCCTGAATGTCTCTGATACTTTATGTTCCGGTGAACAGAGACATTTATTGACGCCTGAATGTCTCTGATACCTTATATGTTCTGGTTAACTGATGCATCTATTGACTCCTGAATGTCTCTGATACATTATGTTCTGGTTAACAGAAACATTTATTGACTCATCTAACATAGTGTTTTTTCCCCCAAGGACATTTTATAGCTGTTATTGGGTCATATCCCAAATGGCAAATAATATCTTTTTTCCCCATTTGAGTGGTAAAAATTCCAAGTTGAAAGCTTCAATAATTGTAATTTTAAACATGCCATAATTTCTTGACAAAATTAAAAGTTTTCCCCATTCTGAATTAAGTATAACATTGATTCTTTAATTTAATGGCCAGAGAAGCAAGTGTACACATTTTTATGAAGTTGAACAAATATATTTTATGCAAAAGTTAATGAAAATGCTGCTAAAATTCCAAATTCCAAGGGTATGGGTTATCCTCCCAAAGTGGTGAAAAAAACACTGTTACATTAGACTGATACCTCTAGATTAATCTCATTTTTATCCAACAACTCAGCATTTCCTTAATACCCAAGAAACAAGTGCGAGGATTTATTTGATTGTTAACCTTAGACTCAAGTTTTATTATACAGACGACCATGTTCTGGTGAACATTGACATCTGTAGACTCATCCAACATTAGACTGAATTTCCCTGATACCTTATCCTAGAGATCCAGACTGGAAATCAGGAGAGGAATTATGTCCATAGGTGGTAAGTCCATCAACCTTTAAGTCCCCTAGCTTTGATACCCCTGAAATATATAAAGAATAATGACATATAAGTTTTTATGCAGCAACCATTTTCTTGTGCATACAGATATTGAATATGTTATACACTTCATTCCTGTCTTCAAAATCATTGCTGCCATTTCATCACATACTATAATATATATATAAAATAAATATTTGGAAAAATTCTTCATTCGAAAAATAGAAAAGTTGTCTTCATTAATTTTAACTAGAAATATCACGGAAGGTGATGAATACCCCCCAGATGGCACAGTTATTGCACCCTTTTGCTGCCAGCTTTGACACAAGCAACTGATTTCTTAATATAGACTGTAAGTTGTATGTAATCTTAGATGTTTAAACATCTTTCAATCTGCAAAATGATCTTGAATTCAAAATATTGAGGTTTGAAGGAAAATGTCTTGTAATTTGTCGTTCTTTTAGCTGCAGTACACAAATTTTGTAATCAGATTCACTTCAACAATTTTAAACACACAATGCTGGGAATGGTATTGTTTTGATGAGAACTTCATTCTGCAATGTAAGAATTTTGATTTGTGTTCCTGAGGGGAATGGAAGTTAAGATAATTTAAAACGAGATATTGCGAAATTTTGCACAAATATGCGAGCAAACTGTCAATCAATAGCATTTCCTTCTCTATATAATTCTTTGGTATCTGTAATTAAATCACTGTGAAAACAGTGAGAAATAAATTTGTTCAGGTCTATATAATAAAATGACTTTCTTACTTGTATCAGAAGCATTATCTTTCATATCTTTATTGTATTCAATGACCATGTTGATAATGTTTATAAATATTGACATCTGTGCAGAAAGCTGAAATAAGCATGCACAATATTTATAATTCTCGAAAGTGATCAAAAACAGATTACGGCATCATACTTAACATATCCGCTAGTGTGTTTTCATTTTGTCTTTTCATGACATTATAGCTTCTGTGGTTCTATACGTATTAAATTGTTCTAGTTTTGTTTCGAGTAAATATGTACAGTAGGAGTTATGGAATATCCGGCCCACGCACATCTGCCCCCGTCACTCATCTGGCCCCTGGATGAAACGTCCTTGGTATATCTGACCATATTTAGCATTGGTAATTGAAGGGAATTATTATATAATTTGAAATGCACATATCAATTACTGTGGGATTGTTATTGAAAAAATTACCCATAACGGGAATTACATAGTACATATATATAAATGTTTTGGGGAATTAAATTGGACAAAACACACTTAGAACTTATAATTCAATTTAATTAAAATGGCTATAGAATATGAAATGAATATAATTATAAACATCATTCCCTCTATCTCCCTCTCCTTTTTTCTCTAGATCAACAACAAATACAGTTATATACAAGTCTATGTCTTTCCCTCAATCTATTTCTCAAAACAATACTATTAAAAAGATATATACAAGGAAAAACAAAAACACAAAGTAATCAAGTTTACCTTTTAATTTTTACTCTGGGTTTCATTTTGGCACAGTTATAGCCTTTTTTGGACTCAATTTTCCAGGTTAAAGTTTTTTATCAGGTAAGATATCTATGCAATCACTCATTCGATATGATTGAAACTTCACATGTGTGTTCAGCATCATCAATGGAACACACAGAGACAAGAACCAAAACTCAGTTTGCATTTTGGCACAGTTATTTCCCTTTTTGGACTTAATTTTTCAGGTTAAAGTTTTTTATAGGGTAAGATATCTATGCAATCACTCATTCGATATGAATGGAACTTCACATGTGTGTTTAGCATCATCAATGTAACTCACAGAGATAAGAACCATATCTCTGGGTTGCATTTTGGCAGAATTATGGCCATTTTAGACTTAGGTTAATGTTTTTGAACAGGTACATATTTCATCAACCTATCAACCTTGGATATGCATGAGCCGGGCCTGATTAGCTCAGTCAGTTACGCGTCTGACTATCAATCCAGGGGTCATGAGTTTGAATCCCCGCCAGGCAACAGTCTCCGTGATGATTGATATACGACATTGTGTATCATTATCATTCGTCTCTCACCACTGATTCAAGTGGGAAAGTTATCAGTTGCAGAGATGGGATGTGCTCGAGTACTGGTTAATCCCAGGAAACAGTGGTTAGGTTAACTGATCGTCTGTTAACCAATATCAATATCAATATTCAATCAATTAATCAATTGAATATATATGAAACTTGACATGTGTCTTCAGTTTCATCAACGGAATGCATAGAGACCAGAAACATAACTCTTGGTTGCATTTTTACACAGAGTTGTGGCCCTTTCAGACTTAGACATTTTGTAGTACAAGGCGTTGGGCTTAGATGATTGACAAATAAGGTCAGTTTTGCAGGTTTTATTTTTTTATGCCCCCCACCCCCCAAAAATAATTGTCTGTCCGTCCTTCAGTCCGGTATTTCGTGTCTAGTCTGTAACTTTGTCATGCATAGATTGATTTTGTTAATACTTGCTACAAATGATCAACAAAACATGATGATGTGTTGCGAATAAGACCCACACCGGTACCTCAAAGGTCAAGGTCACACATTGAGTTTGTTTGACAACACTTTGAGTTTGGGTGAGATTTCGTGTCCTGCCTGTAACTTTGTCATGCATAGATGGATTTTATAAATACTTGCTGCAAATGATCAACATAACATGACAACATGTCACACTTAAACCCAGACTCCCACTTAAAAAGTTAAGGTCACAGTTTAACTTTGTTTGACAACACTTTCCATCTGTTTGAGATTTCATGTCTGGTCTGTAACTTTGTCACCTAGGGATAAATTTCAAAAATACTTTGCTCAGTTGATCAAAATGACATGATTAAGTGTCTCATGTAAGACCCAGAACCTTTTCTCAAAGGTCAGGGTCACACTTTCAATTTGTTTGATATTGCATGTCTGGTCTGTAACTTTGTCTTTAACTTGGCTCAATCGATCAAGATGACATGATGACGTGTTACATGTAAGACCTAAACCAATACCTCAAAGGTCAAGGTCACACTTTCAATATGTTTGATAGTGTGTGTCTGGTCTATAACTTTGTCTTTAACTTGGCTCAATTTATCAAGATAACATGACATGTGTCACACACGTGTAGGACCTAGGCCTGTACCTCAAATGTCAGATCACACTTTGACACTTACCAGTGACATTTCTTGTTAGCATCCTCCCTTTAACCTGCTGAGGCACAGTTTGACTCAACAGGTATCTAAAAAACACTTTAGGCATCAGGGCTGCATTTCACAAATTAAAAATCGCTGTAAGTCAATTTGACAATTTCTTTGTTTACAATGATTGTATTTCCAGAAACTATTTATTTTCTGCATTATTTTAGTTCATTTAAATGATTATCAAAAAATAATTGTTGGTTTACATTTATGACACTTTTAGGGAAACGCGTCTTTGGATATACATAGGGTAATATGGGGGGGGGGGGGGGGGGGGGGGGGTATCAGACACCCTAGGATTTGAGACTTGCTTTGCTTAGTTTTATGTAATTCGGATAAACTCTTGCATTTATGATAAATATGCTTATGTCTGAGAAGTTGTAGTGGTCAATTGGCATAAAACTAGAACAACACATGCCAGTCAACTGTTTTTCAAAGTACTGCATGGGGAATAACGGACGAGATGTGTTGCTGTCTGCTTTGCAAAGTGTACTAATGCAGAACGCTGTAGTACATTTTCAATCGTCCGGAAAACTATGGGTGTCCGATATTCCCGCATATTACTCTATGTCTTTGGATAATTTGCTTAGGATACCAATCAATAGCCCTCCTACGGAACTATTTAAACTTTACATAAGACTTCCTACCATATCTTTTTAGTTGACTTCAACAAAGGTCAAGGTGAGCTATTCTAATTGCCCTATTGACTTTTAAAATTGTGTGCACCATTTTTCATTTGAATATTTCTCAGTATTAAATTAAAGTCTATACATATAGGACTTAGACCAGGAACCAGGGGGTCAAAATGATAGTTCCATAGAAAATTGACAGTGGTCATTCAAGATGGTGCAAAATTGAGTGGACTGGTAGCTATAACACACAGATGGGACTATTTCTTAGACGGTAAAAATTTTGCATAATTTGGCTGATTTGACCTCAGTATGTGAAATAGGGACACCTACTTTCGCTTTGAGCAAAATTGAGAAATTGGACGCAGTTAATGCCCATGTTTTTAACAGTTTTTTATGTTCTGCTTGAATTGAATATGAATTCTGGAAATTCTCAATGAGTTTGGAGTACAACTGTAAGTGTGACAGTCTATTGTGCTAATATTACGGTCTATATGGAATTAATGGTGGTCCAGCTTCTGTATGGAGATGGCTGTTGTGAACAGTGTATTGGAATTTTTGGTAATATTTTCTGCAGGTAGGTTGATATAATTATTATTTTTAAATAAATTACATATACATGTGTTTACTGGCAGTTAATAATGATTATTAAATGATGCAGTTGTAAATAAGAGGTAAGTTTATGTGTTTTTCTGGCCATGAAAGCAGTTTTGAGGCTATTTTTTGGTTAGAGACTATTTGTTAGCCTCAGCAACATTGGACGCAGCTTACAAACAGTACATTACAATGAACATGGAGAAGCGCAGTGTTTTAGGTGAGAATGGTGTGTGTGTCATTTGGACTAGTGGTCAAACCCACAGCGGATATGGACATTGTTGATGCTTGCTGCAGGTTTTTGTGACCTGGAAAAATGGTTTCATAAATTTCTTGAAAACCTTTTTGAGCCTGGGCATCCTGGTCTGTTGTTGGTATGCTTACTTTCACTCCTTTTTGCCCACTTCTGGTAGCTATTGATTTTGCCATCTCATACTCTGAATGTGGAGCTACATTTGGCAAGGTTGCTGTGCAGTCTGCGTGTCCTGGGCAATTCACATCATAGCCCTTTGATCGTAAATGCGCACCAACATAGCATAGTTTGTTTTTGATTTCATAATCCAGTATGAAATGATTTTCCGTCATAGACTCGGCAAACACACCGATTGCCTGGGATGAGTTGTGGCCAGGTTTCGTACAGCTTACAATTTTAAGTGAGTTGTATCGAATGTCAAACGAACCGTGGATTTCTCCGCTTAGACTGAGATCAGACAGTTGTTTGAAGCAGTTGTAACTTCTCCTCCATATCTAACTTTGTCACTTTGACTGTTTCTCGTGCCACCTTATTAGCTGTCTTTTGCATTGCATTCTTAGTTGGTGGCGCAATGCCCACTTACGCAATAAGAAGACGAGACCGTGTAACGCCAATTGGTGTGTCTTGAAGTCCGGCTTGGAATGATACATTTATTGCAGCGGCAATTGGACCAGGCAGGCGGGTCACTATTTCCTTGAAGAACTTGTATTTCTTTGATTTGTAGGTACAATTTACACATCTGAATGTGTATTTCCAAGCCAGGCCCTGCTTTTCATTGCTATGGATAGCAAAATGAGGTTTTGTACAGGTTGCAGATTCCTGATGACTCTGAGTACAGTCGTTGAATGCCTCCATCATTTTGTCATTGTCATTGTCATTTGATTCGATTGCCATCATGTTCTGCCTCTCGATTGATGTCCTGTGTTTTGTTTACTGTTTCAGGCCTGTGACGCAAGACTAGCACATCAGCTTCTTGACTGGTAGATGTGGACGTCTGACTGCAGAGTGAAAGTGAAGAGGTAGACTGCTTTATCGACCTTTCAGCTGCCATGTTGTCGCTACTGTTGGATTATGCTGATGATAATCTGACGAGGACCTTATTGTAAGGTGTGCAGTTTTTCTTGAACATAGCATGTTTCCTCTTTCTTTCACCTTTCATGGTGGAATAATAATATCCCAGTTTCTACAGTACCTTATATAGTAGAATATAAACATGGGAGGAGTGGACATGAGCATCTGGTTACCTGTTTTGGCTTCTGTTTTCAAACCTGTTATTTAGCACAGCAGGATGCCTTCTTTGATGTTTAATAGGCAACTTGTCTGGTATGGAAGCCTGCTTCTTTCTGTTGAACTTATTTTATTAAAAATGATTTAATAACATTAGAACAATAAATAAATAGTAAAATATACATTTTATTTAGAGTAAAAAAATAATCATATAAAATAAATGTAGAGATTTAGTCAGAATTTCAATGTTTTGGTCGGTAGCCGACATCTAATTTTTTTATAAATTTTCTCTCACTTGTATGACAGAGAAAACAAGTTTTACTTTCAGATTCAGATTATAAATACTATTGACTTAGTACCTGGCAAGTTTCATCAAATTTGAATCATGAATAAAAAAGTTATTAAACTTTTAGAATTTCTGAATTGTTCCAGAATTTGGCCATTTTGGTCAATTTGTCAAAATACCAGCAAAAGTTCAAAGGATGTAAAAGAAAAATCTTTTTTTTCAAGATGTTTTACCATGGTTACATTAGTGATATATGGGAAATTTATATGCATTTTAATTTGACAATTTTCAAATCCAGATTTTCTTCTGGGAATTTGTTTTCTTTAGAAATCTCTGAAAAATGACGCCAATTTCTATACAGTCGATTAAAAAAAATTTTTTTTTATATCTTCATTTGGCATTCCTTAATTTTATAATTTTCAGACAGAGTAAATGTATATGGTTAAATATATGCAGGTAGTGGTATGTTATCTAGCCTAAAATAGTTGTATTACTGTTTTCAGTTTGTGCGGATTGCCAGATCTTTGGATTTTCCCCTGAATTTGACGCAATATCATAGGTTCAACTGGCATATGAATGTGAACGACAGTTTTTGAGATACAGCCATGGAATCTAATCTTACCACTAGCTCTAAGGTAGGAGACCACAGCCATATGTTTTTAAAAGTCAGAATTAATGGAACAGTTTCATATAGGACTTAGACCAGGAAGCAGGGGGTCAAAATGGTAGTAAAAAAGTAGTTCCATAGAAAATTGACAGTGGTCATTCAAGATGGTGTGAGTGTGAAAATGCACTTGACAGGTACTATTGCAATGCGAATTTGTGAAGGGAATATATTATCCCAGAGAATGGTGCAAAATTGAGTGAACTGGTAGCTATAACACTTCTTAGACGGTAAGAATTTTGCATAATTTGGCTGATTTGACCTCAGTATGTGAAATAGGAACACCTACTTTCGCTTTGAGCAAAATTGTGAAATTGGACGCAGTTAATGCCCATGTTTTTAACTGTTTTTTATGTTCTGCTTGAATTGAATATGAATTCTGGAAATTCTCAACGAGTTTGGAGTACAACTGTAAGTGTGACAGTCTATTGTGCTAATATTACGGTGAAATTAATGGTGGTCCAGCTTCATATATGCCAGTTTGTTACTAATGAATCATCCGTTATATTTTTGTATGTTTTCAGTAAAATTCACCTGTGGGCCTCAGCTGAATGTAATTATTGGACCAAATGGACAGCATTGTGTGTGCCATATGTCTGACTGGCTGGAAAG
The DNA here is from genome assembly GCA_029582155.1 of Panopea generosa. NCBI lineage: Eukaryota > Metazoa > Mollusca > Bivalvia > Adapedonta > Hiatellidae > Panopea > Panopea generosa. The sequence continues at coordinate 7,156,377 of CM055909.1, forward strand.
ACCAGTTGACTTGGAAGAGCCCAGCAACCTTTTGATTATATCAAGTGCAGTTAAAATAAGGTGAAAAATTAATTAGAGCAGTACGGTTTGTTGCACCTTATTATTTGCTAGTAATTCATAATATGTACTAAATTTATATAATTTAATTATTCATTAAGAGAGAGCAAACTATTAAAATGGTGCTTACAATAAAGAAAGGATTGATGGAAAAAACACTTTATATGTCTAGAAAATAAATGAGTTAAAAATGAATATATTTATAAAAGAATCTTATTAAAAAAATAACTTCAAATATGCCATAACAAAACAAAAAGCATTATCATTTTAATTGAGATGAATTTTGTATATTGCTGACATGATAAAGAAGCTTGGATAAGTGTTAAAAATTTGAGATAAATCGAGTCAAGGTCACTGTTACTAAAAATAAAAAATTGTTTCTGATCATTATTTTAATTTCCTTTCCATTTGCAAACATCCTTTATAATACTTTTGGCTTGTTATGGACCTTGACTGCATTTATGGGCAGTAAAATGCCATGGACTGAAAATTGACAAAGTTTTCAAAGCTTAAGCAAAAAGCATCAGTGTTTCATGGATGTACTTCAAGATTGTTTATGATGTTATCAAAATACAGAATCGGGGGTTCCATTAAAACGTTTTGTATGTGCATGATTTCTTTTGCATCTGTAAACTTTCAAGCTATGAGACTAATTCGAGGTCTTTTGACCTTTCTTTGTTCCCCAAGCAAAACTCATGTTTTTTTTTCACAAATGGGCCATAGATATTCCCCATATCTCATAAATGTTATAATATCTCATGTTTTCCCCCCAATTTATAGATGCCAGGCCTGGTTAGCTCAGTCAGTAGTGCGTTTGGCTGTCAATCCAGAGGTTGTGAGTTCTACTCCCCGCCCAGCCAGACCCATGATTTTTTATATACAACATTGAGGGAGAGATGAGAGGTCTTGAGACGGAGCCTTAAAGATTTTAGCAAGAAATTAATGATGTTCATGCCATATATTATTAATGCACTGGGTCCATGCCAACATTTCCTGGTCAATTATCCATTATCTTTTGTTAGTTTTGTGTGAATATTTAGCTTCAGTTTTATGCCATTGAGGGCTAATATACTTTCCCACTTGAATCAGAGGTGAGAAACATGACAATCAGATGCAATGTTGTATATCAAACGTCACAGAGACTGTGACCAGACAGGGATTCAATGACCCCTGGATTAATAGTCCAACACGATACTGACTGAGCTAACTGAGTCGTGCCTACCAACAAGTTGATTAATGGAACAGCAAAGGTCATACATACTCATTGGTCTCGCGTCTATTACAATAAAATTGAATTACAGGAGTACAAACCTATCATAATATCTCGGAAAAAATTGTCAAATTTGTGTGAGGCTAAAAATTGTATTATGATTGATTGATTGAATATTTAGCGTCATTTTATGCCATCAAGGGCTAACAGACGATCAGTTAACCTAATCATTCTTTCCTGGGATCCTGAAAGGTTAACCAGTACTCGAGCAAACCCCATCTCTGCAAGCAACTGATTTGGGATTAAAACTCACAAACCCTGGATTGATAGTCAGACGTGTGTTAAAATGTTTGTTTTTAGCTCTACTGGCTAAAGGCCCAAAGGGCTTATGCAATGGCACGTTGTCCGTCATCTGTCGTATGTCGTATGTTAGCAGCACTTTCTTTTAAAACCACTAGGCCAATTAAACTGAAACTTCACATGGATGTTTCTATTGCATAGGAGACTATAGAGAAGATTTTTTTTTTTATGTGAAATTATAATAAATCTTTTTTTTTTTTTTAAATGGAAATGATTTTGCCTATATCTCCACAGAAGCATTGTTTGGTGAAGGAGGTTTATATTGGTAAAAATGACTGGGTTCCACTGTCTTAAAGGGTCAGGAGGGGCCCCAAAAGGATAAAAATTGGGAATTACAAAAATCATTTTCTTAGTGAATTTTACATACCGTATATTCTCTTATAAACACCCCCACTCTAATAACCCCCCCCCCCCCCCCCCCCCCCCCCCCCCCCCCCCCCCCCCCCCCCCCCCCTCTATTTTTCTGGAAAATCAAAAAATAAAACATATATGCGATTTGAGTGCTTATTCGCCCATCTTTCCCTTACACAGACAACAATTAGCGGAGTGTTTATTACCTTTGAACTCTTTAACCCATTGTTTATATCTTGGGTGACCACTTAACCACTTTTGGTGCCATATTTGCTGTTTAATACTAGTAAAAATACTGTCTGCCAATTAAAACATTACAAAACGTGGACAATGCGATTAGTCTATGTACGCTGAAAGCTCATTGTTCCGTGTTGATAAGAGCAAGCGTCCAAGTGATTTAAAGTGAAGAGTACACTGACCATAAATTCGGATATTCCAGTACGCAGACTAGTAATTTCATACAGATTTTCAGCTTTTTTTCATCCTATGTTGATTATTTTATTCACTCTCAAATAATTCTGAACCACTTTTTCGGGGATTTAAACTGGATTTAAGGTTTTTTTCCACGGCTTTATTGGTTTTATTGTATTTTTAACTGTTGTTAAATTTGATTTTTTTATCTTTTATAAACACCCCCACCTTGTAAAATGTAACGCCCCCAGGGGCGTTAATTAGGGAATATACAGTAGGAATACTATGGGAAAACGGAATATTCTCTTTTTCGTCCATTAGCAGCACTTTCTCTGAAACCACAAGGCCAATTAAACTGAAACTTCACATGGATGTTTCTATTACATAGGAGACTATAGAGAAGATATTTTTTTTCAATCTGAAATTCAAGATGGCCACCATTACTAAAAATAGTCTAAAACTTAAAAAAATCTTCTTCTCATGAACGACCAAACAGATTTTCAAAATGTTTATGTAGTAATGATAACCACCTATAGTTTTGTTAAATCTGTTCAAATGGTGTCTCTATGGGTTAAAAATGACCCTGCCCCTAGGGTTCAATTAGGGGACACATGTCATTATAATAGATATTAATTTATTTTTTTTAAAATGGAAATGATTTTGCCTATATCTTCACAGAAGCATTGTTTGGTAAAGGAGCTTCAGATTTGTAAAAATCACTGGGTTTCACGGTCTTAATGGGTCAGGAGGGGCCCCAAAAGGGTAAAAATTGGAAATTACAAAAATCTTTTTCTTAAGAACTTGTATATCATATTTGTTTATATTTGGCATAAGTTTTCCCTATGTGTAGGGGTTTGATTGCAGATAAGAATTTAGGGGCTAAAATTTATATGGGCCCTGTAAGGGGACTTAGAATTTTACATAGGGATAATATGGGAAAACAGAGAATTCTCTTCTATTTCATCTATTTAGGCAAATTTATTATTCAGTTTGAGTTCCGAAGTAGCATCTAGTCATAGGAAATAAGATTTGGCTCAATAAGGAGAATTGATTTTCCATAGGGGTCAGGGTGGGTAAAAAAAAGGTTAAAATAGAAAATTTTCAAAAATCTTCTCAACAACCGGTCAGTCAAATATATTCATATTTAATATGGATTATCCCAATGAGTATGGGTTTAAAGTTTGTACAAATCAAGGGATACTGGGATGTATAGAGGCCCTGTTAGGGGTCTTTGAGGTTTAAAAAGGAATACTGTGGGAAATGGAAAATTCTCATTCTTTTGTCCATTTGGGTAAATATGTTGTTCAATTTGAGATCTAAAGCATTGTCTAGTAAAAATAAATTTGATTTTGTTCAATAAACAGGATTGAATTTCCATAAGGGGCCAGGGGGCGGGTAGGGCAATAAGCTTAGAATTTTCACAAATTTCCTCTCAATAACCTTTCAGTCAAACTAGTTCATATTTGATATAAATTATCCTTAAATCATTAAGGATTGAACATTCTGCATATCAAGGGGCTGGGGTTCTGTAATATGACTTTTACTTAGGGATATTATAGGGAAAACTGTTGTTTTTTTTTTCATTTTGCATCCATGTGTACAAAAAAACTTCTATTTAAAATTTGAATCATTTCTGCTCATAGCAAATCACTAAGAGTGGGTGATTGAAGTTCTGACAAATTAAGGGGCTAGGTTGTATAAGGGTTCTGTATAGGGGACTATATTTTTTTTACAGATGAATATTATGGGAATTTAAAGTATTTCCTTTTCATAGCAATTAAGTTTTTGTTTAGTATGTGGTGGGTTTATTTATCCAAAAGTTGTTAAAACGACCCCTGAAAGATGGTAAATATTGTGGAATTTCAATAAGTGCTATGGCCACTATGAGTCAGAAGAGCGTCCTCAGGCCCTCTTGGGTCTCTTGTTCCATTACAAATGTAAATATTACATGCTTTAATTTAAAGTGTCAGGGTGGTGCAGGGTCTAAATCCATGTAATTGTCTAAAAACAATAAAAGTAAGATTAAAAGGCAAATAAAGCATCACGTTTTCATAGCTAAATAACTTAATTATTTAGAATTTGAAATCTGCTGAAACATGACAACAAGTTATATTTTAATTGGAGTGAAATCAAAAAGGAATCTCAAGTATAAAAATTTATAAAAAATGTACTTTATGCAATGACAATGGAAGTATAAATATTGTACTTTATGCATGTGACAATGTAAACATTGTACTTTATGCATGTGACCATTGAGGTATAAATATTGTACTTTATGCATGTGACAATGGGAGTATAAATATTGTACTTTATGCACATGACAATGGAAGTATAAATATTGTACTTTATACACATGACAATGGAAGTATAAATATTGTACTTTATGCATGTGACAATGGAAGTATAAATATTGTACTTTATGCACGTGACAATGAAAGTTCTTTATGCACATGACAATGGAAGTATAAATATTGTACTTTATGCACTTGACAATGAAAACATTGTACTTTATGCATGTGACAATGGAAACATTGTACTTTATGCATGTGATTATTTAAGTATAAATAATGCATTTAATGCACATGACAATGGACGTATAAATATTGTACTTTATGCATGTGACGATTTAAGTATAAATAATGTACTTTATGTACGTGACAATAGAAGTATAAATATAGGACTTCATGCCATGACGATGAAAGTACAAATATTATTTTTTATGCTGTGACAATGGAAGTACAAATATTGTACTTTATGCCGTGACAATGGAAGTATGAATATTGGACTTTATGCAATAAAAATGAAAGTACATTATGCCGTGACAATGGAAGTATTAATATTGTACTTTATGCACGTGAAAATGGAAACATTGTACTTTATGCATGTGATAATTTAAGTATAAATGATATACTTTATGCACATGACAATGGAAGTGTAAATAATGTACTTTATGCACATGACAATTGAAGTACTTATATTGTACTTTATGCAAGTGACAATGGAAGTATAAATATTATACTTTTTTTAGTTTATGCTATGACAATGGAATAACAAATTTTATACTTTATGCCGTGACAATGGAAGTACAAATATTGTACTTTATGCACATGGCAATGGAAGTACAACTATTGTACATTATGCCATGACAATGGAAATATAACTATTGTACTTTATGCCGTGACAATGGAAGTACAAATATTATACTTTATACACGTGGTAATGGAAGTGTAAATATTATACTTTATGCACGTGACAATGAAAGTACAAATATTACACTTTATGCCGTGACAATGGAAGTACAAATATTATACTTTCTGCACATGACAATGGAAGTACAAATATTATACTTTATGCCGTGTTAATGGACATACAAATATTATACTTTATGCTGTGACAATGGAAGTTCAAATATTATGCTTTATGCTGTGACAATGGAAGTACAAATATTATACTTTATGCTGTGACAATGGAAGTACAAATATTATGCTTTATGCACATGGCAATGGAAATACAAATATTACACTTTATGCCGTGACAATGGAAGTACAAATTTTATACTTTATGCACATGACAATGGAAGTACAAATATAATACTTTATGCCCTGACAATAGACATACAAATATTATACTTTATGCTGTGACAATGGAAGTTCAAATATTATGCTTTATGCTGTGACAATGGAAGTACAAATATTATGCTTTATGCACATGGCAATGGAAATACAAATATTACACTTTATGCCGAGACAATGGAAGTACAAATTTTATACTTTATGCACATGACAATGGAAGTACAAATATTATACTTTATGCCCTGATAAAGGACATACAAATATTATACTTTATGCTGTGACAATGGAAGTTCAAATATTATGCTTTATGCTGTGACAATAGAAGTACAAATATTATACATTATGCTGTGACAATAGAAGTACAAATATTATGCTTTATGCACATGACAATGGAAGTACAAATATTATGCTTTATGCTGTGACAATGGAAGTACAAATATTATACTTCATGCCGTGACAATGAAAGTACAAATATTATACTTTATGCACATGACAATGGAAGTACAAATATTATACATTATGCTGTGACAATGGAAGTACAAATATTATACTTTATGCACATGACAATTGAAGTACAAATATTATACTTGATGCCATGACAATGAAAGTACAAATATTAAACTTTATGCCGTGACAATGGAAGTACAAATATTATACTTTATGCACATGGCAATGGAAGTACAAATATTATGCTTTATGCTGTGACAATGGAAGTACAAATATTATACTTTATGCCGTGACAATGAAAGTACAAATATTATACTTTATGCACATGACAATGGAAGTACAAATATTATACTTTATGCCGTGACAATGGAAGTACAAATATTATATTTTATGCAAATGACAATGGAAGTTCAAATATTATACTTTATGCACATGACAATGGAAGTACAAATATTATACTTTATGCACATGACAATGGATGTACAAATATTATACTTTATGCCGTGACAATGGAAGTACAAATATTATACTTTATACACATGGCAATGGACAAATATTATACTTTATGCATGTGACAATGGAAGTATGAATATTATACTCTATGCCGTGACAATGGAAGTACAAATATCGTACTTTACGCCATGACAATGGAAGTACAAATATCGTACTTTATGCCGTGGCAATGAAAGTATAAATATTATACTTTATGCATATGGCAATGGAAGTACAAAATATTATACTTTATAAAGGTGACAATGGAAGGATGAATATTATGCTTTATAGATGTGTTAATGGAAGTACAAATATTATACTTTATACACATGGCAATGGAAGTATAAATATTATGCTTTATACACATGGCAATGGAAATATGAATATTATGCCTTATACACGTGGCAATAAATTATGTACTTTATGCACATGACAATGGAAGTACAAATATTGTACTTTATGCACATGGCAATGGAGTATAGATATTATACTTTATACATGTGATAATGGAAGTACAAATATTATGCATCATGTGACAATGAAAGTACAAATATTATGCTTTATGCCCTGACAATGGAAGTACAAATATTATGCTTTATGCTGTGAAAATGGAAGTACAAATATTGTGCTTTATGCCGTGACAATGGAAGTACAAATATTATGCTTTATGCCATGACAATGAAAGTACAAATGTTATGCATTATACATGTGACAATGGAAGTACAAATATTATGCATTATACATGTGACAATGGAAGTACAAATATTATGCTTTATACATGTGACAATGGAAGTACAAATATTATGCTTTATGCACATGACAATGGAAGTACAAATAATGTACTTTATGCACGTGACAATGGAAGTACAAATAATGTACTTTATGCATGTGACAATGGAAGTACCAATAATGTACTTTATGCACATGACAATGGAAGGACAACGTGACAATGGAAGTACAAATAATGTACTTTATGCACATGACAATGGAAGTACAAATAATGTACTTTATGCACGTGACAATGGAAGTACAAATAATGTACTTTATGCATGTGACAATGGAAGTACCAATAATGTACTTTATGCACATGACAATGGAAGGACAACGTGACAATGGAAGTACAAATAATGTACTTTATGCACATGACAATGGAAGTACAAATAATGTACTTTATGCACATGACAATGGAAGTTCAAATAATGTACTTTATGCAATGACAATGAAAGTTCAAATAATGTACTTTATGCGATGACAATGGAAGTACAAATTATGTAGTTTATGCACGTGACAATGGAAGTACAAATAATGTACTTTATGCACGTGACAATCAAAGTACAAATAATGTACTTTATGCACGTGACAATCGAAGTACAGTGATACCTGTGTTGCCACTCTTAAGCAGCCACTTGCCTTTAACAGCCACATTCGCTATTTCCATGCTTTCAGAGCAAATTAACCTGTATTAAGAAACAACCTGTCTTAACAAGCCACTTTTGCTCCTTCCCTCGACTAATGTGTAGATTGTAATGTTATGTACACATTGATAGTAACTATAGCCTATAAAATTTTTGTAAAAATGCAGGTTGGGCGACACAACGAGACCAGATTTATTTGTGCTGATTTACATTTATAACTTGCCAGAGGTGATGCCACACCGGAGGAACCACATGTTGTGTAGAGTGCATTCTGGTAGATTGGTACTAGTATGTCACAGCTTGGCAGATTAGTATAACATGGATATGTCAAATACGTGAGATAAAACAGGTAATTAATCGTATCAAAGTAGTTTAGCAATAAACATTTTATTATATAAAAACATTAAAGAAGCAAAATTGCCAAAATATAAATGTGATGGTAGTTCAATGCAACACTGCTCTATTTCCTTATTTGTTTATATGCAGATAGAATAGTGTTGTACTGAACTCTCGGGTCACTGTGTATTAATGATCATAGACCAATTTTATATCTTGACTTAATAGTTTAAAGGGATCAGAATAAAATGCTATAAATGTCTTGAAAATAAAATCATTATCAAAATGGATAAAACGCATCTCATCATCATTGATAAATATAAACGGAATAGTTTAGTATATCAAATCTACCAAAAATGTGACAAAATTGACATGTTAATTGGAGTGGTAAACTTGAACGAAATCCCCATTCTAAAAATAGCATTTAAATACGGTTTGATCAACTTAACATCGTCATTCCGACTCTTTCTAAGATGAAATTTTTATACTATTGTAAACCTGTATAACGGATCGAATTGAAATAAAAAAATGAGACTCGTTTAATATGTCACAAAATATGTTGCCATTTTAAGTGGGAAATTTTTTTTATACTTGCCTAGGCGGAAGCCAAAGTTCGGAAGGTCCTTTTCAATATATTATTTTGGCAAGTTTAAATAGATATATTTTTGCCAAAACGGGATCAGTGGGTATATATAGATAGGCATGGTATATTGGATAAAAATGTTTTTAGCCAATTTGACATTTTTAAAAGTTTTTGGACTGGTGAAAATAAAGTCCAGTGTTATGGCCCTTGAAACATAAAAAATAGTGTCTAGCTCTACAGACCATAGACCAGAAAGGCTTATGCGATGGCACCTTGTCTGTCGTCTGTTGCCTGTTAACAGCACTTTCTCTGAAACACCTAGCCCAATTAAACTCACATGGATATTTCTAGTGCATAGGGGGAGACTATACTTATTTTCTGTCTGAAATTCAAGATGGCCACCATTACTAAAAAAAATCCAAACCTTAAAAAATCTTCTTAAGAACCGCCCAACAGATTTTAAAATTATTTATATAGTAATGAAAATCAGCTTTAGTTCTATTAGTTTTGTTTAAATGGTGCCCCTGGGGTTAAAAATGACCCCACCTCAACGGTCAGTAAGGGGACACATGTTGTTATAATAAACACTAAAAAAAATTTAAAAAGGAACTGACTTTGCCTTTATTTTCACAGAAGCATTGTTTGGTCAAGGAGGTTCAGATTTGTGAAAATGACTGTGTTCCACTGTCTAAAGTGGTCAGGAGGGGTCTAACAGGGTAAAAATTGGGAATTATAAAAATAAAGCTTTATGTCATCAAGGATAATCAGGTGACCATTAAGGCCCATAGGCCTCTTATTTACAAATGATGTATACAGGCCCTGTTAGGGGACTTGGAGTTTTACATATATATAGGAATACAGTTGAAACTCGTTATCTCGATATCGGAGGGACTGCAAAAAAAAACTCAAGATATCCGAATATCGACATAGATTTTGTCCAAAGATCAATATGTATTTTCATCACCTGATATTTGCTGTATGTCAATTGTACTTTTGTTTTTCATATTACGATATGTGCAGTATAATTACACTGTAGTGATAAATGCTGATATCCTGGTCCTTCTTTGAATTTCTCGGCAGTGTAAGATATAAGTTGAGGTTGATTGATGGAATAAAATGATATTTAAACAATTTACTTGCAATCACCCAATTCAATGACCTGATGTTTGCAATATTCTGTCATTTATTAAAACTGACTCCTTTACCGTTGACCAGTAATAAATGTTGCTTCTTAAACAAACTGAAAAATGCCATGAGTAGATTTTCACGCAGCATGGAAAAGCACAATTTTATGTCAACAATGATTATACTGAGACAAACATTCAATTAAAGGTGCTGATGTAAGGATAATTTATAAAGTCTCATCTATGTACAAACATAATAAATAAAACATACAGTAACACATACAATGTACATAGCTATTCAATATTAGAATTACAAGAGACTATCGCTATAAAATTAATTGACATAAAATATATACATCTATCACAGATTATTCATGCATTATTTTAGAATAAGATGTATACTATATAGCATTATACACTGTCAGAATTGAGACACCGGCGCTAATCTTGGCTCTAGACCTAAAAGTGTGATAAAATAACTTTTGTTAAATCGCGAAAGGAAAAATAAATGCAAATGCATCACTATATAGTCAAAAGCTTTTTTAAAAAATATTTTAAAAGATCAGTTTTCACCTCAGATCAGATCTGGAATGACCTGATTAGCACCGATTTCTCAACATAATATAAAATTAATTTGTTTTACATTTTAAGATATATTACATTATTTATATAAAATATTTCTACGTTTTTGTAGTATTGTAGGGCAGGTTTTGGCACATATTCTTATCATATCTTTATTGGTAAAGAGAAACTTCATTTTATTACAGTCATCAAAATTATTAAAGTTCGCATCTATGCTTACTGCTTTAAGCATCAGATCTGTCCTAATATCTTTATAAGTGGAATAAAATCTTCTATAGCATTATTACAGAAAGGACATAACCGGTCATTCTCATTAATACCCTCATATCGAACAGTTTCTAGTTTTAATGGCGCAACACCACATCTGAATTTTGCAAACGCTGATCTATGCTTCAATGGTAGCACAATTTTACAATAATTTCTACCTCAAAATCATTTTCAAAAAGTCTATAAGTTCTTAATTTGTTTCGTCCATTACCACGTTTACTAGTTGTTTGATTTACACTTGCTTTCCACTCCGTAATATATATAGACATCATCTTTTCAAATACAGTATCAACAAATTCAATTTTTTTAACGTTTTGAGTAAGTATGAAAATAAAGCTGTAAACTATCAAATTGATTTATAACTGTGAAAACCCAATTTTTACAAGAGTTATTAGCTTTATTTTGTGCCCAAATAAATATTCTTTTATTTAATTTTGTATTAGCTGTATAGATGTTGCGAACCCATTGTCTCGCTATACATTTCCATTGTTTTACTATTGGAGGGACCCAACCCATATTGCCTGAAATGGCTGCAATAGGTGTATATTTGCCAGTTCCCAGAAAAAAATCACATCGCTCTATTTTTTATTGAATTTATACACGAATAAGATTTAACACCCCATATTGTAGCTCCATACGATATAACAGACCGAACAAGTGAATCAAACAACTTTGTAAATACTTTATGGGGCATTCCACCTAAGCTTTTATAACTGGCAATAAATAAACCTAGAGCACGACCAGCGCTTTGAGCCACTATTTTTGCAGTTAGATTAAAATCTGGTTGCTCTGTTAATGTTTATCCAAGATATATATACATATTTATCAGTATAAGTTAGAACATTACCACCGCAAGCAAATACAATATCTGATATAGCAATTGACAATGGTCTGAAATGTACGATGCTACTCTTAGTAAAAATTAATTGTCATACTGTTGATATTACACCAGCTATTTAACTCATTAAGCATATGATGCAGGTTTTCTTCATTTTCAGCAAGTACATGTAGTACAATATCATCAGCATACATTAAAATGCTAACATTTTCATTATCAATACAGATACCTTTACCAAGGGATTTTATACGTAATGCTTGGTCATTTATAAACAAATTGAATAAAACAGGTGACAATGAACAGCCTTGTCTTAAACCAGAATTCACTTGAAACCAGTTGGTATAAAAATGATTTACCCTCACACAGGAGGAAAGAGATGCATATAAAGATTTGACACAAGCATTTTGCTAGAAACACTAATACACTGCAATCTCTCCCAAAGCTTGTCTTTATTGATATAGTCGTAAGCTTTTTTAAAATCAATGAAAGCACAGAATGTAGAGCGTTTAAGCTTTTTCCTAGTATCTATAATATTTGTTAGAGATGAAAGTTAGTCTATTGTGCTACGTTTTTTTCGAAAACCATTCTGCTCGTCAACAATTTTATTGTTATTTTCCGACCAAATATATAGACGATTATTCAATATAGAACTATACAATTTATACATGGATTATGAAAATGATATACCACTATAAGAGAGTGGGTCTTTTGGGTTGACGGAGCTTGACTTAGGTATAGGATTTATAATAGGTTTACCCCATAAAGATGGAATAAAACCTGTATTAAAACAAACATGTAAAAAGTATCAAATATGAACTAGTTTGACTGAAAGGTTATTGAGAGGAAGATTTATGAAAAATTCCAATTTTAACTATATTGCCCCAACCACCACCTGGTCCCTTTTGGAAATTAAATCCTCTTTATTGAACAAAATCAAATTTACTGTTACTAGACACTGCTTTAGATCTCAAATTGAACAACATTTTTACACAAATGGATGAAAAAATGAGAATTTTTCACTTTCCCAAAGTATTCCTTTGTAAAATTCAAAGTCCCCACACAGGAACTCTATACATTCCAGTGTCCCTTGATTTGTACGAACTATGAACTCTTAATCCTAGGGATAATTTATATCAAATATGAACAAATCTGACTGACCGGTTGTTGAGAAGAAGATTTATGACAATGTTCAATTTTAACCATTTTGTGACCCCACCTGGCCCCTTTTAGAAAATCAATCATTCGTATTAAACAAAATCTTATTTGTTATGACTAGAAGATGCTTCAAAACTCAAATTGAATAAAAAGAAAAAACATAAATGGATGAAAAAATTAACATTTTCCATTTTCCCATAGTATTCCTATATAAAACTCAGAGTCCCCTTACAGGGCCCCTATAAATACAGGACCCTTATAGAAAGTCAGTTCTCCTTATTAAACCAAATTTTATTTTCTATGACAATATGATGCTTCAGAACTCAAATTGAATAATAATTTTGCCTAAATGGATTAAAAAAAGAGAATTTTCTGTTTTCCCATTGTACCCCAATGGAAAATTACAAGTCTCCTTACAGGGCCCCTATAAATACTAGCCCCTTAATTCTTATCTTCATTCAAACCCCTACACAAATGGATAATTTATGCCAAATATGAACAAATCTGACATACCGGTTCTTAAGAAAACGATTTTTGTAGTTCCCAATTTTTACCCTTTGTGGCTCTTCCTGACCTCTAATGACAGTGGAGCCCATTCATTTTTACCAATCTGAACCTCCAAGACCAAACAATGCTTCTGTTAAAATATAGGTAAAATAAGTTCGATTTTTAAAAAAAAAAAATATAATGTTTATTATAATGACATGTGTCTCCTAATTGAACCCTCGGGACAGGGTCATTTTTTAACCCAGGGACACCATTTGAACAAATCTAATAAAACTATAGTTGTTATCATTGCTACATAAATGTTTTCAAAATCTGATGGGCGGTTCATGAGAAGATAAATTTTTAAGTTTTGGACTATTTTTGGTAACAGTGGCCATCTCGAATTTCAGATCGAAAAAAAAATCTTCTGTTTAGTCTACTATGCAATAGAAACATCCATGTGAAGTTTGAGTTTAATTGGCCGAGTGGTTTAACCCTTTACTCCATAGATACGCGTTTTCCCACACCAATCACAGAAGGCCTTTGAAAACAGTTCAGGAAGAGTTCAGACTACTTGTAACGAGCAATCTGAACACTTCCTGCACTGTTTTCCACTCTGTCAGTTAATATAAACATAATTCTCCCAATAATTCAAAAGCCTTCTATATTAGGTGTCCAAAGGCATCTATATTAGAGGTGTCCAAAGCCGTCTATATTAGGTGTCCAAAGGCGTCTATATTAGAGGTGTCCAAAGCCGTCTATATTAGAGGTGTCCAAAGGCGTCTATATTAGAGGTGTCAAAAGCCTTCTATATTAGGTGTCCAAAGGCATCTATATTAGAGGTGTCCAAAGCCTTCTATATTAGGTGTCCAAAGGCATCTATATTAGAGGTGTCCAAAACCGTCTATATTAGGTGTCCAAAGCCGTCTATATGAAGTAAAGGGATAAGAGAGTGCTGGTAACGGACGACGGACAATGCACCATTGCATAAGACCTTCTGGCATTTGGCCAGTAGAGCTAAAAAAAAAAATCCTCCTGCCTTCTCCGTTTTTTTTAGAAAAATTTGGGTGATATTCTAGCAATTAATTAATAATGGCCTAATGGTAGGGAATGCATTGTTTAACCATGTCAGCACTTTAATAATAATAATAATAAATTTAATGAGATAACTCATTTGAACAAGTCAATCTTTTACTTTTGTGTACACAATTTACTTAAGCAGTACTTTTATAAACATATATATCTCATTTCTTGAACTGGCCAAATCTGTTAGTTAATGTGAGAGTTATGGCCCTTGAATCATAAAAAAATACACTATTTGAGGTGGATTGCACTTATGCGAACACAGCTTTGATTGAATCACCAAAAACTTACACAGTAGTTATATAACAATATCTTGGACAAGTTCTTGAACTAGCGAAATCAAATAATTAATGTCGGAGTTGCAGTCCTTGAATATTCAGTAATTGTGCAATTTGACCATGTGTGCGTGCATTGTAGCACTCGCAGTTTTCATTTTATCCTTGCTAAACTTACACAATAGTTAATGAAAGATATATTCTTAAATCATCAAAATCTCGTTGATTTGACCGTAAGTGTGAACTAGCACTGGCGTTTTTATTGAATCCTCCCCTAACTTACACAGACATTTTATAACCATAATATGGTGTCAATGAACTGGCCAGCCATCATTGAGTACTTTCTCCTGCACCAAGGGTGAGCAATTTAGGGCCAATATGGCCTTTTTCTAATAAAACTAGTTTGGTCGCAAAAGCTTTTCAAAATAAAGATTGACCTTTTAATACCTATAAAAGCCAAAATAGGCACTACACTTCCCGTCATATGCCAAATATGATGCATTTGAACCATTTACAAGAGTTGTACCCCATTTCAAAATAAAGTGAAATATTGGGTCTGCACACATATCGATGTATTTTTACTTCATATAAAATTTTGCAACATGCAGAATGACTAGAATTATTACTGATGTGTGTACCTTTAATAAACATGTTACTTTACATGACAATGCAAGTCGAGTACATATGGTAACTGATTTATTATAATACACTATATATAAATGTTGTTATAATGCAGGTTGGGAGGTTCCGTGAGAGGTTCCACGAGAGGTTGGGAGGTTCCATGAGAGGTTGGGAAGTTCCATGAGAGGTTGGAGAGTTGCCACGCTAAATGGTTTTGTGAAGCTTACACCAATAGCCTGTCGCAGATGACATGCCAGAGGACATTGATTTATGCACAGGGAGCTCATAAAATAACTTTTTCTTTGTATGTTATTTTTGTTTTGTATGTTATATATATATATATAAATGTTATTAAATTGTAACTTTGCTGATGTTGTCAATTCACTACTGTCACTATTTGTCTACCTCAACTTTTATGGTAAAGTTCATTTTTAGCTCGCCGGGACGAAGTCCAAGGAGAGCTATTGTGATGACCCCCGGCATCATTGTCGGCGGCGTCTGTAGACACCCAGGTTAAACTTTTGCGTTTAAGTTTCAGTTATCTATGCAACCACTCATTGGATGTAAATGATACTTTGAATGTGTGTTTACCATCATCAATGGAACACACAGAGATAAGAACCATAACTCTGGATTGCATTTTGGCACAGTTATGGCCCTTTTTCGACTTAGACACCAAGGTTAAACTTTGCGTTTAAGTTTAAGATATCTATGCAACCACTCATTGGATGTGAATGAAACGTCACATGTGTGTTCACCATCATCAATGGAACACACAGAGACAAGAACCATAACTCTGGGTTGCATTTCGGTACAGTTATGGCCCTTTTTCCACTTAATTTTTCAGGTTAAAGTTTTGCATCAGGTAAGATATCTATGCAACCACTCATTGGATATGAATGAAACTTTGCATGTGTGTTCACCAACATCATTGAAACACAAAGAGACAAGAACCATAACTTTGGGTTGCATTTTGGCAGAGTTAAAGACTTAATTTTTAGTCTGTAGACACCCAGGTTAAACTTTTGTGTTTAGATGTGTTTAAGTTTTGGTATTTGCCTCCAATCTCAATCTTTGCAATGGTTTTATCCCATCGTCGAGCTTTGTTGTCTTCTGACAACTCTTGTTTTAATGTGAGTTCCAACACAATTAGCACAATCTGTAGCATCAGATTACCAATCCAGGGATTGCGAGTTTGAATCCCTGCCTGGCCACGGTCAGTCTCCGTGTTGATTGATATACTGCTGCATCTCATTTTTTGTCTCTCACCGCTGATTCAAATAGGAAAGTAATCAGTTACTTGAAGAGATGGGGTGTGCTCAAATACTGGTTAACCTTCCAGATTCCCAAAAAGAGATGGTTATGTGAACTGATTGTCTGTAAGCCTTCAATGGCATAAAAATGATGCTTATTAAAATGTATGAAAAAGCATATCATTATCATTAATAAATATAATCTGAATGGTTTGGTATATCAAATCCACCAAAACGTGACAAAATCAATATTCAAATTGAAGTGGTAAATTCGAATCGAAATCCCCATTCTAAAAAATACACAGCACTTAAATACAGTTTGACAACATTTTTACTACATGTAAACCTATATAATAGATCAAATTGAAATAAAAATGAAATTTCGGGACTTGTTTATATGTCACAAAATATGTTGCTATTTTAAAAGAGAAATCTTATTTTCGTCTTAAATCGACACATAGCCCAAGTTAGAAAAATCCCTTTTTGGCAATACAGGCTTAGCATGTATATATAGGCATGGGGTATACAAGGGGAGGGGCGGGGTCTGAATTTCAAGATGAGATCATTACAGTTTTATAAAGCGGTGAAAATGTCTTATGAAACAGTTCATTAATTAAAATCGGTGTGTTTTTCAAATATACAGATTATTTGATTACCAGAACGTCTATTTTAATTTTAGGGGCAAAAACATTAACCGGATTATTCCATTTTCATATGTATGGGCATTTTTACAATATTGGATCAGTCCAATATATATAATAGGGATGTTTTTATGCTATTGTATCATTTTATTTTGATATACCGAGGTA
Source organism: Panopea generosa (assembly GCA_029582155.1). Classification (NCBI taxonomy): domain Eukaryota; kingdom Metazoa; phylum Mollusca; class Bivalvia; order Adapedonta; family Hiatellidae; genus Panopea; species Panopea generosa. The sequence goes on from CM055909.1 coordinate 7,174,104, forward strand.
TTTATGCCCCAATACGGAATGGTCCATAAATTGGACTTCCATTTTGATGTGAAGGGGTGTTTTTGTGCAACAACATCAGTCCATTGTATAAAATAGGGGTGTTTTTAAAGAGTCGAATATTTCATTTTAAAATAAAGGGGTGTTTTATGTCCTCGGATCATTCCGTTTTGCTGATAGGGGAATCATTGGAAGAGTCTATTTTAAAAGATATGGATAATTTGAAAGGTTGGATTATTCCATTTTAATGTGAAGGGTATTTTTTGTGCAACTGGATCAGTTCATTTTATAAAATGTGGGTGTTTTTTTAAGTTTTTAGAATATTCCATTTTAAGATATAGGGATGTTTTTGTTATTTCAGTTTAGGTCATTCTATAAAATAAGGGTGTTAAAGAGTTTTGAATATTTCATTTTAAACTAAAGGGGTGTTTTATGTCCTCGGATTGTTCCATTTTGCTGATAGGGGAATCATTGGAAGAGTCCATTTTAAAAGATAGGGATAATTTGAAAGGTAAGATTATTCCATTTTAATGTGTAGGGTGTTTTTTATTCAACTGGATCAGTTCATTTTCTAAAATGTGTGTTTTTAAAGTTTTTGGAATATTCCATTTTTAGATATAGGGATGTTTTTGTTATTTCAGTTCAGTTCATTCTATAAAATAAGGGTGTTTTGGAATATTCCATTGTGATGTGAAGGGGTGTTTTATCTACTGGATTAATCCATTTTATTAAATAAGTGTTTCTTGAAATATTCCATTTTTAAAAATAGAGGTGTTTTTGTTATTGGGCCAGTCCATTATATAAAAGAGTGGTGTTTTAAAACTATATGGGTGTTTTTGTTGGGGGGAGTCCATTTTGATATATATGAGGGAGTTTATTTGGAACATTCCATTTTTGTTATGGAACAGTAAATCATATAAAATTGGAGTGTTTTAGGACTATTCCATTTTTTTGAAGGGGCATTTTAAAAAAATAGTATTATTCCATTTTAATAAGTGGGGTGTTGTAATGTCAGTTGGTTTAAGATACAAAATAGAACAAACCATTTTAAAACAAGAGGCCCAAGAGAGCCTGAGGAAGCTCTACTGACTCATAGTGGCCATAGCACTTTTTGAAATTCTACTATGCAATAGAAACATCGGGGTGGGGTCATTTTTGACTCTAGGGACACTATTTGAACAAATCTGTTGGACCTTTCATGAGAAGAAGATTTTTTAAGTTTTGGACTATTTTTAGTAACGGTGGCCATCTTGAATTTTAGATTAAAAAAAAAATCTTTTGTATAGTCTCCTATGCAATAGAAACATCCATGTGAAGTTTCAGTTTAATTGGCCTAGTGCTTTCAGAATAAATGGGAAAGAACAGAAAAGAGAATTTTCTGTTTTCCCACAGTATCCCTATGTAAAATTCTAAGTCCCCTATATATTTTAGCCCCTAAATTCTTATCTGCAATCAAACCCCTACACATAGGGATAATTTATATCAAATATGTACAAATCTGACATACCGGTTCTTAAGAAAACGATTTTACTAATTCCCAATTTGTACCCTTTTGTGGCCCCTCCTGACCCCTTAAGACATAGGAACCCAGTCATTTTTACAAATCTTAACCTCCTTCACCTAACAATGCTTTAGTGAAGATATAGGCAAAATCATTTCCATTTAAAAAAAAAAATATATATTATATTGACATGTGTCCCCCAATTGAACTCTCGGGGCAGGGTCATATATAACCCTAGGGACACCATTTGAACAAATCTAACAATACTATAGTTGGTCATCATTACTACATAAACATTTTGAAAATTTTGACACAAGTCCTTACCTATTTACGCTTTTGTCGACATAGAAATGACAATTTTTGTTAACTGAAAAACAAGACAAGGTCTGCATTATCTTCTTACCGTCTAACCAGATGCCAAGTTTTACAATTCTAGCTTGGATATTTTTTTTTTAATTTTACTGCACGGACGGACATGCAGTAAACCTTAAGCGGGGGCAATAGTGTAATGGATTGTTTGCTGCTGACGCCAGAGGTTGCACTTGACCCCGATGTCTATCAAAATAACACTCAGTACTGAATTCAGTCCAGTCAAGCTAAAATGAATTGATATAAACTAAATCTGTGGTCCCGGTAGAGACAAATAAATAGTGGTCTTTATGATGCAGGGGTGCGACTTCTCCAAAATTGGATATTAATGAAGTTATTATGCAAAATCTTACTTTGATGACAATTTATTTAACTGGTACTCTGTCACGTCTAATTCAGCCACATACTTTTTCTAAATTAATAAACTCTGAAATATTTCGCGAAAATATATTGCTTAGTAACTTCTCAATACCACTTTTGAACAGTTCATTAAAATAATCTTGGAAATAAAATAAGACACAATAAAGACTTGTTAAATAACTAGAATAATGTTTATTCCTGGTAGATAGGGAGCTGGCATTTAAACACTGTGAACACTACAGATGTTGTACAAAAAATATGTCCAGGGCTACAAGACAGCCAACACATTAGTCAACATGCAGGAGTTAATCAATTGTTTACAGATGACGTACTGCAGTCCAGTTTTACAACAATGTCATATCTGGTTAGAAATCAATGCGCCTCATTTTATGTTAACAATACTAGAATCTGGAAAATGATTTGAACATTTTCCAGGATGGCAGTACAACTCTTGAACCAAGTGCTGGACAGTTGACAATAAATAAGTATATTAGAAAAGCAGAGCTAAACATGACTTGCATTCTCCTCATCATAATTTGCTTGAATTGCCTTGCAATACATTTATAAACAAGATCTGGATCAATACAACATCTTTAATTAGGGGACATGATTGCACTCCACAAAACATCTGAACTGACATTTAAAATTTATTGAAGGAAAGTTGCTTTTAATTTGCCGTTACAATAAAGATAAATCAATTCGAATGCAAAAGTCTCGTTTAGCTCTTATAATGTAGATTTAATATAAAACTGAACTCCTCATTTCTAAATTACAATCTGAGCAAGTGGACACAAGTTTTTAAAAGTACAGTGATCAGACAGGATAAGGAACTCTTCGCAAGAAACACCAATTTGACAATCAGTATTTTTTTAAAGACTCCAAACAGTGCATACCGGTTAAATAGTTACTGGTGCGAATCCATTGAAGCAAGCATGTAATCCATAATTTAGAATAGATCCATGCTGGACCTTTAATGCCCTTGAATACATCACCATCTCTTTAACAAATGCTTGATTTAATGGATTCATTTAAGCAAGTATCTACTCCACTTTCAAGTGGGACAATATAAAGAAACAAAATTTTAAATATGATGACCAATTTATACCCAATATATCTTCAGCATAGTATCTAGTATGAGAATTTCACACATGCTGGCTAAGTAAATGTTTTGGTTGGATAAATACAATTTTGTGTTGTTGTTTTTTGCAATGGAGTAGATAGAGCACTCAGTAGTTAAGTAATTCATTCTCTGGTCAACTGCATCTCTACCACTAATCTACCAAGTTTTACACACACCAAACTTGATAAACAGTACGGTCTAGGATATTAAATCTGATGCAAAAAAATAAATTTCAACAATGGAAAATCAAAAAACTTTTACGCTGTGTTAATGATACTGCTGCAAAAAGAATCCAAATTTCCATAAAATACGGATATTGCAATTTAATACTTAAAATACACAATTTCATTTAAAAATTTGACAAAATGAACAATTTTTTTTTAAATTTGTAAGAAAAAAATATGATGATATATTGGTATTTCTGTTTGTTTGACATTCAACTGTAACTTGTTGACAGCAATTTTAGCCATCACAGGAAAATAAGTTATTACATTTTAAGACAAATATCAAATACAATACAAACTGAATATGTATTACCAAAGTGGCATGATTAAAGAACTGGGACAAGTTGTACAGTATTTCCAAAGTTTTCTTTTTTTATACAGTACACCTTATCTAAAAAAATAAGTGTAAACACTACCTGTGGTTTTTTCTTCTTCAAAGAACAAGAAAGTGTACCTGGCTGCGTCAGTAAAACCGACTTGTTAACCATGTTGGTCAACTCTACTACAAAGCTTTGCTTGATGGAATAAATTGCCACAGTAGCTAGATTGAGTTTTTCTCACCATCTGTATATAGATGTGATCAGCTGGTGATGTTTAAAGTTTACAAATACTTTTTATTTGGATCGAATGCAGCCTAGTTAACAATTCATTGTGTATGGGTAAATGTTTCAGACTTATCCCACTTCTAATAGATACAGCAAGGACTAAAATACACTAAGAAATGAAACAAAATTTAAACAAAGCTGAATATCTTTAAAAAAGACAATTCATTTCTATATCTACACTTAAAAATTGAAAAGAATTTGCTTTCTTTCAGTTTCTCTAGTTTTAAAGCATTAAATTGTAAAAGGGGAAACAAAGCTTATAGGTCAAAATGTGACATTTGTTGGTACAAGAAGTCAAATCAATACATTAATAAATTCAATCTCAAATATTTGCACAACATACTTTGTGCCCAATTTCAAGTAATGCCCATATAAGTATCATAAATACATTACCGTAAATATCATGTTGATGGAATCTGATATGGCTTCTATTTAATAAACAATGTAACAAGATGCAGGCTATTGTACAATAAAACTCTTTGTAAGTTATAGCAATACTGATACAAGACAATATGCAAGATAAAAAATACAGTACAGCATGCCACAAGATGGAAAATTCAATGTACCGGTTGCTTTACATAAATGTAATTCTTTCTATAAACACTGAAATTATCTTTGATATTAACTATGGTAGTTAACATAATAAGAAATATTGTGTTTTCCTTCCAGTGTAACGGGTACGTAAAGCAAACAAAATTTACTACAATTACATCAAAACAATATTTTATTGTAGCATCTTTGAAACCTACATAAAACCATGATGTTCTGGTATTTATAGCTGCTACAGATGCGAGCTTTGAAAACATTTCCAACACCAGAAACCAGACTTGGAAATATTATCACCTTATTCTCCTGCAGCTTTCAGTAATAAGCATAAATTTGGTTGTAACTGTTTATAGCTTGTCACTAAACGGGGCACATTTCACAAAATAAAGCCGAGCAGGTTGGTTAATGACTGCTCCGTTCATGTTGTAAAATGTCCACTAGATATTGTATAACCAAAAGGAAAGAATGTGATTTTTTAGCACAGAAATGCAAGATAACTCATTTTACATCACCCTTTTAAACTGGACAGGATGCATACTACTTGCTTGCAAATCACATTCCCTCCTCGTTAACCCTGCTGTGTACAGACTTGTTTACAATAAAGTTTCCAAGTTTGTTCATCAACACTTGCAGTGGTAAATTTTACCTTCAAAACAAATGGAGCAGTAAAAATCTGTTTGACTAGGGATTAGGCAGACAACTATGTCAGCCGTATACAAATCCGTGATCAACATGCCTTAACAATATCGACAAGACAATATTAAGTATCAACTGTCTATTGTTTTCCTGTCAAGCTACAATGATGTTTGCTTAAAACATATTTTTAATGCTCCACTTTACACAATACATTTTATAGTATTTTTCTCACAATTTTTCGGAGGAATTTAGTACAAAGACATTTGAGAAGAAGTTGAGAATAAACATTTTGAGATAAATCCAATCAGTGAATGTTGTTCATACCATACCTACACAGGAGGAAAAAAACAGCGTGCGGTAAGATTGGACGCATCTTAAAATATCTAAAATAACATGTTTATGAATATCAGTTTGTATTTTAAGTCCAATTGTGGTTGTACTAAACTTCCGTCTATTAAAACATTACTAAAAATAAAGTCGTTCATTGTACATAAAAAAATGCTGCCTGGGGACCAATAAATCAAGCAAGCAAAAAGGTAAAAAAAAATATCAATATTCTTTTCATAAAACTTTTACTTGAGTTTGCAGGTCCAGGATTGATGTCAGAATAGAAATCTGGTAACTTCTATCAGACAGCATTCACATGTGCAATTCAGACTTCTCCTTAAAAGGAAACGTTCGCCAAACATTTGAACAAACTCAATTTGATGCAACTATTGAATGACCTTGAACTTGTCACATGTTGAGATTTTATTTTTGAACAAAATGACTTTGTACAACTGTTTGGTACAGAAAAGTTTAACACGAGTGCGATTAATCCATTTTTTTGGTATTTACCAACGAAATGTTCACGAAATTCCTTTGGTATAAAATAAAAAAGGAAAATTATGAAGATTTCAAAGGAAAATCTTTTTTGTATTATTATCAAGGTACTCAAAAGACTGCAGAACCAGAAAAAAAACACATAAGACACTGTGTTGTTCTATTAAGTGAAATGTAAACACTTTAAATGATATAGTAAATTTTTGTAAAATGTTAAAATAACAAAGCTTTAATTGTCAAATGCTATTTCACAACTCGACATTTCTTTAGATTGGAAGAAAACTATTTAAGCTAAATGACACTTCCTGATGCAAAATTGAACCCCTATAGCTTCAAATTGATGTGCCAGATGAACCATTGTGTATTTCTGGTCAAGCCTAGTCATTTAAAAATTTCAGGTATGTACCTAAAACAAAAGGTAACTGTCCTTAACTGTAATGGTTCTGCAGTCCTCTGGCAATTAATGAAACTTGAAACTTTAATATGTACAGTTATTCCCACCAATGTGAATGTTTAACAAGACTTTTTGTTTACAGTATATTAGTCAATATATATATTTTTTTATTAAATATATGAAATACGGATATCAGTTAATTTTGAATAATGTCAAATTCCAAGTACAAGAAGATTAAAGATGAAAATAAACAGAAACAATAATGACTATTTCTTTTTTATTTTGAACAACACTTTGTTTTTTCTATTGATAATTTTTAAACAAGGAATGGGGACAGAATAACGTCAACGCTATATGGCATGCACTTGTTAGCTGTCTAGAAAATCATACACATTGACGGGTGATTAAAACAATCAAGGAATTTTTAATGACACAAAACATTAATATTTTCAGATTCTACTTTTGTTTTTACCATCAGACTGGGGATCAAGTTAAGAATTTGAATAATTTTTTTTTTAAATATAAACTTATTTCATTTTTTTTTTGTTGTCAACATGACAAAACAAATTGTTTATGGAATCAATTGTATTTAATTGGGACTTGTAAACAAGACAGGAACAAGATTGAATCATATCCAACATCAGAATTCTATTATAAACAAAGTGGCCCAAATATAGCAAAGTTAATAAATATTTTATTTTGTGTATATTTTGAAATTTTCATTCAATATGAAACAGATAATAAAATGGTCTGTTCCCATTTTATGATGCAATTCAAAGATATATTTATAATTAAACAATAATTATCCAGTATAAAACAAATGATATATCAACTTGCATTCCCCATTTTACAGTAGATTTATAGATACTCCAGCATTTAACTGATTGAAGTGAAACCACAGTGTGAAATAGCAAAATGCATGCAGATACTTCACTTGAAAGAAACCACTCGCATCAACTACTGGCAATTAATCAAATTCTAACAATACATACAGGAAAAACTGCAAAATGAAAAATCCATATTCCCAGAATTCTTTGAGTACAATCGGGACTTCATTTTTACTATTTCGAGTCAAACAGAGAATTCTATTTGATCACTATAATTCCATTCCATTTTAACAGAAATCTGTTTAAAAATTGTCAAAAGGCATCAAAAATTGAATATTCAACATTTCATGTATTTATTAAAATGAATAAATGCAACTTTTTTTTGCTCTTTTTTTTTTTAGAAATTCGAAATACACGTGCAGCAAGGTTTGAAGTATAAACATGCACCATGCATACTTATTTCCTTTCTTATCAATAAACCTGAATTATGAAATCATTTTATATATTTTATGTAATCTTTATAAGATATAAAATGATACTTCAATGAAATTATGTGTTAAGAAGAAGACTTATGTATTGAAATATTTGTATTTGACAACATGTATGTACAAACGACACAGTATTTAAAGATATCTTGTTGAACTATCTCAGTAGTAACCATATACATGCAGAAAAGAAAAGATTTGGAGCTGTACGCTGTTGTTTTAGTTATTTTGATAATGATGTTTTATGCCATTCTACCAGGTTTAATACCATATCAAATATATGAACAAAATGTTATATATATAATATATATAGCACTTTTCAATACTGTCTTGATTATAATAAATATGGCAGTTTTTTTTATCATAACAAAGGGCCTAAAAAGCAGTACCCTCATACATTTTTTTTTGTAAAAATAACAAAAAGTATCAACAAGTATCAAAAATAAATTCTTCACCGACTGGCCACCATTTGTCTCACATGAACAACTTGTAACAATGACCTACACTTTGTTCGTTTCATTATTACATGGTTATTTCATCTACATTATCACATATCCCAAGTAACCAAACCAAACCCTGGCGCGGATACCATCTTTTAACATAATTTTGATGCCTTTATAACCATAATAAACAATGCATGCAGTAAAATTCCACATGAAAGAAGGAAATAAATCTTTTATGTGGAACTTCACGAAATATCTTCAAAACTGTGCTGTTAGTTTCCTAATTTCCATTTTGTTGATAAGGGTTTGGTGGTCGACGGCCCTGGGGTCGGTCATCCCTGGGACCCTGCAGGGCTTGCATCATCAAGGCACGAACACGTCTCTGTGCTGACTGGCTCGCGTAGAAATGCCCTATTATTGTTACTGGGACTTCTTCATTATCTGGGAATGACTTGGTATCAGGAAGCTTCACAATTGCACCACTCTGACGCTGCATTTCTTTAACCTGCATGTCGGAGAAGTAAATAGATTGATCATTATCTTATGATACACAACAGCGGCGATTTCATTTTGTATTTTGTTTTCAGTAAGTGTCCTTGACCTTGAACTAAATGAACTCAAGGGCAAAAATTTCAAACTTGTGTTTACTCATTTGAAAAAAGAAACCAAATTTTATAGTAACAAGATATTTCACTGGTATTCAAAGTGTCACACGTCCCCACAAATGGTCTGAAAATAACGATATATTTTATAATAGGGCCTAAAAAAAATATACTTGTGTTTCTGGTTTCATCCTGACAAATAGGTAGGGTCAGTAGGTAGGACAATTTTTTTTTTTTTTTTTTTTAATCAATTTTTTTTAAAGTGCAATTCTAAAGGGTCAGTATGTTTTCCCATTTTTTTTTTTTAATGGGGTCCATTTTTTTCCATTTTTAGTCTGCTACATACAAAGACGCTTTTGGCACATTTGGTGTCCACACTTTGCATACTTTTGTAGTTTAATAGTCTGCCTTATCCCTTGCACTTTTTGTTTAAAATAATAATATACAGCTGCACCTTGTATACAACATCTTTTCTGACAGCAGGATTGCAATACCCCTTCCGTTAGAAATACCATTTAACACAATATTATATTATATTAAACTGACATCTGTGAGATGTAAATCTAACCTCAGTATTCCAATTCAATAACTCTATCTGCTATGGATGTTCAGGGCTGTGGAATTAACATTTGTACTTTGTCAGAAGTAATATTTACTGCCTTTCACATCCCTGGGTAGTGGTCAATATCATATTTATAGTATGATCTTAGCTTTGTAAGCCTAAAAAGCTATTCAATCTATCCAAGAAAACTTGGCAATATGATAAATAAATGCAGTCTATGATAGCCTTCAAATATCTAGAAAATGTAGCTAGTCAACTATATTTCACATATTAAAACCCCCCACATAATTGATCTCAATTGTTGTTTTCAATACTATATTTAAATCATGCTAAAGAAAATTATACACTGAAACTACACAACCAAAAAGCAATAAGTGTATTACTTTAATACCGCACCCACATTTTTCTTTACCATCAATTCAATTTAAATATCAACTTTCATGAAGAAAATTTATATACATACAGTTCCAATCATTGTAAATTTCTGAAATATTTATAACATTACCAAAACCCAACGCTGATATTATACATAACGTGATCGATTGCGAATTATCTACAAAAACATTATCAAACTTCAGAAATTGTCACCATTTTGGCAAAGGGAGATATTTTATGTTTTTCATAATGGAAGATTTGAAAGACACCGCGATTTATGTCATCATCCATTTTTTTTTTCTTTGCTCTGGTGCGTGATAATAAACGTGTACCTTGGTCATAGATATATGACCAATCAGAGTGGTTATTAAAAATAGATTAATTTATATTCAAAGCTATCCAACAATCACATTAGAGGATAACAAGAGGGCCAAGATGGCCCTATATCGCTCACCTGAGTGACCTTGATACACCCAACTTAAGACGATTATATAATACATGTACACTCAAAATTCCAGAAAAACAAGATGGGCGAGTAGTTAGAATTTTGTTTTGTTTTGAAGATGTAACAGATGTGTAAAGAGTTCTGTGATAACAATAGTATCCTTGTGCGAATATATGATTATCAGATATCGAAAGGAAGTTTTCACTATATATCCATATAAAGAAAACCAGCCTACTTTCCTGGTGACTATGTTTTTCGACAAATCGCTATGGCTGGAACTTGGTAGAGGTTCACCCATGGTAAACATCAGTGAAATCACATCAAATCAGGTCAGTAGCTTTTTAAGTTTTTACTATAGCTGCCTACATAGTAAACTAGTGGCGGCCATGTTTTTTAACAAATCATAACCGCTTGAACAAACTTGGTAAAGGTTCACCTAAGGAAAATTTCTGCGAAATTGTTTTAAAATCGATCTGGTGGTTTCTGGCAAGAAGATTTCTTACGTTTTTACTATAGCTTATATAGTAAACTAACACCACCCCCTGGCCGCCATGTTTTTTGACGAATCACTACAGTTTGAACACACTTAGATAGGGTCCTCCAAGAAACATTTCTGTGAAATTATTTTAAAATCAAGCCAGAAGTTTGACAAGAAGATTTGCGAAGTTTCTACTAATTAAACTTGCCCCACCCCCTGGCAGCCATGTTTTTTAACGAATCAAGATGGCTTGAATAAACTTGGTAGAAGTTCACCCAAGGAACATTTCTGTGAAGTTATGTGAAGTTACTTAAACTTAATAGTGTGCTCAATTTTATACTTAAATAGAGCACACTATTTGAGTTTAAGTAACACAGCAGACTTAAGTATTTTCAAAACACACGGGCCTGGCTCTTACATGCCACACTTCATCATGTCATGTTGATTAACTGAGCCAAAGTGTTTTTAAAATTGATGACAAAGTTAGACAGAATACAAAATCTAGACTGAAAGTGTCATCAAAGTTAAAAGGTGACCTTGACCTTGGAAGTGGGAATCTGGGTGTTTCACACGACACATCATGTTATATTGATCATTTGTAGCAAGTATGTGTATTTATAAAATCCATCTATGCATGACAAAGTTACAGACCAGACATGTGGGAACTGGTTCAACCTTCAACCTCACAAAGTTTCAGCATTGTTAAAACACAACTATTCAAATCTCTTTATTTCTATTGTAAAAAGAGTTACTTCTCTTCCATTATAACTAGTCCAACCCAAATTAAAGCATTTTTAATACACAACTATTCAAATCCATCTACTTTTTATTTCTAAGAGTTACTTCCCTTCCATTATAACTGGTCTAACTGCACACAGCTTCAGCTTTTTTAACAACTATTCAAATCTATCTACTTTTTAGTTCTACGAGTTATTTCCCTTTCATTATGACTGGGTCTAACAAGTTTCAGCAATTTGATTGATCGATATTTAGCAAATGTTTATGCCATCAAGGGCTAACAGACAATCAGTTAACCTAACCACTGTGTCCTGGGATCCTAAAAAGGTTAACCAGTTCTCGAGCACACCCCATCTCCGTAAGTAACTGGTTACTTTCTCTCAACTGAGTCAGCAGTGAGAGATGAATGAGACATAATGTGGTATATCAATCATCAGTGATAGCCAGGCTTTCCTTTTATTACAACTGTTGTTTTTTTCATTTCAGCATTTTGATAACAGAACCATCTACCTTCTTTACACCATTTACTATTTCAGTTGACACCATAAACCTTTAATTTAATAATTTGTTGCATCTACACAAACAATGTTGTGCATAGTTCCTCAATGATGTCTACCTACAATCCAAATTTTGTAAAAATATCTCAATTTTGTTATTGCAGGATCCATTTAGACGAAATGAGGACCATGTAATATTTATGCACTTACATGCTGGCCTCCCTTGCCAATAATTCTGCCGATTATAGACTTTGGTACCATGATTTCTGATCTCAAGTGAACATCCTCTGTCATTGGGCAACCAGTTTCTGTTTGGATTTTCTCAGCAATGTAAAACTGTGCCTGTGAGAAAATAAAATAATACAAATGTCATCACTCCATTACTATTCCTTTGATTATTTACCTCATTTTTCAGCAAGATTTTTAATTTTCGATTTCAACAGTACTTTAGACCTGATGTTACCTAGCACTTTATATGGCTCAAAACAGAATACCTATGACATGGTAGCCTTGTGCAGTGCCATTTAGCAATTAATCAGCATGTGCTTAGTACAGATTTTACCAAAAAAAAACACCAAAAGAGCTAGAAATATCATTGAAGGTGATGAATACCCCAGACACAGCACCCTTTTGTTGCCCACTTTGACACGGTGAACCAATTAGAGTAAGCAATCACTTATGTGAAGTGTCACTGAATTCCAGCCAATGGTTGCCGAGAAACAGCGATAACAATAAACAGCTGTTGGAAGGACAGCGGGCTCGACTATTTCGATGCTGTTCTAAAACAACAGCTTTTACACGAAATAAGTACCAAATGGAAGAAAATTAATATAAAACTGAAGGGAGGTAAAAATCAGCTATAATTATTATATAATTCTTGTCGGCCGAGCTCGACTCCTATATAGCCCCAATATACTTTGTATCTGGGAGTATAATGAGATTGAATACTTCAGTGAAACCTTTCAATGTAAAATAAACAAGTAAATTGTTGCCATAACAACCACAATTTTTGTCTGAAAAAATAACTAACATGCATTATCTATTGCCTGATCTTTATTCACAAAGTTGCATAAACCTAGCTTGGATATTTTTTTAGTAATCTTTCTGGTAAAACCAGTAGGGGACTCATAATTTATCCTTTAATAGTACAGGTAATACCTAGGAAAAAATAATTATTTCTATTGTTTGTCGTTGCCAAAATATTAGATAATATTCGATGTTTCTGCTATATCTGCAGATTGTCGCTTGGGCAATCGGAGTTGACCTGAAAAATTAAGTCGAAAAAGGACCATAACTGTGTCAAAATGCAATCCAGAGCTATGGTTGTTGTCTGTGTGTGTTCCATTAATGATGGTGAACACACATGCAAAGTTTCATTCACATCTAATGAGTGGTTGCATAGATATCTTACTCAAACGCAAAAGTTTAACCTGGGTGTCTACAGACGATGACGCCGGGGTCATGGAAATAGCTCTCCTTGGACTTCGTCCCGGCGAGCTAAAAAGGTGATGAAATTCATTAAAATGTTTGTCATTCGTAACATTCATAAATATGTTGTTCATTCGTTATAAAATAAACATCTTTAGTTATTGGTTACGCTGCTTTAAAGAGCTAATATGCAAGGAAATGTTACTGATTAGATGTTCTGTCCAACAAACACAAAATGTAAGATATAATAAGTATTTACCTACTCAAAATGGAAAATGATGGGTAGGTAAAGGACAAACATTATTATAATTTAGGCCCAAACAACACATACCTTCCACTGAGCCTCTGGTGTTCCTGTGATTATCACCTTACGTTGGTCCTCTGATCTCTGTGGGCCACGCTCTCGGCGTTCATTATCACCACCATTGGAATTGGTTTGATCCAATATCTGATAAAAGAGATAAGATCAGATCTAGCAATTACATCACGTATTGTCTAGCCATGCAGGAACTGTGTCCTGCTTTAACAAACCGTAATACAATATTTATGGTTTAACAACATTGGAACTAAATCTGTATTTCAGAATCGCGTTTTTATTGGGTCCTTTCCTACATTCAGAGAGGAAGCAAAAAACATTGAAACCATAAACGTATATATTTTCTCCCTCATATTCCACACCATTAAACCCGTCATGTTACCATGAGGTCAAATAAAATTAAACCTTGTACTGAAATGGATTCATACTGTCACCAAATAGCTGGTAGCCATCGGGTCCACTGTCATCACAGAGGTATTTATCAAGTAGATTACATTACTATACCTAGGTTGCTAATGCATATATTAAATCTTTAACTAAGAAACATTATCATTATATACACTTGGTTACATTACTATGCCTGGGTTGCTAATGCATATTTTAAATCTTTAACTAAGAGACATTATCATTATATACACTTGGTTACATTACTATGCCTGGGTTGCTAATGCATACATTTAGTCTTTAACTAAGAGACATTTTCATTATATACACTTGATTACATTACTATGCCTGGGTTGCTAATACATACATTTAGTCTTTAACCAAGAGACATTTTCATTATATACACTTGATAACATTACTATACCTAGGTTGCTAATGCATATTTTAAATCTTTAACTAAGAAACATTATCATTATATACACTTGGTTACATTACTATACCTAGGTTGCTAATGCATACATTTAGTCTTTAACTAAGAGACATTATCATTATATACACTTGGTTACATTAATATGCCTGGGTTGCTAATGCATACTTTAAGTCTTTAACTAAGAGACATTATTATTATATACACTTGATTACATTACTATGCCTGGGTTGCTAATGCATACTTAAGTCTTTAACTAAGAGACATTTTCATTACATACACTTGATAACATAACTATATCTAGGTTGCTAATGCTTATTTTAAATCTTTAACTAAGAAACATTATCATTATATACACTTGGTTACATTATTATGCCTGGGTTGCTAATGCATACTTTAAGTCTTTAACTAAGAGACATTTTCATTATATACACTTGATTACATTACTATGCCTGGGTTGCTAATGCATACATTTAGTCTTTAACTAAGAGACAATATCATTATATATATTTTGTGAAGATGATTTAAGCTTCTTTTTTCACTCCTAACAGATGTGAAGTAGAAAACTTTTTTACTATTTTTAACAACAGTGACATTGACTTTTACCCAACCTTCCCTTTCCATCCACACAAATATCTCATTCCTAACAAAAAACAAGAAAATATCGGTGGAACTGATGGATGCTCCCCTAATTGGGATTATATGGAAATTGTAGTGTTAAACATACACACCATTAGGCCTAAATAAAAATAGTGTTTGTTTCCCCTTGCGCGACCGACCAACGAAAAAAGCACCGAATGAAAAAATTTTATTGGGGAAAATTTCTGAGTTTTTTTTTTTTAATTTTCGACCGCTCCGGGCTTGTCTTAAAAATCGGACAAGCAAGTTTTCACAATACACAGGTCTGCAAATATCTCTATTCTATACAACACATGTGAAACTTTGCCTATAGACCGTAACTAATCAGTAGAAACAATTGACCCCCGCGGTGTTTACCGCATGCCCGATATTGCGACTTTGGAAAACCTCTCATGCATATTCAATTATCTATTTTTGTTCCTCTAATGTGATTGGGGGGTAGCTTCGAACATAAATTAATCTATTTTAAATAACGGCTATGATTGGTCGGATATCTACGACCACGGTACACACAGCGTTAAGTTCTGGTATTTTAATAAATATTTCGTAGATTTACAATAATTGGAACTGCATGTATGTAAATTTTCTTCTGTGACCAGGGGCTGGCAAAAGCACTCATCCTGACGACTGGTTTTTGTCTGCGGACGAGTGATTTTTGCCAGTAACTAGTCCGTCGGACGAGTAAACCTTTTGGCAGAGATCGAAAAATAAACAATCTGAAAACTGTAAAAAAGGTAATGATCCAAAGTCGTTACAGTATTTATTCTTTCTATATTTCATTGCTGTAAATATAATTTGTAAATTCAACATTTAACGATCATCAGCGATAACTTTATCATGCAATTTCTTGTCAAGTCCCAAGGACATTTTCTTTAGAAACCATTCGGCATAATTTTTATAAGGTATCGAGACGCGCATGCGCAGCTTTTTAATACCGGTTTAAAAATCGGACTTTTCGGTCTTTGGAATATTTCCCGGTCTCCGGAATATTAACAGTCTTTATGCGTTTTACATGTTACGGAGGCTTGAATGCATTTACTTTTACCCCAGGTTGTTTGTATTCGGAACAAAAGCGATATATAAACATCAACAAACATAATGTTTATTGCATGATCATAACGGTTAAAGCTAGTGGGGTACTGACTGTAAATGAAGTAATAAAACTATTTAAGGTAAGATAAGGTTATCACAACATGCTTCCAAATAGACTCTTTTTTACTATAACTTTTTTGGACAAGTGAGTTTTCCATACGGATGAGTACTTTTCACCAGTCCACTTGCCTGACAGATGAGTGCTTTTAAAAGTTTTTCCCGACCCCTGTTGTGAAAACGTGAACGTTGATATTTAAATCGAGTATATGGTAAAGAAAAATGTGGTAGGGGTATTATACTAATACATTTATTGCTTTTTGGTTGTGTGGTTTCAGTGTATAATTTTCTTTGGCAGTCATGTCATGATTTAAATATAGTATTGAAAAAAACAATTAAGATAAATTGTCTTTTTAATATTTGAAATATAGTTTATTAGTTGCACTTTTCTAGATCATAGACTGCCAAGTTCTCTTGGATGAATTGAATAGCTTGACATTGCCATTGTTGTGTGTTATGACATTTGGTAATCATAAGAAAAGAGAAAGATATTTAAAATAATGATTCGAATTAACACCTGCTTCCACACTGCCACAGAGTGACAGAACAGATATGATAGTCAATAAAGAACAAAGACAAAATACAACTCAATAAGTTGGTCATACTTATAGAGACAAAGTCAGTTCTCCCTGAATTTCTCTCACTTCTCCATGTCTTGTTCAAACTCTAAAACTTGTGATTTACACATGCATAATGTTATAGGGAGCTAACCTTGCATAAAAATTAATACATTTAAGTCTATTTATGTTTAATTATTTTATATTTTACCGCAAAGTGTATTGGTAATAAAAATCTGGGCAAGTGAATCTTTGATCAGGGCAAGTTAGTACTACTTCTGGTAGTTTACTTTGATAAACAATGTTCAGACACTGTATTATTATATAGAATGACTAATACTAGAAAATTTGACTGCAGTTACTAAAACTGTTGCATTTAAAAATGCCAATGAACTATATTAAATAATGCCAACAGATTAATACTTACAATTTCATTTTTTGATATAGTTCTGTAGGCATTTTTAAATGCCAACAGTTTAAGTAACTGCTGTCCGATTTACTAATACTAGTCATATTGTATACAGTTTCATTTGTCAATCAAAATAAGTTCAGTTCAGTTTATTATATATAAATGTTATACAAATATACTATTCAATTTTACATTTTTTTCTTAGTTTTCAATCCTACACTTTTACAAGCAATGCAGTTAGTATTGAGCACATTTAATACATGTAATATAAATTATGTTGTTGTATTGGAATAGCCATATCAGTTAATAAAATGTTGAGTTTCTCTGTTTATCAATACATGTATGTTTTTTATGGATTTCAAAAAAAAAAAAAAAGCCTACCTACCTACCCAGTTCTAAAATCTAGGGTCGGGCAAGGGGAAACAGAGATATTTTTAAGTGTGGCCTTATAGTAAAAACTGCAGTTTGTTACCTATCCAATCATGGCTTCCTGTTAGTCACAGTAGGCTGTAACTTTAGCTGGTTATAAGCTACCAGATGCATATATAGGAACTCTCCTAAGTGTTTGCCTAATCTGTATTTTCTGAATTAGGGATTATACAGATATACTGCTCTTCACTTGAGAGAACTCATTTGCCGGAACAAAATGACAATATGCGCATATCCTAGCTAGTTTTACAATATTAAAACCAGAGGTTGTAGCAAAATAGCGTCATGAAGACATTATGCACATCTTCACTTGGTAATGATGCATCCTAGCAAGTTTCATAAAATTCCAACCAGAAGTTGTAGAGAAATAGAGCAGAGAAAAGTTAGGTCACAGACAGAATCAAAGGGCCATAACTCCGTGAAAAATCATTGAACCGGAATACAGCAAGTTTCATAAAATCCAAACCCGAAGTTGTAGAGAAATAGCGCGGACAGTAATTTGGTCACCAACTCAATGAAAGGACCATAACTCTGTGAAAAATCATCGAACTGGTACACAGACAATATGCTCATCTCCACTTGGTAGTGATGCATCGTCGCAAGTTTCATAAAATTCAAATCCGAGGTTGTAGAAAAATAGCACGGACAATAATTTGGTCACCGATTCAATGAAAGGGCCATAACATAAAAATCATTGAACCGGAACACAAAGACAATATGCACATTTCCACTGGCTAGTGATGCATTCTAGCAAGTTTCATAAAATTCAAACATTGAGTTGTAGAGAAATAGCGCAGACAAGAATTTAGTCACAGACAGAATCAAAGGGCCATAACTCCATGGAAAATCACCGAACCGGAACACAAAGACAATATGTGCATCTGCACTTGGTAATAATGCATCCTAGCAAGTTTCATAAAATTCCAACCAGAGGTTGTAGAGAAATAGCTTGAACAAGAACTTGTTAAAACGAGATGAAACGGGCCAAAACTAATCCTATATAGCACACTAAAACCTTGCTTGGTTAAAGTATAATAAATGCTATGTTTAGGACAAACCTTCAAATTCCTCACATTTGACAATCATCAAAACTTTCAGAGACAAGTGTGAATTATGCCAATTTCATCATGAATGTATGGAGCCTGTATACCATATCATGTGAGAAAGGAGCTCTCTCTACCAGAAACTGACAAGAAGAAACTAGTAAAATGGGAACTTCACATTACAACTACAGGACACGGTTAGGTGAAATTAACATGGCTGCTTCAAACACTTGCTTACCTTTATTCTAGCACTGGACAGTTTCATTACATTTTTTATATTAATCCCTTTACTTCCTATGACAGCACCAACGGTGGACTCTGGTATGTATAGGTATGTAATCTCTAGTTGTTGTTGGGGTTGTGGAGGGGCTGCTCCATAAATCCCGGGTCCTCCATGACCCTGGTACATACCACCTCCTGGAGCCTGCTGCTGTAATAATATACACTATAAATGTATACTGGGTTATTTTTCAGATTTATTTAAACAAACACCACCAAAGAAAAGCCCCATAAATACAAGGGCATCAAGCTATTGAAATTACAATTTTCAATTCCTTCATAAAGCAGCCAGACTAGTATTAAATAAAAGCAGTACATGAAATATTCAGGAAATAATATGCATTGATCAATTTTAAACATTGATAAACTTAATAGTTGTATAGTTGTGGTTATATTTTATGGATACCAGAAATAAACGTTACATTTGTACTTAGATAAGGCATCAACACTTCATTATTATAAATATGAAACTTGACATTTCATTACAGATAGTGGGATTCACAAAACATGTAATTCCATTTTTCATAGAGCATTAATTAATATCAAATCTTGATCGGACTCTTAACACTCACCATGTAAGGTCCACCACCACCTTGATTGTAGGGTCCAACTCTGCCACCGCCACCATGGTAAAAGTTAGGATTGGGACCCATTGGACCTCCTGGGCCCATTCCACCATACATGCCCATGTTGTTCTGAAAACAAATATTCTCATTATGTTACTTTTTAAGTTTATGAATTACCTTGACTTTTACAATCTCTATAACTTTATGCTCTAAATTCATTAAATAAAGAAACCATATAGAATTTTTTTGCATGTCCCTTTGGAAATGTTATCTATATTTCAACAGTAAATCAGGAGAAAATCATATTTATTATTCAATATATACAATTTTTTTTTCAATGGGGTTTAACACCATAGTCAACACATTTCAGGTTATATATGGCATGTCCAGTTTTATTGGCGGAGAAAGACCTCATAAAGAATCTGAGTAAAACCACCAGTAACTGGCAAACTTCCTCACATAAAGTTTTTTAAGCAAGCAGGACTTGAACCTACAACCTTAGCAGTAAGAGGGAGATTGGTGCCTTAGACCACTTGGTCACTGAAAATCCACTTAAACAATAAAATAAACAAGGATCTAAGTCTTTCTCTTAATTATAATTTTATCTTTAGTCATTTTTAAAATTTTCAATGACCAAATCTCAATTTCCTGCAACTACAAAAAGCTTCAAAAATCAAAGGGAATAAAAATTCTTGCAGAAATAAAGACAAAATATTTGTTTTCCTTACTATTCGTGTCTAAGAATAAAAATCCTTTCCAGGGCACCAATGTGTTAACACTAGGCAATACTTCAGTTCAGCTTCTTGATTTGAACAATAATGTAGCCAGTTGAATTAAGCAAACTTGAAACCACTGCTCATATTCAGGATTTATGCCAATATGAACATTTTAATGTTGCCAGTTAAATTCACAATTTTAACCCTTCTGAGAGTCGCACCTGTTTATTGATCCCAATCATTTCAACAAATATGACTGAATATGCTCGTTATAATTTGAGCATATTCCAATTTATGGAAATAAAAGGCATAATAATTGTTTTTAAATAATGGCTTAACACCACTTTCAACATTATGTATGGCATATCCAGTTTAATTGGTGGAGAAAGACCTCAAGAAGGAACCTGAAAAGAACCACCGTCCTTTTGAAAGTAACTGGCCAACTTTCTCGAATTTTTAATTTAATTTTTACACAAAGCTGGGCTCAAATTCACGACCTCAGCAGTGAGAGGTATTGCAGCTGATTGATGACAGCATCTTCAACCCTGAAGAACGCCAGTGATCACAGAAGCTCACAGACAAATCAAAAATGTATCAAGACTCTTACTTTGTTTTGGATTTCTTTAATTGACAAAAGATTTAAGCTCATACCTCAGATTTGACAATCATCAAAACTTTCAGAGACTCTAGTCTGAATAAAGCCAATTTCATCACTATGAGCAAAGTAAGGAATTAATTCCTAGTTCCTCTATTTGAAGCCATGACTGAAGTACAATTTGGAGAAGTGTTACAACAGGTTTAATACCTGGTAGTTCTGTTGATCCATCTCGTGGCATTTTCGCATCTTCTCACTGATCAAGCTCTCGGATTTCTTGCAGTTTTCCAGCGGTCCTGTAATTGTTACAACTCTATCGGCAAAGAAATTGGCATCTTGGGCACTAAATTAAACAAAAGAAGACATGTTTAAAAATGTATTGAAACAGTGGCAACAATCTCAGCTATTGAAGATGATAGAAATATGAGAATTGAAACAAGAACTTTTCAACAAAGGGGTACAACTCAATACAAAGTTGGAGTTTTTATTTTTTACTATGTATATTTCTCATTTGTACACATTTTTACTATAATCCTTAGAAAGCACAATCATGAATAGAAAATAGCACCATGTAACAAAAATAAGAGACTTTATTGCTGTGATTCTCAGGGTATTATGAAATATACAACATTAGCTGTGCTTCATAGTTCCAAGAACGAGAAATAATAACATAAAAGATTCAAAGTACTATGTAGCATTTTACAATCACCACATCATGCTTGCAAGACTGCTTATGGGAGTGTATAAAGTGGGCGACTTTTTCATGTATAAAAAGGACGTTAAATTCACCTAAATTCAAAACAAAGCTATCCCACTTCTAGTTACCCAACTGGTAGTGGAGAAGTGAAGCAGTTCATTTGATGTATGACCATTAGTGAGACACCAGCTCACAACTGAAATTATCCAAAACTATGTCATCTTGAGAAGAATAGATCCCCTGACAATATTAAAGTACAGAAAAAAATTAAAAGATTTCAATGATCTTGTTGGAAGGTCAATGAAGTTCTCACAGAATGAATTTAAATGAAATACATTCAATTTTATTTGTGAAATTAGAAATGCTGCTTCAATTATAATTCTGTAGGAACATACAAACCTGGAGACAACAACGTGAGTTCCAGACTGCTCCATAAATCCTTTGATGACGGAGCCTCCCTTGCCAATAATCCTACCACACAGGTTGTTGGGGCACAACATCCTTAAGGGGCAATCTCTGCAAATATAGCAAGTCAACACTGAATGATCCCTTACAACATGAATATCGTGTGTGTTTGTGTTTGGGGGCAATCACCTTTTCTTAACAGTACTTATGCATGCATGCAAAAAAAACACCTCAGAAGCATAAAATTTGATGTTTTTATTCACCCCCCCCCCCCCACCTCAACAATAATATTGAAAAATAACATCTAACAAATGTAAAAAGGTAATTATCATGCATTATCTTCCTTTGACTGTCATTAAATCCAGCTTATAATAATGAACCTGTTTGAAGTTGTGATACATGACATTGGCACTCTGACATTAGTCGACATTCAGCAACATTGGCGCCGAAAGAGAGGTAATACATCAGGATTTTTCAAAGTTGACTAAACCCCCCCCCCCCCATATATCATGCTATATTTTGTGACGTATTAAAATGGTCACATGATTTCATGTTGATTTTAATACGATGCATAAAATTTGTTCAATCATGGGACTATTCCAGTAAAATCTATATGGGGTGAGCAGATGGCACTTTTTCATGGGTAACCTGTGGCTCAAAAATATTTTCTGAACATACAACCTACACGTGTATGGTTAATTTTTATTTTTAAAAAACTTAACTATCAGATAAAACTTTTAATCGCTGTGACAATCTAATGATAAGCACACAAGGTAATACATTTCAATCCATTAACTTTGAGAAATGTACAATTGGAAAATCGCAAAAATGACATAAACACATCGGTGATATTGACATGCAGAACTTTTTTTTTGTCGGTTTAAAATACGAAAATTAACAGACCTGCAGGATTGTTAATATTCAAATCAATAGAACAGTCTTCTTTTTTGGTTAACAATGTTAAAATCTCATGTAAACTATGAAAGCAAAATGTAAACAATGCCAAAAATTTGACACTGCAGCAAAAAGTTTTGTTATTTGTAAAATTAATATTGAGATTAATTTTTGATATTAAGAGACCAATTTTGAGGTTTCACTTTCCCTTAACACCTGAGAGC
Organism: Panopea generosa; assembly: GCA_029582155.1. Lineage (NCBI taxonomy): Eukaryota > Metazoa > Mollusca > Bivalvia > Adapedonta > Hiatellidae > Panopea > Panopea generosa. Next base: position 7,197,287 of record CM055909.1, read on the forward strand.
AGACCATTAAAGTGTAAAATCATAATAAATAAGCAATTACTGATCACAGGCCTTTCTGATATCATCTTAAATCTGATTGGCTTACTACTGATAAAGGCGGAGTTCATCTTTACAATCATAACTGTGTGCCGCATAATTACTGCATTGCCACAGGGTAATCTCACTGTTGGTAATATGACTTTGTTATTTGTTTTACCAGGCTTTTCAAATAGAATTCCCCTATCAACACATTTTTTTAATTTTTTTTGAATGGGAGGGTGGGGCTAGGTTCGGCTTCGATTTCCTTGTAACTGACATAACTAAAAGCTAGAGCTCTTGGTCAGTACTATTCCCCAATTCTAGAGGCCGGTCTGGCATGTCTACGACAAGATATTTTGCATCTGAACTATTTTATTAAACCTCAATTCAAACTAAAGAAATAAGAAATTATTTTTTCTTGGTTGAAAATCAGACAACATTCAACATAAATGAACTTATAACAAGAGGTTGCCACTAATGTGGTCATATCCCTGCCACCTTGTTAACCCTTAAAGGCATTTCCAGAGAAGTGGATTTAAACTATGCAAAATGAAAAAGTCGCCGAGCACTTAAATCACATATAAATGCCGCAAACTGAAATATGAAGCCGACTGTTATATGATACATTGTCTTGTCCCAGTGAGCACTCGTGAGATGTTCAAAATAGAACCATAAATATGTAAGTTATAACCCCAAAACGAAAGAAAAATTATCTTTGACAAACAAACCCAACTCATTTGCATGGCATATCGTCTTGGACTGGTTAGAATTTGTGCCAATTTATTCAAAATTCCAATCAGAACTTAGGAGGATACGGATGAACAGCAGTGGACGGACGGACAGAGCTGTGATTGTGACCTTTGACGAACAGACCCAAGTCAGTCGCTTGACACATCTTCTCGTCATAGTGAACATTTGTGCCAAGTTATATAAAAATGCAATCACAACTAAAGAAGATACAGCCGGACAGGACGAAACAGTGCATACTGTATTTCCTCACGTATATCGCGCATCCGTGTATATCGCGCATCCATGTTTTAAGATCAAGAACTAAAAAAAAAATACAATTCTATATATGTGTATAGAGCGCATCATAAGTGACACTTTCACGGTAGTGACAATTTTGAAGTTTCTCAAGAGAATGCCGTTAATTTTTTTAATCTACATTTTATACACACTCAAAATACTTGACACTTTGCATCACTGTCTCAATACATACTCAAGAGTTGTCAACACCTGCCCAGGCATGCAATTAAGATGTCAACTAATATGCAAAAGCCACATGGCAGCACCTGCTTTCAATACTCCCAAAATGACCGTTGACACTCGTACGCAGTCATGTTGTTTTTTTTTAAAAATCTTACAATATTTTTTTTTTAATCATAACGAAATACCGCATATTATATTGATTTTATTTTATAAACATAAACTACTACAAACTGCACAAACAAAAGATACTGGGTGTCATTTAAAAATGATTGATTTTCAACCAAAGAACAGTAGTCTCTTTGACGTTCACTCCATCACGCTTCGTCATCGCTAACATATTTTCGTTAAAAAATCAATAAATCATATACTGGTATATATCCCATACTAAAAGATTCATCAATTTGCAAAAACACAATTGCTTTGCATCCTTTGAAATTAAATACACATGGTAATAAGCGCGTCATGCCAATTCCATCAGATAAACATGTTACGGTCACGTAATCATGAAATGTCCACTCAAAGCCAGACTGGTTTACACTAAAGTAAACATTACGGAATCGAGAAAGTATTTACCAAATAAATGTGAACCAGTCCGTGTTTTTATTTTGCGAATGAATATGTCTATAAGCCAACACAATTTATTTTTGACCTTGTGCCAATGTGTGATGTCTCCACTCTGGCAGTTTCTTGCGTCATTTTACGTAGCGTTCTATTTCACTATGTGGAAAAGTATCGATGTAACGAACATGATTTTTTAAAAATAGCGTGAACACTTTTTTAATTGTCAATTGTATAACAGTACAGCGACTTAAAATCGGTGTTTGGATAAACAGATCAGTTAGGGTTAGGAGAGTTGTGTAAGCAGGCCATGCGTCACCTGATTGTTTTATCACACATTTACAAGCAAAGGAACGATGCCCTAGGCAATGTTTTTCTCCGATAATTCGGGATTAAAACTTATAACAAAGAAATAAATTAAAGCTACAGGTATGGCAATTTATACTCTAAATAACAGAGAGCAATCATTGTTTTAATTAATCTTTTAAAATATACATGGGAAATTATCGGAAATAGAAAATTTACATAAAAAAAAATATGAAATCTTCTGTACTTATGTATATCGCGCATCCCTTCTCGAAGATCTTAAAATTTGGAGAGAGAAAAACGCGCCTAATACGCCAGTAGAAACAGTACATTGAATTTTCAAACACTTGACCTTGACCTTTGACGAACAGACCCAAGTCATTGGCATGACACATCGACTTGTCCTAGTGAATGTTCGTGTGAATGTTTGTGTTAAGTTATTTAAAACTCCAATCACAACTAAAGGTCAGGACAGCTGCAGACGGAGAGCTATGACCTTTACCTTTGACAAACAGACCCAAGTCATTCGCATTACACATCGTCTTGTCCTAGTGAACATTTGTGCCAAGTTATCTAAAATTCCAATCACAACTGAAGGAGATATGTTATGGACGCACACAGCCCATTTCTATATCGGGGGATAATATAACCTGCAAGAAATTAAAAAAAATGTCAATGACCTAACCTACCGAAAATTTTTCTTCAAGCTTCAACCTGTGACCTATTAAAAATACATGTGCCGTCAACCCACACTGTACAGCTTTTACTGGAATAGCCCTTAGAAAGAGTCAGAATGAAGGTCGTCAAGCAATATTTAAGAAATCTATTTTTAAAATGGGGATTTCGTTTCAAATTTACTACTCCAATTAAAATATCTATTTTGTCAAGTTTTGATGGATAATACAAACCAAACCATTCCGTTTGTATTTATTAATGATAATGAGATGCTTTTCATCCATTTTAAAAATAATTTTATTTAAGACATTTATAGGGTTTTTCAATAATACCAACACAGTAAAATACAGTAAATAAAAATAGACATAATTAAGTTATTTTATTTTCACAGTGCATTTCTCGAAAGTTTTAAAAATATAAAATTGAACACAATATGCAGGCAAAGAAAAAAAATATCAAAACCATAATTGAACCCTACAAAGCTTTAAAGAAATGTTTATTTAGCAATTTTATTTATATGGATGGGCTTGTTTAACGAGTTGAGTAAGATCTAAGAATAAAGTAGAACCACCTTTCTTCTACAACTGGCAAATATTCTAAGAAAGGTTTCGGACCAAACTGAACCCATTTGGTTTGAATATTAAGCATGTTTATGCCATTGAGGGCTAACAGACGATCTGTTAATCCAACAACTTTTTACCTTGGATTCTGGAAGGTTAACCAGAACTCGAGCACATCCATTTCTGCAAGCCAATGTTAACTTTCCCACTTAAATCAGCAGCGAGAAGAATGACAATGAGTTGCAATGTCATGTAACACCATTCATGCAGACTTTGGCCTGTAAGGGATTGGAACTCACAAACCCTGGGTTGATATACAAGACATGCTGCTGATCAAACTAACCTGGCCAGGTGAAACTACATCTTGAGGTTATAGTAATCTTGAGACATCATAAGACCCCTCAACCATAAAAGATCCTCCTTTGTAATAAACATATATTATGAAATTGAACCCTTACAAACACTAACCTTTCATTGCCAAACTGATCCTGAGGGCCCTTTCTGTAAATGCAAAACAACAAAACTATTCATGAACATGACAACACAAATAAACTAATACAGCATTGGAACATAACCAGCTCTTGCAACAACATAAGTCAGTGTTGTTTTTCTCACCATTTTGGGAAGATGACCCATACCCTCAGATTTTTAGCTGCGTTTTCATTAACACTGGAAAAACTCATGCATTAAATATATTTGTTCAATTTCATAAAAATGTGTACACTTGCTTCTCTGGCCATTTAAATAAAGAATCAATGTCCTACTCAGTTCAGAATGGGGAAACTTTGTTTATTTTATCAAGGAATGATGGCAAGTATGAATTTACAATTTTTGAAGCTTTCAATTGGGAATTTTTACCACTCAGTTGGGGGAAAAAAAAAGATACTATTTGCCATTGGGAATATGATCCAATAACGGCTATAAGAATGGCCGGAAAAAAAACAACACTGAAAGTATTCAGCTGCTGCCAGAATGTTCAAGCAAATCATTCACTATTTCATTTATGTTTTTTTTCTACAATAAGCTTCAAAATTCACATGCACAAAGCTTTATGCAACGTTTCTCCCCACCCAAACACATTTCAGCATTGAATGACACAATCTGGAAATTTGCCTTCACAAGTTATTCCCATTCATTTCTTTGTCATTCCCCCCACCTCCTAACTCCCGCATCCAAAAAGAAATTTGTTCACATTTCAGAGTGTGTATCAGGTGTATGGTATGATTTTAATAGAATTATCCTGAGCAGTCACACTGAGTGTTTCAAAAATGCTCATAAATGCTTTTACAAGAAGTCTGCCAATTCAAAACTCATTGGAAACCAACAATGAACTTTCACATACACTTCACAACAAATACAAAATCTAACCATGCATTTTTTCCCTTTCAAAACAATTGAGAAAATATTATATAAGTTACACTCTTGAAATGAAATAAATACAAAACACAACTATTGAAGATTATTTCATGCCTTTAGCTTTATAAGAAAAACAAAAATCACACTTGTACTAACTACGATATGGGACATGATACTAAATGGAATCAATAAAAGGAAGTGTACACATCAAAGTAAATAGATTTATGCAACTCTAAAATAACAGAAACCAAATAATAAAACAACTTTTAAACCTGTTCTTATTATCAATAAGTAGGTGTACATTAAACAGATCAGTTCCGTTTATACTCAATTGCAAAGAATGCTCAAAGCTTACATGAACCGCTGGAGTTCATTTCCTAGGTAGAATTATTACAGAGTTGTTTTTTGAGAGGTATAAGGTCAGACTGGCGGTTGAATCTGCAACCTCTGGTGAGAGTGGCCAACACTCTATTTACTACACTATCATCCCACTTAAATGATCACATAGGGACACCTTTTCTGGTATCAAATTGTTTAAAAACAAAATTACATAATCTTTGAACATGCACACAAAACAAATCCCCTTTTTTAGTTATAAATCTACACAACAATATATACATCATCAGGAAATCTTACCCTTTTGGTATGGCCTGAGCCTCAGACTGAACGATTTTCATGATCTCAACGCAGGCGTTGGAGCAACTCTCAGGACTACCCTTGATGGTAATCACAGTTTCTGCTGACATTGAGTTTTCTGACCGGTGAACATCAACTCTGGAAATTTATAACAGCAGAACTATGTTAATTTATAACAGCAGAACTATCATTATACTCAATTAAAAACTTTACAAACACATGCTTTTTTCTGGAACTATGGAAGATTTTCTTCTTATCAATATTTGGGCACTGCCTTCCTCCCTGAAGTTAATTTTCTCCTTTTTACAACAACTCACTTAAATCAAGTTTACTGTCTTTTTAAAATCATTCATCATCATGCAATGAATGCAGAATTTTTGGAAGTACAAAATGAGTTGTAATCACCCAAATTGGAAGTATTTACACTTTCTATACATGTACATCTGTTACATTTCAACGCCTCATTATTTTTCAAGGATAGGGAAGTAGTTTCAAATATTAACTTTCTATCCTGGCACAATTCCAAAATAGGGCTTTTTTAATTAAAGGCAATATATCAGGTCTTTTTAAAAAGTTGGCAATATAATAATATAAACTGTTTTGTGCTTAGTTACACAAACTGAGCTTATAATGACATGTGGACATCTATTGAATGCTATTTGCTTGTGTATGTACCCAGGTTTGACTACTAATGTAATATTCCCCATTAAAAGTGCAATACTTTTTTGGAATATACATCAACTAAATCTCTTTACAATAACTGTAATCCAATTTTGATTTGATTAACCAATATGGTCATCATGTCAATATTTAGCAGATTTAAAATTCCAAACTATTATTGAAACAAAAAAAGTAAGTGGGAATTCTGTCTGTTAACAGCATTACATGTATTTATGATAACATATATCTTTATCATGTTTCCTGTGAAAACATCATTCATCAATATTTACAGAGACTCTAGTCTGTTATATGCCAATTTCATCATGTCTAGTTTTATTTTATGTTTTTAAGTTGATAAAACTAGAAATTCAATAATCTAAGACATAATTTTTGCAAGGAATAAACGAAACACAAGAAAAGTTCTTTACTTTTTAAGTTCAAACAAATACAAAATTTATACTTTTGTTTCATCACTATCCAGTAAACTATCAAGAAACATTCTATTTTTTAAGTTTTTGTTTTCTTCTTAGCTGCCATATCTATGTATTATCAAACTTCTATTATATAAAGCATACCGTATTAATAAATTAGAAGAAACCAGGAACCACCTCAGATTTGACAGTCATCAATGTTTTCAGAGACTCTAGTCTGTTATATGCCAATGTCATCATGTCTGGTTTCTTCCATATTCATTTTTGTAATTTTGTAAAAAAATCTACTACTTAATGGTGGCAACATAAGCATTCATAAAGTTGTTAAGATTCTATAAAGGGCTTGTTTGGGAAATAAAAATAAATAAAAATACTAGGGGTGAAATAATACAATATAATGATGCATCTGATTGGCTGATTGCCCTGAAGGTGTAGTATCGGCATCCAATCACTGTTCTTGTTTCAAAATAAGACGTACATCCAGTGTTTGACTATAGTCGGAAAATGACGTCATTGTTCCGACTTCACGATGTTTTCGCGAGGTATAGATCACAGTTAGCGGACAAACTCAGCCTTAAAGAACATGACTGATCAACTTCTCAAGTTGAAAAAACCTCCAGCGTCTTGTAGGTCCCCGGTGTGGGAATACTTTGGATTCATGACAACAGAGTTAAATGGGGTGACCATTAATAATAAATCAATCAGTACACGCAGCATTTATTTCACAGATGAATATGAGGATACCAAATGACATTAATTGAGTATACTTATTACCTAATACTCACTGACCTTCTAGTCAATAATAGATGGTTTTGTTTTTATTTTTTTGTTTTTTTCAAAATGACTGTGCAAAATGGTATGAAATGCCAGACAAGATATAATACCATGAACATAAGTTTGTTAAACATGAGAACTGTGCCAACTTGGTAATTTACTTTACAAGTGTACATTATGTGATTTGTTCATATTTTGTTTGACACTGACTGGGTGACAATGGCAATCATTACTCATTAGTATTAGTTTTTTTAAAGTTATTTACAAATGTTCTTGTTTTCCATCTATTTAATTATTTTGTTAATTTCATTCAATAAAATTGTTGTCTGATATAACCTTAATTCATTATTTTGAAAAATTTCAGTTATCTATGTATTGTATTGTACCGAATGTACCAAACTCTGGAGGTTGTACTGCAATACGCATTTTATCGTGATGTAGGTGTATTGTTTCACCCCTAAAATATACTCATAAAACGTTACAAACCAACCATGCACATCAGGAGAACTAACATATTTGTGTTTAAGTAGATTTGACAATTATCACAGTTGAATTATTCCGACTCTGGTATAAGACTAATCATCATCTTTTTCACTTCTTTTAAAACTCAGCTCTAAGTTGAGCAAGTTTACCCAGTAACATGCACAGTAATGGGAAAACCTCAGATTTGACAGTCATCAATATTTTCAGAGACTCTAGTCTGTTATATGCCAATTTCATCATTTGGTTTTTATACACTTTCTATTTGCTACAATGAAATGATTAAACAAATGCAACATTTACACTTTTGTTTTCATCATGTTTTGTCTGTATTGGGCGTTTCACATTAAGATTAATCATCGTCTTTTTTACTTCTTTTAAAACTCAGCTCTGAGTTAAGCAAGTTTACCCAGTAACATGCACAGTAATGGGAAAACCTCAGATTTGACAGTCATCAATATTTTCAGAGACTCTAGTCTGTTATATGCCAATTTCATCATTTGGTTTTTATACACTTTCTATTTGCTACAATGAAATGATTAAACAAATGCAACATTTACACTTTTCTTTCATCATGTTTTGTCTGTATGGGGGGTTTCACATTAAGATTAATCATCATCTTTTTCACTTCTTATAAAACTCAGCTCTGAGTTAAGCAAGTTTACCCAGTAACATGCACAGTAATGGGAAAACCTCAGATTTGACAGTCATCAATATTTTCAGAGACTCTAGTCTGTTATATGCCAATTTCATCATTTGGTTTTTATACACTTTCAATCTGATACTAGGTAATGATTAAACAAATGCAACATTTACACTTTTGTTTTCATCATGTTTTGTCTGTATCGGGCGTTTCACATTTTTTCAACAGGTATTTCAGTCACTACACTCACTCATCATTCCTGGAGTTCCCCGCTAGACAGTCAAACAGTATTAGACACCCTTTATCTCTGAAAGTCACAGTACTTCCCCATATATTCAGAGGTGGGAAACTCATCGACATAGAATGAACTGATCAATCATCACAGAGACTGTGGCCGGATGAGGATTCAAACTCATTAACCCTCATTTGAGATGTAGGACTACTTAGTTTAGATGGGTGTGCGCTTCATTAGAGTAAACTGCATGCTTTAATCTATTTCAAATCTTCTATTTTATAAAGCTCTAAAATTAATACAATAGAAGAAACCAGGAACCACCTCAGATTTGACAGTCATCAATGTTTTCAGAGACTCTAGTCTGTTATATGCCAATTTCATCATGTCTCGTTTCTTCCATAGTCCTCCAGATAGAGCTTTTCTTCAAAAGAGTATTTTACCCCTTAAATTAGCATTTAATATTTATTTTAATAATAAATATACAACTTGACCGTGAGAACATAAGTATTCATAAAATTGTAAAGTTTCTATATAGAACTTGTTTGGGAAATAAAAAGAGAGAATTAACAAAAATACCCAACAAATGTTGCAAACCAACCATGCACATCAGGAGAACCAACATATTTGTGTTTTAGTAGATTTGAAGATAATTCCGACTCTGGTATCAGATTAATCATCGTCTTTTTCACTACTTTTAGAACTCAGCTCTGATTTTTGAAGTTTCAAGTTTACCCAATAACATGCACAGAAATGGGAAAACCTCAGATTTGACAGTCATCAATATTTTCAGAGACTCTAGTCTGTTATATGCCAATTTCATCATTTGGTTTTTATACACTTTCTATTTGCTACAATGAAATGATTAAACAAATGCAACATTTACACTTTTGTTTTCATCATGTTTTGTCTGTATCGGGTTTTTCCACATTTTTTCAACAGGTATTTCAGTCACTACACTCTGTCATCATTCCTGGGGTTTTTCGCTAGGCAGTCAAACAGTATTAAACACTCTATCTCTTAAAGTCAAAGTACTTCCCTACATATTCTGAGGTGGGAAACTCATTGATGTAGAATGAACATGATGACCAATCATCACAGAGACTGTGGCTAGGTTGGGATTCAAACTCGTTGAATTGCTTTAATTTATTTTCAAACTTCTATTTTATAAAGCACTGAATTAATACATTGGAAAAAAACATGAAACCCTCAGATTTGACAGTCATCAACGTTTTCAGAGACTCTAGTCTGTTATATGCCAATGTCATCATGTCTGGTTTCATCCATAATCAGTGCTCCAGATAAACTTTTCTTCAAAAGAGTATTTTACCCCTTAAATTAGCATTTAATGTTAATTTTCAAAATGTTAATGGTAAAAATGAACATTCTATCCAGTGCTCCAGATAAGCTTTTCTTCGAAAAGAGTATTTTACCCCTTAAATTAGCATTTAATGTTTATTTTTCAAAATGTTAATGGTAAAAATGAACTTCCTTATCAAATTGCCATTTAAAACTACTCATTACTGAAATTGAGGATATCCAATGCTTATTTAAATACTCCCAAAAAGTGCTTTTCTGGAGCACTGCATATTCATTTTTTTTATTTAATAATAAATATACAACTTAATTGTGAGAACATAAGCATTCATATATTGTAGTAGTTTCTATATAGAATTTGTTTGGGAAATAAAAACAGAAGTGAAACATTCCTTTGAAGTTAAATTGTTTTGAAGTTGTTAAATTAAGTTGCAGTTTTGATGGAGAAATTTGTGTGAAACAGGAAGTAAAACTGTTTGGTAAAATATGTATTTTTTAAACTCCATTTATTCAAGTTGATTAAGTTTAAAACTAGTAAACAGATGACCCCCATGTTTTGAAAATGACCCACAGATTTTTTGTCAGTGGGTCATCAATGACCCCCAAAAAATTGGAGCTGGAGAAAACACTGTGGACCTGGTCTTGCTGTTCAATTCACATCTTAACCACGACTTTTAAAGCAACTTTGTCTTTTAATTGCTTGAATCTATTTTCAATCTTCTATTTTATAAAGCACTGAATTAATTAATACACTTGAAGAAACCAGGAACCACCTCAGATTTGACAGTCATCACTGATTTCAGAGACTCTAGTCTGTTATATGCCAATGTCATCATGTCTGGTTTCTTCCATAGTCAGTGCTCCAGATATTAAGCCTTTCTTGAAAAGAGAATTTCATCCCTTAAATTAGCGTTAAATGTTTATCTTCGTTCAAGGTAAAAAATGAACATTCTTATCAAATTGCCGTTTAAAACTAAATATTGAAAACTAATCATTACTGAAACTGAGAATAACCAATGCTTACATTACCCCTGAATTTAAATTTTCAATGCTTTATTCAGAAATTTCATTGCTTAAATACTGCCAAAAAGTGCTTTTTTTGAGCACTGCATATTATTATTTTTTTAATCAAATAATAATTTTACCACTTGATTGTGAGAACATAAGTATTCATAAAGTTGTAGTAGTTTCTGTACAGAACTTGTTTGGGAAATAAAAAGAGAGAAAAAAAAAATACCAACAAATATTGCAAACCAACCATGCACATCAGAATAACTAACATACATGTATTTATGTTTTAGGGCTGTTCCATTTAAACATACATCCCACCCATGGAAGGCAAAATAATAAATTTCTGAGGTTGGAGGGTTTCTCAAAATGGGGGGCCTGATAAAATGAATTAAAAATATAAAGGGGGAGGGTCCAATTTCAAAGTGCCTTCCATGGGAGGGTTGTATATTTAAATGGAATAGCCCTTAGTAGATTTGACGATAACAACAGATTCTGGTATAAGATTAATCATCATATTTGAACTCAGCTCTGATTTAAGTTTCAAATTTACCCAGTTACATGCGCAGAAATGGGAAAACCTCAGATTTGACAGTCATCAATATTTTCAGAGACTCTAGTCTGTTATATGCCAATTTCATCATTTGGTTTTTATACACTTTCTATTTGCTACAATGAAATGATTAAACAAATGCAACATTTACACTTTTGTTTTCATCATGTTTTGTCTGTATTGGGTGTTTCACATCAAGATTAATCATTGTCTTTTTCACTTCTTTTAAAACTCAGCTCTGAGTTAAGCAAGTTTACCCAGTAACATGCACAGTAATGGGAAAACCTCAGATTTGACAGTCATCAATATTTTCAGAGACTCTAGTCTGTTATATGCCAATTTCATCATTTGGTTTTTATACACTTTCTATTTGCTACAATGAAATGATTAAACAAATGCAACATTTACACTTTGTTTTCATCATGTTTTGTCTGTATCGGGTGTTTCATATTAAGATTAATCATTGTCTTTTTCACTTCTTTTAAAACTCAGCTCTGAGTTAAGCAAGTTTACCCAGTAACATGCGCAGTAATGGGAAAACCTCAGATTTGACAGTCATCAATATTTTCAGAGACTCTAGTCTGTTATATGCCAATTTCATCATTTGGTTTTTATACACTTTCTATTAGCTACAATGAAATGATTAAACAAATGCAACATTTACACTTTGTTTTCATCATGTTTTGTCTGTATCGGGTGTTTCACATTAAGATTAATCATTGTCTTTTTCACTTCTTTTAAAAGTCAGCTCTGAGTTAAGCAAGTTTACCCAGTAACATGCACAGTAATGGGAAAACCTCAGATTTGACAGTCATCAATATTTTCAGAGACTCTAGTCTGTTATATGCCAATTTCATCATTTGGTTTTTATACACTTTCTATTAGCTACAATGAAATGATTAAACAAATGCAACATTTACACTTTTGTTTTCATCATGTTTTGTCTGTATGGGGCATTTCGCACTTTTTCAACAGGTATTTCAGTCACTACACTCACTCATCGTTCCTGGAATTCTCCGCTGGACAGTCAAACAGTATTAGACACCCTTTATCTCTTCAAGTCACAGTACTTCCCCACATATTCAGAGATGGGAAACTTATCAACGTAGAATGAACATGACCAATCATCACAGACTAGCTGGGTGGGGATTCAAACTCATGAACCCTCATTTGAGATGCAGGACTAGTTAAGCTAGCTGGGTGTGCGCATCATTATGAAGTAAAAACTACATGCCACGTTTAAATCTTTATAACACTCTATGGACTTGGTCTTGCTGTTCAATTCACATCTTAATCATGATTTTTAAAAGCAACATTGTCTTTTAATTGCTTTAATCTGTTTTCAAACTTCTATTTTATAAAGCACTAAATTAATACATTGGAAGAAACCATGAAACCCTCAGATTTGACAGTCATCACTGATTTCAGAGACTCTAGTCTGTTATATGCCAATGTCATCATGTCTGGTTTCATCCATAATCAGTGCTCCAGATAAGTATTTCTTCAAAAGAGTATTTTACCCCTTAAATTAGCATTGAATGTTTATTTTCAAAATGTTACAGGTAAAAATTAACATTCTTATCAAATTGCCATTTGGAACTAATCATTAATTTTATATTAACTTACCTGGCCCTGCTCTGAGAGGTTATGTTGTGGATAGTTTGACCAGCTCTACCAATGATAGCACCAATGAATTCACTTCCTACAACAATTCTGCAATAAACAAAGAAAAACATGTATAGATGTGTAGAAATTGAACATAGTCTAACTTGTCCATCAGCTACCTCTTATAAGTGGTCACCTGCATTAACAGCCACTTCAAAATTCCCCCAGTGTAAATTGCCTATATAAAGCACATGTATTAAATGGTCACCTCTTTAACACGAACAGCCTATTTCATCTAAACAGTGCATGTAAGCGATCAGGTGCATGCTGTCAGATGTGGCCGCCAACCGTTAATCACTTAGCTGTCACACCTTTTGGCTGGTCGCTATTCCAATCATATTGAATAATCCTGTGATTTATTAACGCCTCTGCTTCTGTTACATTAACACACGACTTTACCCAGAGCGAGGATGCGCATGTATACGGTCTAATAAGCAGAGAGAATAGCAAGATTAAAGACTTAAATTTGTTTGCGACGTTGTTACCTAGACTGGCCACATGACTGTTTAAGCATGTATATCTATGGTAGTTTTATTTAGGAGTATGTTGCGTGTAAGCACATTCGAGTCAATTTTCACTGAGATGTTCATGCACAATTATCGCACTGGGTAAAATCAAAAGATAATTGCAATTGGTCAGTTTGTTTAAATTCTAAATAAATTTTATCAGCTATGGAAGTGGGTGCAAATACAATGGAATAGCAATATTTTTCATATCATAATGCAATTGACTGCCAATGTATATACAATGTCTGCTGGGAAAAAGAAAGTGTTTGACTTTGGACAACCGTGTAAGGGTGGCCAAACTTCTGAATTCTAGGAAAAGGTGTCGATAAAACACAGATTCAGAATGAAACTGCAGGGGGAACTGAACCTTTATGATTTATCATTCTCAACACTTCATTTCTCAATCGTGAAATGACCCATACATGTAGTTTTCATAAAAAAAATCACATCAAAATGTCAAATTAATAAACACCAAAGCCATTCTTCATGACCTATTCAGCAGTAAAGGATAATATTATCATTAGTCAGCAATTTATGAAAACTGAAAAATGCAGACTATTAACTTTCAGGATGTGTTTAGGCAGGTCAATTTATTACCCCATGAGCTGCAGTTTTACTAAGGTTCTACATTAACTTAAAATTCAAAAGATCGGATTGGTCAATTCAATAAGTCTTACTCCAATTACATTAGACCAATTCACATGCAGTTTTCCACTATCACAAATATTGCCATCATGTTTGACTGAGTTTTTTCCAATGAGAAGTGGTCCAAAAGGTACAATGTTGAAAACCTCAGATTTGACAATCATCAAAACGTTCAGAGACTCTAGTCTGTTATATGCCAATTTCATTATTTCTGGTTTTCAAAGGGGCCAGATATTTATGCCAATCTTTAAGTATATTTTTAATAAAGTACATTATATTATTAATAAGTTGCATTCACAAATAACGAAACATTTTCATTTTGAAAGTCACTGGGCTAAAGAATGGTTCAGACATTTTTTTAAAGGTATTCAACACCACTTTCAGTACGGCTACCAAAGTGTCATCATTTACCATTTCTAAACTCTATTAAAAAACACAAATCAAGCAGCTTCAAGCTTATGCAAATCCAACGACATTCACACACATACATGTTACGGCCAGGACCATAATACCACAGTCTTGAACTTTAAAGGGGAGACAACAGTGTTAAGCCTTTAATTAAAAAGATGGTTTAGACAAGGTATTCAACATCACTTTCAGTACGGCTACTAAAGTGTCATCATTTACCATTTCTAAACACTATTGCAAACACAAATCGAGCGATCATAATGATTAAAGACTGAAATACAAAAACATTTTCTCTTTGAAAGTTATTGTCAGAGCTAAAGAATGGTTCAGACAATTTTTGGAAAAGTATTCAACACTACTTTCAGTACGGCTACCAAAGTGTTATCATTTACCATTTCTAAACACTATTGCAAACACAAACCGAGTAATTATAACGATTAAACACCGGAATACAAAAACATTTTCTCTTCGAAAATTATTGTCAGAGCTAAAGAATGGTTCAGACAATTTTTTGAAAGGTATTCAACACCACTTTCAGTACGGCTACCAAATAGACATCATTTACCATTTCTAAACACTATTGCAAACACAAACCGAGTAATTATAACGATTAAACACCGGAATACGTAAACATTTTCTCTTCGAAATTATTGTCAGAGCTAAAGAATGTTTTAGACAATTTTTTGAAAGGTATTCAACACCACTTTCAGTACGGCTACCAAAGTGTCATCATTTACCATTTCTAAACACTATTGCAAACACAAACCAAGCAATTATAACGATTAAGCACCGAAATACAAAAACATTTTCTCTTCGAAAATTATTGTCAGAGCTAATGAATGGTTCAGACAATTTTTTGAAAGGTATTCAACACCACTTTCAGTACGGCTACCAAAGTGTCATCATTTACCATTTCTAAACACTATTGCAAACACAAATTGCCCAATCATTATAATTAAAGACTGAAATACAAAAATATTTTCTCTTCGAAAGTTATTGTCAGAGCTAAAGAATGGTTCAGACAATTTTTTGAAAGGTATTCAACACCACTTTCAGTACGGCTACCAAAGTGTCATCATTTACCATTTCTAAACACTATTGCAAACACAAATCGAGCAATCATAATAATTAAAGACTGAAATACAAAAACATTTTCTCTTTGAAAGTTATTGTCAGAGCTAAAGAATGGTTCAGACAATTTTTTGAAAGGTATTCAACACCACTTTCAGTACGGCTACCAAAGTGTCATCATTTACCATTTCTAAACACTATTGCAAACATAAACTGAGCAATCATAATAATTAAAGACTGAAACACAAAAACATTTTCTTTTTGAAAGTTATTGTCAGAGCTAAAGAATGGTTCAGACAATTTTTTGAAAGGTATTCAACACTACTTTCAGTACGGCTACCAGAGTTTCATCATTTCCCATTTCTAAACACTATTGCAAACACAAATTGAGCAATCATAATAATTAAAGACTGAAATACAAAAACATTTTCTCTTTGAAAGTTATTGTCAGAGCTAAAGAATGGTTCAGACAATTTTTTGAAAGGTATTCAACACCACTTTCAGTACGGCTACCAAAGTGTCATCATTTACCATTTCTAAACACTATTGCAAACATAAACTGAGCAATCATAATAATTAAAGACTGAAATACAAAAACATTTTCTTTTTGAAAGTTATTGTCAGAGCTAAAAATGGTTCAGACAATTTTTTGAAAGGTATTCAACACTACTTTCAGTACGGCTACCAGAGTGTCATCATTTACCATTTCTAAACACTATTGCAAACACAAATTGAGCAATCATAATAATTAAAGACTGAAATACAAAAACATTTTCTATTTGGAATTTATTGTCAAAGCTAAAGAATGGTTCAGACAATTTTTTGAAAGGTATTCAACACTTCTTTCAGTACGGCTACCAAAGTGTCATCATTAACCATTTCTAAACACTATTGCAAACACAAATTGAGCAATCATAATAATTAAAGACTGAAATATAAAAACATTTTCTCTTTGAAAATTATTGTCAGAGCTAAAGAATGGGTCAGACAATTTTTTGAAAGGTATTCAACACTACTTTCAGTACGGCTACCAAAGTGTCATCATTTACCATTTCTAAACACTATTGCAAACACAAATTGAGCAATCATAATAATTAAAGACTGAAATACAAAAACATTTTCTATTTGGAAGTTATTGTCAAAGCTAATGAATGGTTCAGACAATTTTTTGAAAGGTATTCAACACCACTTTCAGTACGGCTACCAGAGTGTCATCATTAACCATTTCTAAACACTATTGCAAACACAAATTGAGCAATCATAATAATTAAAGACTGAAATATAAAAACATTTTCTCTTTGAAAATTATTGTCAGAGCTAAAGAATGGTTCAGACAATTTTTTAAAAGGTATTCAACACTACTTTCAGTACGGCTACCAAAGTGTCATCATTTACCATTTCTAAACACTATTACAAACACAAATCGAGCAATCATAATAATTAAAGACTGAAATACAAAAACATTTTCTCTTTGAAAGTTATTGTCAGAGCTAAAGAATGGTTCAGACAATTTTTTGAAAGGTATTCAACACTACTTTCAGTACGGCTACCAAAGTGTCATCATTTACCATTTCTAAACACTATTGCAAACACAAATCGAGCAGCTCAATCTGTGTGTGAATTCAAGCTAATAATTAAAATGATAACTTTGTACTGTTTCCCCATCTACCGTATATTCCCTTATTAACGCCCCCCCCCCCCCCCCCCCCCACCAATTTTTCCGGAAAATTAAAAAATAAAACGTATTAGCGAGTCGAGTGCGTATTCGCCCATCTTTCCCAGATCGATTATTTTGTTACCCAGACAACAATTAGCAGAGTGTTTATCACCTTTGAACTCTCTCACCTACATGTATGTTTATATCTTGGGTCACTTAACCACTTTTGGTTGAATATACACTTCCCCATATTTGCCGTTTAAAATAAGTAAAAATGCCGTCTGTTGATTAAAACATTACACAAGTCGGAAAATGGGGTTAGTCTATGTACGCTGAAAGCTCATTGTTCTACGTTGATAAGAGCAAGCATCCAAATGATTTCAAGTGAAGAGTACACTGACAATAAATTTGGATATTCCAGATAGCGGACTAGTAGTTTCATACAGATTTTCAGCTTTTTTTCATCCTATGTCGATTAATTCATTCACTCTAAAATAATTCTAAACCACTATTTCGGGGATTGAAACCGGATTTAAGGATTTTTCCAGGGCTTTATTGTATTTTTAACTGTTGTTAAATTTGCTTTCTTTATCTTAAATCAATGCCCCCACCTTGTAAAATATAACGCCCCTGGTAGATTAATAAGGGAATATACGGTAGTTTACTTTTTCCCGAACTACCTATTCAAACGAACCCTACCAAATGAAGTGTTAATTTTTTTGTTTTGCTACTTTTTAAGTTTAAATATTAACCAAAAATGTTCACATTCTTCAAAACAAAAAAAACCTACACATTTCAAATATTCTAGGTCTTTGAAACAGCTAAAAAGACTGTATAAAAATCAGTTGAACGTTGTCCTGATACCATTTTCTCTTCCTTAATCAAGACCATCATGCGTATTAAAGTTAGTGACATTTTGCAAATGTTTTACACTGTGTTCCATTCAATAGTAATGTGAAACGAAGATTCTGAATGTAGCAACTGCACAATACCTAAGGGGCAATTCAACGTGTCTGTTGTTGACACCCTGTTGTCCACCATGTTGCCCACCATATTGTCCTCCGTGCTGGCCTCCACCACCACCATTACCACTGCCATTGTTGTTGGTTGGGGGTCGAAGTCGTCTTGTCCTGTTGTTAGCAAAGTCAACCTACAACAAGTGTTGATAAAATGCAATAAGTTGTGAACAAACATCTCTGCAATCAACACAACAAACATCAGTTATTTTATCTCCAACTCAACAACCAAACACTATTCAAGCAAAGAACTAAATTAATTTCAGAAATATACAAAGTTTTTTATGTTGTGTTATGTATTTTAATATCTAAAGCACCGCAGTTATGTTTAAATATATTTTACTTATGTTACATCAATCGTAACACAAGTATTACTATTTAAATTGTGCACATAAACCGTGCAATGAAATTAAATTACAGTTGAAACTAGTCATCTCGATATTGAAGAGGCTGCCAAAAAGTTTGTGATATCTGAATATCAACATAGAAGTTGTCTCAAGATCAATATTTATTTTCATCAGGTCAATTGTACTTTCACCATGCAGTAGAATTATACTGTCGTGATAAATGCTGATATCTGGGTCCTGCTTCTAATTTCTCGGCAGTATGAGATATCAGTTGAAGCTGATTGATTGAATCAAA
Source organism: Panopea generosa (assembly GCA_029582155.1). Taxonomy (NCBI): domain Eukaryota; kingdom Metazoa; phylum Mollusca; class Bivalvia; order Adapedonta; family Hiatellidae; genus Panopea; species Panopea generosa. The sequence goes on from CM055909.1 coordinate 7,216,313, forward strand.
TGATGTTTAAACAATTTACATGCAATCACCCAATTCAATGACACAATGTTTGCAACATTTTGTCATTAAAACTGACACCTTTGCCATTAACCGGTAATTTGTGTCGCATCTTAAACTGTGAAAAATAGCATGCATAGATTTTCACAGGATGTAGAAAAACACACAATATTATGTCAATAATAATTGTATTGAGACAAACATGTAAATGATCAATTGGGAACTAAAACTGGGATCGAGATAATCCGAAATATCGACACAGACAGTATCGAGTAAAAAGTAATATATTTACATACACAAAGGGGAAAAGTTGGGGATGGCAGATAATATTTACTAGAATATCAACTTAAGCAATATCGAGGTAACGTGTTTCAACTGTAGTTTAGTATCTCACGACCACAAATCTGTAGAAGGAATTCCCATGCTTTCAAGCATTCAGTTATGCAAACTTCCAACAGAAATGAAACGATTGAATGTATATTGGCATAGTGTAATATAACATTTAATCATGTTGATATATCATTTTCAAAAATAGTCTCGAGCAACAATTTATTAAAATTACCAATTCTCAGTCAAGATATTTTATTTGTAAATATGACTGAATCTTCATAAAGAGATTTTCAGCATTTAGTAGTAGATTTTGTTGTGAAAATAATCCAGATATGGCGTGCAGGTCTACATCAGCAACTGCTACCTTGTAATACTACACTGTATACAAACCAACTGCACAAATTAACCTGTGTGTACCCAACTACTTACTTTGATGGTAGAACCTTGAAATTCGATGCCATTAAGTCTTGTTACAGCCCTTAAAACAAAAAATAAAATGTGTTAATGACTTTGTCTTTTCATACATCTTATTAGCTCTTTCCACTTGCTTTTCTAACTATAAACTTCCTAAAGTATTCCGCAATGTTTTCCCTATACTAACAACTTGCGAAAACAGAAAAACACACCTGTTTAGTGGCGACCAAAAAAAAATATAAAATAAGGGTAGTAGGTAGGTTAGCAATTTTTTCTTTCCTCGTATTTATTTCATGGATTTATGACATAACTATGAACTATTATAAGCAAACTGATGTGGACCTTAAATAAAATATTGTTTTTCTTTTACCTACCTAGCTTATAATATTGCCTCTATACTCTAATAATTTTATTGCATAAACCTCCCCCACAATTTTTTTCTTTACTGTTTGTCACTGCTAAAATGTTTGATAAATTCTGACTTTTATGTCATATCTGAGAGGTTGAATACTGCAAAAAAACATTACTTATTTGTTCATTTCCCTTGCAACACTACTCCCCTCCCCACACAGTATGTGTTATTTTCAGTAATCAATCAGAAAATCTTTTTTTTTTTTAAGAACATGTAATGACTGAATCTTTTAAAGGATGCTAATGGCTGAAAATATTTACTTTGAATAAAAAAAAATAAAATGTTTCAATCTGGGGATTGCTGTGGGTCAGCAGAAAGTGACGAAAGAACAATGAAAATGTTCTTAGACCTTATTATAAAACCTCTTTTTTATAGAGAATACTGAATAAACACAGGGGAAGAAACCATGAAAAACCTCACATTTGACAGTCATCAATGTTTTCAGAGACTCTAGTCTGTTATATGCCAATTTCATCATGTCTAGTTTTCTTCCATGCTTTTTTTTTTTATTTATTTATTTCATATATATATATATATATACATTCAATTTATAGTCATGAACTTTGCATAGTACTTACTTACCTTTTTCATTTGAAATCATATAAAACAGCTTCAATTCCTTGGGACTGCATTTATGTATGTTAAATAAACTTGTTACATAATATGAAATAGGTAAAACCAATATATGAGACGGGTAACTCAGACAAAGCAGGCCTTGGTCACACAAATACCTTCTCAATGTTCAGAGCATTACTATGAAGCTTACCAAATCAAGTTCCAGTTATATAAACTGTACAGGGTTCTTACTCACACTTTTGTGACTGGGTTTGGGGCCATGGACTTCGGGAAAATTAGCATTCATTTCATAGAAATTAAGAAAATTACATAGCACAGGTTCCATCAATATACAACAATATGTGTAATCTATATTAAATGTGAAGACCACATTACATGTCAGATATTACAAAATCTCCAAACTTACTCCATGAATATTTCTTTTGGTTTCTTTACATTTTAAAATTGGGAATTATGTTACTTTGGATTGGGAAAAAAAGATACAACTTGCCAAATGGAATGGGGCAGAAAAACTGCCCCAAAAATTGGCAAATGAGAGCCCTGAAATATAGACACATTTCTAGTCATTATTTCTTGGAATTTGACAGAATTTTTGCAGAACAGACATCACGTAAAAGAAAGAAAAGTCATTTTAGTAATATTTTGATTTAACTGCTTACGTTCTACCTTTAGACACTATTCAGTGCAAATCAAACAAGCTAGCTTTAAGGTGCAAAGATGGTTAATTAGTAAAAAAAGTAAATTGGTTGAAATATCCTATATATTGTATCCCTCTCAATCTTCAAATACATGAAAATAAGTCCCTCAAGAATGAACGAAATGTGCTTTATGGCATGTCAACATGTAAATAGGCAATTTTGTGTCCCACAAGAAAATTCATTTCATAATCACCCTCCATGGAAACATTACAAACAGAATGATTACTTTTCTACATGTCTTAATCGATGTTTATCCAATTATGTCAAAATTCACTTACTGTTGGGCTGTGTCTTGGGTATCAAACGTCACATACACCAATCCTTCTGCACCAACTGTAATTTAAACAAGTTTATAAATCAAGCAAATAATGGCCGCCAAATCTGGAAAGGGTGTCATTACTTGAAAAATACTACAATTAAAGATTGTCAAACTATTGATAGAAATGATTCGCATGTCTCAAGTATATTTCAAAATTGTCTGAATGGGTTACAAGCTTTGAAACACCTGTATATCCTAAACTAGAAATGTCACTGGCAGTGTTTTCTCCAGGGCGCGTTTCTTACGTGAATTTAATCTCATTTGACGCAATCAAGTTTGTTCAGTGTGTCCACTATGGCGCAACCTTAAAAATACAGAAATTCAAATTACACATATTTGTTTCAGCAAGCTGGTTTCGAGAGTTATTTTTTACAATGCAAGCTGTTTTGGCAGATCACGTGGTCTGATTCAGGGAAACCCCGGGTCACGCGGCTCTACTTAGTTACGTAAATGCTTTAATTGGCTTTCAACGCTATATTGATCGCATAGACGATTTTGATCCCATACATAATTTTCTGTGAAGTAATATTATAGTTTGAAGACAACGTCTGTGAAAACAAACGTATGCTGCAACAATAGCACTGATATATACCCAGTTTTAGGTTGTTTGTACATAAAGATGAAATAGTGAAACTTTTCAAGAAAGTTGTTTGAAATGTACGGATGATACTCTATCTGAAAACCTTTTTATTTTGTTTTCTATAAGGTATAGAGACGCACATGCGCGACATTTTAATACCAGTTTAAACATAGGCCAGTCCATGTTTGTACGGCGGTATTCCCGGCGCCGTTTATGTTTCTTTAATGGATGTTTAAAAGGTTATGGAAAAAAGAATGGAATAAAATGAATATGGTTTTACGGCGTACCAACACATTAAAGGTTATTCAACACCAACAGGAAGGAAGATCCAGGTTCACTCTACATGTACAAAAACAACAAATTAACAGATTGAAAAAAAATACACCAACAAATGAATATGCAGAATGAACCCAGAACCTTGATACCTGCAGAACTGCAGAGTTTCAGCAAATTCTATCGTATTACTCAAATTGTCGCTTCTTACGACATGTATGAGCCACAGTGGTCCTATTCTTGCCATCACTCATATGGCTCCCTGAAACCACACAGGGGTTGATAATTTAACCACAATAGTGAACATGACAAAAAATGATAAAATGAACATGACACCCATTCGGAGGATTCCTACCCCTCTGCAGAGATCGGCAGTGATTCTATTCTTAGCCGGAACCACACGGGCTATGGAAAAAAGAAAATAAACTTTTAGAAAAGTATATTCATTTGAAAAATGACTAATTTTTAATAATTATTGTTAAGTAGCCACTAAAATGTTTTTATATTAAGGTAACATTATTCTAAAATGAGTCTAGCTATGAGCAAAAAGAGTTTTGGGAAAAAGAAAAACAACCAAGTTTTGTTTTCCAAAGAGTATAATGCTTAGCAATGGTAAACATGAAGCTCAGCTGAAATATAAAAAGTTGAAATAATTTAGTGTTTTTTCATTATAGTTAGGGCCATGGTGATGAAGCTGAGGCCATGACATTTGAAAAGTTCATGGCCCTGCGGCCATGATCATAAAAACAACTAATTTCTAGTTGTTATAACTTGTTGCCAGAAGTGAACATTTGTTTGAAGTTAAATTGTTTTGAAGTTATTAACTTAAAATGCAGCTTTGATTAAGAAATTGGTGTGAAACAGGAATTAAAACTGTTTCAGTAAATTATGTATTTTTACAACCATTTATTAAATTTTATTAAGTTTTAAAACTAGTTTACTAATTACCCCCCAGATTTTGAAAATGACTCCCAGATTATAAGTCAGTGGGTCATCAATGACCCCCAAAAAAATGGAGCTGGAGAAAAAACTGCACTGGTAAGTGTCGCATGCCCCCCAAATGGTCTGTGAAAAAAAACAATATATGTTATAATAGGTAGTGATGTATCCATGAATATCAAGAGTAATGGACTGATGTTTCAAACTAGACATGCAATTTAATGGGTTTTTTTACATTAAAGCATGACCTTGACCTTTGTGTAACCTTGACATCTGATGTAATGATCTGGGTATTTCAACAGTTAAATGCAGGTGAAACATCATCATAACATCACTTGTGTCAAGCTATTTTTAAATCTCTATAAGTAAGACAAAGTTACAGATCAATTATTGATCAATTGATAAATTGAGCCAAGTGCTCTTGAAATCCATCTATGTATGATAAAGTTAAATGACGGATTTGAAATCTCCAACAGATTCAAAGTGTTGTCATACATACTAAAGGTGTGACCTTGACCTTTGAGGTACGGGTCTAGGTCTTACTTATGACACATTGTCATGTCATCTTGATAAATTGAGCCAAGTTGAAGACAGTCACAGACCAGACATGCAATATCAAACAAATTGAAAGTGTGACCTTGCCCTTTGAGGAAAGGTTCTGGGTCTTACATGCGACACTTAATTTTGTCATGTTGACCAACTGAGCCAAGTGTTTTAAAAATTTATCCATAGATGACAAAGTTACAGACCAGACAAGAAATCTCAAAATGACTGAGTGCTGTCAAACAAAGTTAAATTGTGACCTTGACCTTTGAAGTGGGAGTCTGGGTATTAAGTGCAACACATCGTCGTGTTATGTTGATCATTTGTTGCAAGTATTTATAAAATCCATCTATGCATGACATAGTTACTGGCCTGACATGAAATCTCACATGACTCAAAGTGTTGTCAAACAAACTCAAAGTGAAACCTTGAACTTTTGAGGTACACATGTGGGTCTTACACGTGACACGTTATATCATGCTAATGAATTGAGCAGTGTTTTTAAAATGTATCCATAGAAGACAAAGTTACAGACAGGACATGAAATCTCAGACTGGAAGTGTCATCAAACAAAGTTAAATTGTGACCTTGACCTTTGAAGTGGGAGTCTGGGCATTAAGTGTAACATGATGTCATGTTATGTTGATCAATTGCAGAAAGTAATAATAAAATCCATCTATGCACGACAAAATTACTGACCTGACATGAAATCTCACACACACTAAAAGTGTTGTCAAACAAACTTGAAGTGTGACCTTGACCTTTGAGGTACCCATATGGGTCTTACACGTTGTCATGTCATGCTGATGAATTGAGCCAAATGTTTTTGAAATTGATCCATAGATGACAAAGTGACAGACCGAACACCAAATCTCAATCAGACTGAAAGTGACATTAAAGTTAAATTGTGACCTTGACCTTTGAAGTGGGAATTTGGGTGTAACAGGCGACAAATCCTCGTCATGTTGCTCATTTGTAGCTAGAATTAACAAAATCCATCTATGCATGACAAAGTTACAGGCCAGACATGAAATATCACACAGACTGAAAGTGTTGTCAAACAAACTCAGTGTGACCTTGATCTTTGAAGTATGAGTCTTACTCGCGACATGTCGTCATGTTATGTTGATCATTTATAGCAAGTATTTATAAAAAATCCATCTATGAATGACAAAATTACAGGTCAGACACGAAATCTCACAGACTTCAAGCAATGTCAAACAAACTCAAAATTGTAACCTGGACCTTTGAGATACGGGTGTGGGTCTTACTCGCGACAGATCGTCATGTTATGTTGATCATTTGTAGCAAGTATCATCAAAATCCATCTATGCATGACAAAGTAAAGACCGGACATAAAATACGGGACTGAAGGATGCTGCAATTACTTTTTGCCACCCCAAAATTTTTGGGTTGATTGTATTGTTCTTATGATGATGAATAATGGGCAGACACATGGCCGGAGAGTAAGAAAGTAATAAACGATGTTTACTGGTCAGTAAGCTTTTATTTCTGAAATTCATTATATTTTTTTCCCCTCTTGTATGAACAACTACTTCATAAATGAAGATTAACACTAAAGTGAAATATAGTTATAAATAACATGTTGAGAAACCCTGGAGTCTACGAAAACAATCGAAAGATCCAAATTCCTTTAGCAGGTAAATATTAAGAATGGCAAACGGTTTCAGACTTATTTATATATGAAGGTATTCAACACCACTTTCAGTACGGCTACCAGAGTGTCATCATTTATCAACTCCTGAACAATTTAGTTTTTACAACAGAACTGTGAAACTCACAAATTCTCATCAATACACCATTGTAAACTTTCACATTTTTTTATATCAAGTTACAAATCCTTACCAGGACAAACAATACACAATATGTTCCTATTTGTCAACATTACTTTTAACAATTTAGATATATGATGTTTTGAACTGCATGAATAAATGTCCACTTTTATCTTGTACATTAAAGTTTCTATCAAAGATGCAGCTTTATATTAAACAAGAATGGCAAATGGTTTCAGACTTATTTATATATTAAGGTATTCAACACTACTTTCAGTACGGCTACCAGAGTGTCATCATTTACCAACTGCCTGAACAATTTAGTTTAGAGAATGTGCAACTCACAAATTTTCTCACACCACTGAAAGTTTCCCATTTTTTATACTCAGCATCACAAATACTTACAATGGACAAACATTTTTGTTGTATATCTGTGCTATAAAGATGATTTTAAGAAAAAAAAAAAATTGCATTTAAAATTGTCGACCACTATTACCTAGTACACATTACCAACTTTGCAAACTTTCAGTAACATTAATAAATAAACTTGCAAAGTCAATAAAAGAGACGAATGCACATGCATCATAAGCAGTTGAACTGTTGGGCTCTTGGCATTGATTGGTGCACTAGTCTAATCAAATCAAATCATATTCAGAGCAACAGGTAAATAGGGCATTTGCTTAAAAACCCAATTAATTTTGATAAATACGTTATTCCAATAAAACCTAAGCATATCGTAAAATAGCCCAATACTCACTTATTACTGAATGAGAGGAGATGCAAATAGCTGTAACTATTGAAATTTCTTGGTCATAGAAAATATATGTATAATGACTGAGCCACTTTTTTTACTATAAAACATAATTATCCTTTTCTTAAGTCTGAATCCCTCACATATAAGTAAGAATAAATTGACTGAAAAAGTAATTGAATAGAGCAAATACTGATTGAAACTAAAAATGTTTTAAAGAACCCTTTACCTCTTGCTCCAATATTGTGTACTTTTAATATATGTTACTTCCAAAATCTCAATTACACACATATTATTATATAGAAAAAAAAAGTGCCAAGACCACTTCCAGGTAAAGAATGGCAAATGGTTTCAGACTCGTAATTAAAAAGGTATTCAGCATAACTTTCAGTACGGCTACCAAAGTGTCATCACTTAACCACTGCCCAAAAAATAGTTTCTAGATTACAGACTTGATTATGGTACTCACCAAGTTCACATTTCTGCACTGGGCCAAACGTTCGTACAAGTTCTTGTATTTCTTCAACCCCGATGTGTCCTGGAAAGTTACGGATCTGTATCTTGTTTGTGCGCCTGAAGTAAAACATTGATATAATTTTTATACAATAGCATGGGACGCAGTTTAGCAATTGTTACATTACAGGTTTTTATCCACTTTATTACTGCTACAAGTTGTGATAGCAATGTTCCTGATAGAACTGCATAGATGCAAATTTAAACTACCGATAGTGAATCAGGTACAGGGCTTCTAAAATTGCTGATTTTTTGGTGTTTGGACCGATTTCTACCGTTCAAAACCGGTTTTCTTTTCAAAATTTAATAAAATACTGGTCCAGATATCTTCTATCGGTAGTATAAAATTACATACTCTAGTGAACTGTGAAACACGCCCCGCGGCAATATCATTTGATTGTTTCGTCACCCGCTAAGCTTAGATGTGTGATCAGCGACCCATATCTCTCGTTCTGTCGGTTCATCAGAATGGTTGTGTTTGTGTCTGTAATTGCTTTGATATACCGCTTGTCATAATGTGTTAACATGTTTGCTTGTGTCGTTTTGTTTTTTTCAAGTGGTCAAACCGATATTTGTTTGCGTCATTAAAATATTTGAAGAAAACATGCAGTATCACTTGTTCGTTTGTGGGTTTTTTAACAATGACTATAATATTAATGACATTAAGGAAAGTGATCAAACTGGTTGTACAAAAAGTACAGATCTGTGCATCATCAACTTACTTAAACTAAATAATTTATATATAAAATGTCCAAAGCAGTTATATATCTATGGCTTATCCATCAATATTACTAAATACGCAATCCAACAACATGCTTCAATTTTCCAAAAAAAAACACAACATAAACATGCCACTTTCAAGGATTTAAAATCATGTGTTTCACCCTTACAATATGCCTTTGATATAAGCCGACATACGGTGATGTCACTTCCATCGAACAGGGCTGTCCTTCGAAGCCGGGGTTTTCATCCAGCTGTTCTTACTTTAACACCCAGTTATTTTCAGCTGAGTTTCTTCCACTTTTTGAGAGTTGAAAGTGGTAGTACACAAATGTACATACATTCATTATACTTTAGTGAGAATAATACTGCTATTGGCTGATCAGTTTAAATGTCACATTAGAAGTGCTTCTGACAATGTTCAAAGTATTGAATGTGGCATCGACTTGAGACGAACCGAGGCTATTTCCAGTAGACACGGTACTTCCGATTTGAATCCTGAATCTATTTTTGTATGAAATTGATTGAAACTGGTTCATGGAATGAGAATACATGATGTCGGTAATAACAAGAGGCCCAAGAGGGCCTGAGGACGCCCTACTGACTCATAGTGGCCATAGCACTTTTTGAAATTCTACTATGCAATAGAAACATCGGCCATCTTGAATTTTAGATAGAAAAAATAAATCTTTTGTATAGTCTCCTATGCAATAGAAACATCCATGTGAAGTTTCTGTTTAATTGGCAGAGTGGTTTCAAAATAAATGAAAAAAAAGAGAATTTTCTGTTTTCCCACAGTATCCCTATGTAAAATTCTAAGTCCCCTTACAGGGCCCCTATATATTTTAGCCCCTAAATTCTTATCTGCAATCAAACCCCTAGACTTGGAGATAATTTATATCAAATATGTACAAATCAGACAAACCGGTTCTTAAGAAAACAATTTTACTAATTCCCAATTTGTACCCTTTTGGGGCCCCTCCTGACCCCTTAACCCTTTGCTCCATAATACCGCATCTATCCAGTGCGCCTCAATACCGCAAATCCCTGCAGTTATCGACTGCTTCATGATACCGCATTTCCCCGCAGTGTTTTTAAACTCAAAATTATTGCATATTAACGCTCAAAACAAATGTCCGACCTTTCTTTTTGTAAACATTTATACTACAGGAAGTGGATCCCCCAAAAAAAACATGTGGTTACTATTAATAATTACGCAATAAATAGCGTCCAATGAAACGAGGGCATTCCCATAGATCATGCGCGAAAGTTGTATGTGAGATCTGGAACAATCTAGTTGAAACAAGGTCATATTTCTAAAAATAACCGTGTTTTTACTTTATGCATCGCTAATCAAAATAAAAAAATCGGCATCTTTGAAGATTTGGTTTGTTTTTACAGCTGTTAGCTGTCGTCGGTTGGGAGAATTTGAAGGTGGTATATGACACGTGGCCAGTGATATACCGAGTTGCAAATTCGGTAATAAACCTTTGATTGTTATCTCAATTAAACTAAAATTAAAAAGTGTCTCGCTGAGAACAGAGGATCAAGTTGATTATACCAGGAGAATGAAAACAATCGGCCAGTTCGTTTTAGAACATCAAAATTTTCATTGCGACCGTGTTTTGTTTAAAAAAATTTATCAAAATATTCAAGGTTTTCGGCGTCTTTTAGAAAGCGACTTGGACGAGTGTGAGTTTTCTGACTTTGATATTGATTCATCTGATGATAGCTCTCTCTCTCTGGAGACGAGGATCAGACTCGTGAATGGATGAGCAATTATTCTGATTTGAGGGTGTGTTTTATGAAGCTTTTTATAAGTAACGATTCATCAATTTTTGTCAATAAATAACTGGTTCAAACAGGCAAAACAAACGCGTTACAAATTGTCCGCTATACGTTTATTCTCACTTTCTGCTGGAATGCAGTAGAAACAAAATAAATAACAGAATACATTAAACTTTTAGACTAATCAGTTGGAAATAAAGATGGTATGACAAGTAAAGCTGGTCTTTACAAGTTTGAACAATACAAAAAGTAAATTGGTAGTGGCGAGGTCAGGGGTGGTGGGGTAATATTTTTTTTTTTTAAATCTGGATTCTGCAACTGTAAATTTAGTAGTGGAGTGGATGGATTTATGGGGGTGGTTGGTTGGAAACAGGTTTTCAAATTTATTTTTTATAAACAAAGTTTTAAAACTCTGGATTCTGCATAATGTAAATAAGTCGGGTGGGGGTATAAGGCTAGAAAAATACTTTTCCAATATAAATCAGGAAAGGGGTGGTAATAATAATTAAAAAAATGAAAAGGGAGGGGGGGGGGGGGGGGGGGTGGCGGGGGGCAGTAACTGGATTCTGTATAATGTAAATGAGTTGTTATGAATGTTAATTTATTTATTAAGTTGTACACTGTTTATTTACATGAATTAGTCATAGATATATATGGTATATTACCATAAATAAATATATTTTTGCAATTTTTTTTTCTTACTTCACAAACCTATATTTTGTTACACAACTGTCCTATATTTAAAAAATTTACATCACCAGAAAGAGAAATTAATTCTCCAAAAACTTCACATATACACCATAACTATAAAATCAGTATTTCACACTGTAAAAAGGAGTTAATTAACAGAGGTGTCAAACTTGAACATTTTTCCAATAAGCTGCATGGAGATAGTGTATGCAATCTTATCAGTTACCTATTGGGTATTGATTATTAGATACTGGTCATCTGTATTGACCTGTGATAGCTGATAAGGTAAAACCTATATGGAGCAAAGGGTTAAGACATAGGAACCCAGTCATTTTTACAAATCTTAACCTCCTTCACCTAACAATGCTTTAGTGAAAATATAGGCAAAATCATTTCCATTTAAAAAAAAATAATTATATTACAGTCAACCCTGTCTTAAGAGACCACTTAATGGAAATCTGAAAAGTGGTCTCTTAAGGCAGGTGGTCTCTTATTGGGGTAAAAAAATAATTTTTGTCTTATTTAATGCATGTACGTTTCCGTCATTTAAGAGCTATCACCCGCTGTTCTAATGTTAGACATTTTCTCCTTGCTGAAGATATGGCAACGTTGATAGAATATCGCAGTATGAAACCACAATATTAAAAACCAGTCAGATAAACTTTGATATTCATTGTCTTACGTTTACTCTTTTTATCGTAAAAAACTTTCTAACCGTCCATGAAAACAATGACAAACTGTCTTGTCTTTAGTTTCCAAATTAATTTAATCAAAAAGCCGATCAAATAATCAAACGTTATTATAATTTTTAATCATAATAAAAAATATAAAAACAAACCGCACACGGTCCAATCTCAATTTTCCAATTTAACCTGATCAAAAAGTCCGATCAAACTTATCTAATATTTTTTGTCGTAACTGTCCAATCTTTAATTCCAATTTTATTTAAGTAATTGACGATCCTTTAATCGTAATAAAACAAATAGCAAGCATGTCAATTAATTCCACCCAAACAATGATCAAACGTTGATATATATAATTGGGGTTAAAGTGTTTTAACTCTATAACTTGTTATCTAACAATTATCAGCTTTTACCACGAGACACTGCAGTATTTGGCCTCGGGTTATTTTTAGCACGTTACCTCAGAGATCGACAATTTTACACTTACACATTTGTCACGTACACAAAACATGATGCTGAAATTTCACACCTCGTGTATTCGTGGTCGTAAGGTAAAGGATATTTGTTGAAATTTGATGGATTTTAAGCGGTCGCTGGTCGCAGAGAGCAAGTGGTCGCTTATTGCATGTGTAATTATAAATAAAATTCGTTGGGGGGGATTTAATGTGGTTGGTTACATCAGGGGGTCTTATATAACAAGTGGTCACTACTGCAAGTTTGACTGTATATTGACATGTGTCCCCTAATTGAACTCTCGGGGCAGGGTCATTTTTAACCCTAGGGACACCATTTGAACAAATCTAACTGAACTATAGTTGGTCATCATTACTACATAAACATTTTGAAAATCTGTTGGGCCATTCATGAGAAGATTTTTTTAAGTTTTGGACTATTTTTAGTAACGGTGGCCATCTTGAATTTCAGATCAAAAAAAAAAAAAATCTTCGGTATAATCTCCTATGCAATAGAAACACCAATATGAAGTTTAAGTTTAATGGCCTGTGGTTTCAGAACAGATGAAAGAAAAAGAGAATTTTCTGTTTTCCCATATTATCCCTATGTAAAATTCTAAGTCCCCTTACAGGGCCCCTATAAATTTTAGCCCCTAAATTCTTATCTGCAATCAAACCCCTACACATAGGGATAATTTATGCAAAATATGAACAAATTTGACATACCAGTTCTTAAGAAAACGAATTTAGTAATTCCCAATTTGTATCCTTTTGGGGCCCCTCTTGACCCCTTAAGACAGTGGAACCCAGTCATTTTTACAAATCTGAACCTCCTTCACCAAACAATGCTTCTGTGAAGATATAGGCTAAATCATTTCCATTTTAAAAAAAATACATAAAAAAATATTATAATGACATGTGTCCCCTAATTGAACGCTTGGGGCGGGGTCATATTTAACCCTAGGGACACCATTTGAACAAATCTAACAAAACTATAGCTGGTCATCATTACTACATAAACATTTTGAAAACCTGTTGGGCCGTTCATGAGAAGAAGATTTTTTAAGTTTTGGACTATTTTTAGTAACAGCGGCAATCTTGAATTTCAGATCGAAAAAAAGTCTTCGGTATAGTCTCCTATGCAATAGAAACACCCATGTGAAGTTTCAGTTCAACTGGCCTAGTGGTTTCAGAACAGATGAAAGAAAAAGAGAATTTTCTGTTTTCCCATAGTATCCCTATGTAAAATTCTAAGTCCCCTTACAGGGCCCCTATAAATTTTAGCCCCTAAATTCTTATCTGCAATCAAACCCCTACACATAGGGATAATTTATGCAAAATATGAACAAATCCGACATACCGGTTCTTAAGAAAACAACTTTAGTAATTCCCAATTTTTACCCTTTTGGGGCCCCCTCCTGACCCCTTAAGACAGTGGAACCCAGTCATTTTTACAAATCTGAACCTCCTTCACCAAACAATGCTTCTGTGAAGATATAGGCAAAATCATTTCCATTTTTAAAAAAAATAAATAAAAAAATATTATAACGACATGTGTCCCCTAATTGAACCCTCGGGCGGGGTCATATTTAACCCTAGGGACACCATTTGAACAAATCTAACAAAACTATAGTTGGTCATCATTACTACATATACATTTTGAAAATCTGTTGGGCCGTTCATGAGAAGAAGATTTTTTAAGTTTTGGAATATTTTTAGTAACAGCGGCCATCTTGAATTTCAGATCGAAAAAAAAAAATCTTCTGTATAGTCTCCTATGCAATAGAAACACCCATGTGAAGTTTCAGTTTAATTGTCCTAGTAGTTTCAGAGAAAGTGCTGCTGACAGACGACAGACAACGCGTCATCGCATAAGCACTTCTGGCCTTTGGCCAGTAGAGCTAAAAATGTACACATTTAGAAAAGTTTAGTTAAATTAAATACAGCATGAAAAGTTAACGAACTGATGAAATTACGCTGTAGATGTACATGCATGTGCATAATGTACTGTAGTGGTATTAAAAGGAAAAAGTGCGATTCTTACGGCAGCGAATGTTAGGGCAATAAAAACCCTGGACCAATTTGCATTTTTGAATTTTAGAAATCCTGATCGGGTATTGTGATGAACAATGAATACCTCAAACCCTGCTAGTAATTTTTTTGTTTTACATGTTATGGAAACTTGAACGCATACACTTTATCCGTTTTCCCCAAACTGTTTGCAGTCAGAAAAAAGTGTACACTAGCTATATATAACCATAAACAAATATTTATTGCATAATTCAGGCCCGTCATTAGAAAAAACAATGGCCGGCTATTTTCAGCTAAGTTTCTTTTGTTTTTTGCGGAGAACCCCCAGACACCCTTTCTACTGTTTCTCATCACCCTCCTAATTCAAAACTTAATGAAAGCCCTTCAATTACAACTATTAAAGCTAGAAGTGTGCTTACTGTAAACTAGATGCCAAAAGGCTACAATGTCGTGCCTGCCAGCAGACATGATCAAAAGTCTGCTTATAGTGAACATGACTTTTGAGCTACTACCTGGATCTTGCGCTGTACACATCATATGACTACGCTGAGTATTTGTAAATTTCAAAATCTTGTCAAGTAGTTTACAAGATATGGACCCCGACACGAAATTTGGTACCTATTTCTGATCGTGGTACTCCTATGACAAAGACCTAGTTACGGATCCTGGAATTGCATGTGACACTTACGTCTCATTATAGTGATTATTTGTATCAAGATTCTTCGAAATGCCTCAATGTATGAATAAATTATAGCCTAGACAAGATCGGATGGACACATACACCGAGCTGCCATTGTGATGACTGGCGTGACATTCTTAAAAAAAAGTGTTTGCTGTACTCCTACCTACTTACTTAAAAGTTGAAGATACTCAAACCTTTTAATTGATTTTCAATTTTTGTTGTTGATTTTTTTTCCATTTTTGTTCAAAGTGACTATGCAAAATAAAAATCTGGCCAAAAAACAACAACAAACTACCTGCCTACCCACATGAAAAAAACTGGGTCACCAGGCACAGCAAACAAACTTTTAAAGGATGGACTCGTTCACAGCAAGCGGACTCAATAAAAAAAAGTACAAGTATTGCTCAAGTACACAATCCTTGTTTTTTTTTGAAAATCCACCCTACTTTTTTATTCCAAGAATAGGCACTGATACACTTAACCCTATCCTGTCCCCTTAAAATCTGAATTAATGTGAATAACCATCAGGCCAATACTGCTTCTGTGAAATTTTGGCAGAATCCAAATATCCGGTAGGGTTCTAGTTAAGGGGAAAAGCTAAAAATGGATGCATAAGATGATCACTAGCTCAGGCAAGTCAATAATAATCAGTACGCACCTGCGGCGGCCTACAGAGGGTTCAACCTGCATTCTGTCGGATCCAGAAAACTGATGACCTAAAAGCAAAAATTAAAATAAATGTATTTTGAAGCACACAAACGGCAAAAAAATTAGGAATCACAAATATCTAAGTCATATTGATAAAAGACAGTCACTTCTTTCTGAATTTCTGGCACATAATTATCCATATTTTCTCTTGATCACTTCTTCTCAGACATCAGACCAAGTATATATGATAGTGAAAGCAAATAACATACAGTGTGGTAAAGCAAAAGACATCTACACATTTAAATTTTCATTTATGTCACACAAATTAGATCTGCCGTTGATACAGGTTTACACTTAATTTCATCTTAAATCAATGCTCAAAACATCTAATTCAAAACATGATTGCCGACAGGTAGTTTTGTATTTTGTTGTTAATATTAAAGCGTGAAACACTTGGTAAGATTTGTAATTTGGAACAGTTTGTAGAGTTTACAGCTGCTGATGCTAAACTTTTTAATGTGTTTTCCAGTTTTCTAAGAAAACTGCAAACAATGACGTTGTTGCAGCGTTTTATTTACCCCTGCATCCTGCGTCCTATACGAACAAATCTTGTGGCAGATGCACAATTCTAAAATATGTGCATCCGCTAGACGCAGAAAAATCGCAGCCGATACGTCCCGATTATCTCAAATACAGACATTTAATTCCCGACGCATTGTGTTTCTTGCACACTGCTTTGTAAACACTAGTGCGCGCGCATCATCGGATGAATTTCAAGAGCATTGGGTTACTACTGCACCGCTTTCTAAACAATGATGTGCGGGCATGTAGTATAATCAATGTCATCAGACGGTCTCTGTTACCATTGCGAGTTGTAAATATGCAAGCTGTTTGCCGACCTTGAATACTTCTTGTGTTATAGTTTCACTGAATCGAAACGTTGTTATAATTATGATAAACATTTCAATCAGCGGCGTTACTGCCTTTACACAACAATGCCAGGGCTTCCATATTTTTTTTGAGAATGCATCATATCTCCTGGCAATGTCATCAGAACGCAGGAAATGAATCCTAAATTTTCTGATGGGGAGAGAGGCATGTCCCCCAGACCCCTCCCCAACCCTTCTAGAACCCTATGGGCTTGCACATCATTTAAGGGTCAGCTGCACCACTGTCAATAAAGGAGATACAGTGTGTAATGTTATTTGAACCAAATCAACAAACACTGTCTATTTTTTTGACAGACTAAGCTGCACAAATGTTTTTTTTAATGTTTTTAACTCACTGTTCTTGTTCTAGTCACTGTTGTTTAATTCTCATTTGTGGTGTTTAAATGATGCACAGCTAAAGGTTCACACAGTTTAATGATGAAGTATCTTCATTTTCAAAATGATTCATCATTTGAAATTATAATGATTTAGTTAAAATGTCTCGAAAAATGGGACTCACACCTCATTTTTGGGACTCACAGATTTGTAGTCCAGCAAGCCTGGGACTCATGCATTGGAATTTGTAAATAAATCACTGTGTTGAGGGTCAATAGACTGTTCAAGCAGAACAGTTTATCAATTTTATTCTTACAAATACTTTTGATCCTTTTATCTTTAAAATACAAATCAAAATAAAAGTTTGAATGCCAAACAAGAGTTTCATTAATGCATATTGAAATGGAAAGTCAGTGCTCTAAACCCGTAACAAGCGGCATCAACTGGGACTCCCCCAATGTCGCCAAATGTGAGAAATTTTTAATTTGCAAGAGATTTTCCTCAAGGAAATCAACTGGGGTCCAATTCTTATATTCCAAATTTTCATACCAATCAAAGTAAGGCTTGATACTTGATAATTTGAATGGATTGATCATTTTATGCAGTTTTTTTTCCAGCTTTATTTTAAAGGAAATGAATAGTGAACAACCTACCACTGTATCGCAAACGGTCAATACAATATGCAAATTGCTCAAAAACAAACCGTGATAAACTGATATATTAGAAATAGTTTTAATTGCCAAATTTGTCATTTAACCAATTTCAACTTGTGCAAAAAAGCATATAATTGTACACATTCACTCTTTTATAATAACTCATAATAATTAGTCCTGCTCCTACTTAATATAAAAACCGAATTGTTTAAACAATATTTTTTCACATAACTACATATATTTCGCATACATTTAACAACGATAAGTCATACATTTCACACATTATGTGGAAAGGATACAGAAAAAAGCTTTTGAAACTTGTGTGAATCTGCTTCCGTTTAAAACCGAATTGAAATATATTGGAAATAAAATGGGAACATCCATTTCTGTGTCGAAATAAGGGTGTTTTTACCATAATTACTATTGTTGTTTTTGGATGTAATTGACACTGGTTGATGCCCTAATCAGCCTGCACGGCTTTGGACGATCTACCAGCAGAGTTTAGGCAATGAACTGGTGCTGAACATTGAGGAACAAACAATTACATTCAAGCACAGCATGAAGTTGAACAAAAACTGAACATCAAATGATTATAATGACGACTCGTGAGCACCAAAACTATGAATGCACAAACATGTACTGACTGGTCAATGCCGTATATTCATCTAATACAGTTCTTACACTTTTGATGGTGGAGTAATTACAGTTGGTGTGGAACTGGTGGATGGAGTACTTGTAGTGTTGAACTGGTGGTATATTTTAGTCCATTCCCATTTTTGTTAACATTAAAGAACAGAACGCATGTGGGCGTTTACCCTTCACTAGCTGCTGTTATCGAATTTTACATCATCCGGTCATTTGCATTTATTTACAATACAAAAAAACGCCATATAGAAGTTAGAAATAAATGCTTGAACCGAATATGCAATCATTATATAGTGTGTATCATGAAAACGCATATGCAGAACATTTGTGTTCACTACATACGGCAAAAAGTGTAATTTTAAACCGGCGAGAGCACGTGTGAGCAACGTGGTCGGCCATCTTTGACATGCCGGTTTTGCAACCCTGCACCATTTTTTTATTGAATTTACACATAAATAGACAATATGCAATGTCAAGATTACTAGAACCGGAAGGGTGTGTGCTTACCGTTAAGCGTATCAATTGCTTTGTCAACGTATGCTTGATCAGGGCAGTCCACAAAGGCGAAACTTCTCTTCACCAAAATGTTACCGACCACGATTTCGTGTTCGTCAAACAAGATGCGCAGCGTCTCTTCCGGGGTATTCGGTTTAAGATTGCCAAGATACAGTCTGAACGGTGTTTCCGGTTCTGAAACTATTGAAGGTAAGTTTATAGAGTCTTTGAACGACATCAGGAATTAATGCAATAATTTTTTTTAGAAAAATGCTAAGGTACTATATTTTCGTTGTGAATTGGCCAGGAATATGTAAAATAGCTATCGCGTAGTAATACATATTGAGACATCTTATTGGATAAGTAGGGTCCGCATATATTATTTACGTTGTAAAACAAGTTAGTTGCAGTGTATAAGAGCATGACATCTCTTATTTTTTAACTGTCATATATTTTGTAACATTAGTATTAAATTTAAATGTTTTAAAGAGCATCGGTACAAGCGTTGTTAATTAACAATATTACCTATGTGGTTCTCTAACGTGAATAGACTCGTCCAAATTATAGTCCCATGACATTCCGCACATTTGGTGCGACGGACCATTCATTATATTGTCCGCAACCCAGCATCATTATTTAGTTTTACTCAAATAGACCTACTCAAAAAAGACCTCCTTAAAATATTGACTTTAATGAATGATTACTTAATTCAAGAACTTAATTACAATGATCTGCATACACACGGCTATAATCTTTTACATGTGTGTGTATATCGGATTGGGGCGAGGGGAGAATGTACTGAGGATGTACTCGGGTTCCAAAGTATATGCTGAAACCGAAAATGGGGGGTGGGGGGGGGGGGGGGGGGGGAAGGGGAGCTCCATCCCATACATATAATATCAGCCCCACCCGAGGTACTAAAGAAAGATAGATCCTTGGCCTAACTTTTAAAATCGTTGTCTGTCTGAATTTAGTAATGTTTGACAGTGCAAATTCTTATTATCAATTATTTAATATTTCTTCCAAATTAAAACTATTATGAGTTTGAAAACGGAAATAATGTTGGAATTTTAACAATTTTTTAACGAAAAGGGTAGCGAACCGGATCTGGATCTATATAAGCCCTTGCATATATGTCACTGATCAGATTGAGTAAAAGCATTTTTATTTCTCATTACTTAGTTGCATTGAAAGAATGCTTTTACAACGTTTTATGATAGTGTTACTCTTGCTGTTGCTGGAGGCTGGTGATATTGAATCTAACTGCGGGCCACATGCAAACATACCCAACAATCTGTCGATATTCCATTGTAATATACGAAGTTTTCGAAGCAAAATCAACTTTATCAAAGACAATATGTTAGATTTTGATATTTTATGCCTTACTGAAACTCATTTAGATGACATTATAAACGAAAATGTTCTAAACCTGTCAGAGATATATGACTCCCCATATAGAAAAGATCGAACAAATCACGGTGGAGGCTTATTGGTTTATTTGTCGAAGAGTATTATACACACAAGTCTACCTGTTCTTGAAATTTACTGTAAAGTGTCGATATGGACTGAGATCAAGTTGAATCAAGAAAAGTACTTACTGGGTGTTTTTTTACAGCCCTAAAACTTCTGACTCTCTTTTTTTTTGTAAATTTTAACAAGAATATAGAAAAGGCTTTGGATGTTTCTAAAAATGTGCTGATATTTGGAGATCTAAATGAAGATCTTTTTAATCCATCTTTTCATAATTTAAAAAAATATTCTGAAAACAAACTCATCGGTTAATACAATAACTACTCCTACAAGACAGAACGCTCATTTAGATCCAGTTATAATACCAGATGACATTCTGGGATTTTACCAGCACCATCAGAAATTAGTGATCATTGTGCTACATATTTGAGAATACCGATCCCATACCGTTTATATTCTACATACAAGCGTAACGTTTGGTTATATAACAAAGCAAATTTCGACTTGCTCAATTATAAAATACAGAAAACTGATTGGAGCATGCTGCTAAACGGTTCAGTTAATGAGGCTTGTGAAATGTTCTCTAATATATTTATCAGTTTAGTCAAAATGTGTATTCCGTCTAAAACAATAACTTTCCGTACTGATGACAAGCCGTGGTATGATTCAGAAATTAAAAATGTTCTAGAGTAAGAGAAAGAATTAAATCGAACGCTTTAAAATCAGGAAAGGATAGCGATTAGGCCAAGCATAAACATGCACGCATCAAAGTAAATAATCTTAATAAATAATGCAAAAGAGTACTTTTTTAATAATTGAGTTTAAACACTTTCAGACCTTCACTGTAACGATAAAAGAGGCTTTTGGAAAGTTGTTCGACATTTTGTTAAATCTACCAACCCAAGTGGTTTTATTCTGCCTTTGTGTAAAACCTCTGACACTGGTGAAAATGATTTTTTTCTCTGATGAAGTAAAAACGCCAATTGTCTGAATTCATACTTTACTTCTGATCAAGTTTACATTGTAACTATCTTCTGATCACATTTACACTGTAACTATCTTCTGATCAAGTTTACACTGTAACTATCTTCTGATCAAGTTTACATTGTAACTATCTTCTGATCAAGTTTGGTCACAATCTAATGGAAACTAAACGTGCTACATTATTTACAAGCCAAACATATGTATTTTTCAATCAACCAAGGGCCATAATTCCATTGGTTGTGAAACAGCAACTGCTTATATCCCGTATTCGTGGTGAATCTGCAGATGCTAATATCCCGTATTGGTGGTGGATCTGCAACTGCTAATATCCCGTATTGATGGTGAATCTGCAGATGCTTATATCCCGTATTGGTGGTGAATCTGCAGATGCTAATATCCCGTATTGGTGCTGGATCTGCAGATGCTAATATCCCGTACTGGTGGTGAATCTGCAGATGCCAATATCCCGTATTGGTGGTGAATCTGCAGATGCCAATATCCCGTATTGGTGGTGTATTGGTGGTGAATCTGCAGATGCTAATATCCCGTATTGGTGGTGGATCTGCAGATGCTAATATCCCGTATTGGTGCTGGATCTGCAGATGCTAATATCCCGTATTGGTGGTGGATCTGCAGATGCTAATATCCCGTATTGGTGGTGGATATGCAGATGCTAATATCCGGTGGATCTGCAGATGCTTATATCCCGTATTGATGGTGGATCTGCAGATGCTAATATCCCGTATTGGTGCTGGATCTGCAGATGCTAATATCCGGTGGATCTGCAGATGTTAATATCCCGTATTGGTAGTGGATCTGCAGATGCTAATATCCCGTACTGGTGGTGGATCTGCAGATGCTAATATCCGGTGGATTTGCAGATGTTAATATCCCGTATTGGTAGTGGATCTGCAGATGCTAATATCCCGTATTGGTGGTTCTGCAACTGCTAATATCCCGTATTGGTGGTGATTCAGGACTCACAACACTATTATCTCCCTTGAGTACTCCGGACCTACAGATGAAGGAGGTAGAAATAATACTTTAGTTCTCCTTTTCTTCTTTTTTCAGGGCTTTGTACTGCAGTGTTTTGTTTTTTGCTAGCATGAATTAAATGGTCAGTATTTTAGAAATCACCACTAAAAAATTTGATGCTGATACCAGCTTTCTGGACAATTCTGTGTCATTTCAGAATTGTTGGTTCGAACCGCATCTAGGGCGAATAGTTGACATATCGTGACTCTGGAAATTTATAGGTCTCACAAAAGCATTGAATTAAAAAAAAAACAACCTGGTCAAGGTTACTTTTTTTTCTTTATAATTGCATATCTTGAACTAATGAAGAATTTGAGCCCAGACACATGCTGCAGAATTTAATTTTTCACTCTGTTTTGGACATAAATGTTACAATGGAGCCCTATGGGAAATGTAATAGTGGTGTGAGACGTTCAGCAACTGCTAATATTCCGTATTGGTGGTGGTTATGCAACTGCTAATGTCCCGTATTGGTGATGATTGCAGAACTGCTAATGTTCCGTATTGGTTATGGTTCTGCAACTGCTAATATCCAATATTGGTGATGGTTCTGCAACTGCTAATGATCTGTATTGGTGGTCAATCAGCAACTGCAAATATCCCGTATTGCTGGTGAATCAGCAACCGCTAATATCTCGTATTGATGATGGTTCTGCAACTGCTAATGATCTGTATTGGTGGTCAATCAGCAACTGCTAATATCCCGTATTGGTGGTGAATCAGCAACCGCTAATATCCCATATTGGTGATGGTTCTGCAACTGCTAATGATCTGTATTGGTGGTCAATCAGCAACTGCTAATATCCCGTATTGGTGGTGAATCAGCAACTGCTAATATCCCGTATTGGTGGTGAATCTGCAGATGCTAATATCCCGTATTGGTGGTGGATCTGCAACTGCTAATATCCCGTATTGGTGGTGAATCAGCAACTGCTAATATCCCGTATTGGTGGTGAATCTGCAGATGTTATTATCCCGTATTGGTGGTGGATCTGCAAATGCTAATATCACATATTGGTGGTGGATCTGCAGATGTTAATATCCCGTATTGTTGGTGGTTCTGCAACTGCTAATATCCCATATTGGTGGTTCTGCAACTGCTAATATCCGGTATTGGTTGTGATTCCACAACTGCTAATGTTCCGTATTGGTGGTGAATCTGCAACTGCTAATATCCCGTATTGGTGGTGAATCTGCAACTGCTAATATCCGGTATTGGTGGTGGTTCTGCAACTGCTAATATCCAATATTGGTGGTTCTGCAACTGCTAATATCCCGTATTGGTGATGGTTCTGCAACTGCTTATATCTCGTATTGGTGGTGAATTAACAACTGCTTATGTCCCGTATTGGTGGTGAATCAGCAACTACTAATTCCCCGTATTAGTGGTGATTCTGCAGCTACTAATATCCCGTATTGGTAGTGATTGGTGTTTTTTCTGCAACTACTAATACCCCGTATTGGTGGTGATTCTGCAACTACTTATACCCCGTATTGGTGATGATTATGCAACTACTAATACCCCGTATTGGTGGTGATTGGTGGTGATTCTGCAACTACTAATACCCCGTATTGGTGGTGATTCTGCAACTACTTATACCCCATATTGGTGGTGATTCTGTAACTACTAATACCCCGTATTGGTGGTGATTCTGCAAATGCCAATATCCCGTATTGGTGGTGATTCTGTAACTTCTAATACCCCGTATTGGTGGTGATTCTGCAACTACTTATACCCCATATTGGTGGTGATTCTGTAACTACTAATACCCCGTATTGGTGGTGATTCTGCAACTACTAAAACCCCGTATTGGTGATGATTCTGCAACTACTTATATCCCGTATTGGTGGTGATTGATGGTGATTCTGCAACTACTAAAACCACGTATTGGTGGTGATTATGCAATTACTAATATCCCGTATTGGTGGTGATTCTGCAACTACTAATACCCCGTATTGGTGGTGATTCTGCAACTACTTATATCCCGTATTGGTGGTGATTCTGTAACTACTAATACCCCCTATTGGTGATGATTGGTGAAGATTCTGCGACTACTAATACCCCGTATTGGTGGTGATTCTGCAACTACTAATACCCCGTATTGGTGGTGATTCTGCAACTACTAATACCCCGTATTGGTGATTGGTGTTGTTCTGTAACTATTAATACCCAGTATTTGTGGTGATTCTGTAACTATTAATATCCCGTATTGGTGGTGATTCTGCAACTGCTTATAGCCCGTATTAATGGTGATTCTGCAACTACTAATATCCCGTATTGGTGGTTATTCTGCAACTACTATTACCCCGTATTGGTGGTGACTCTGTAACTACTTATACCCCGTATTGGTGGTGATTCTGCAACTACTTATACCCCGTATTGGTGGTGATTCTGCAACTACCAACATCCCGTATTGGTGGTGATTCTGCAACTACTAATACCCCGTATTGGTGGTGATTCTGCAACTACTTATACTTCGTATTGGTGGTAATTAGTGGTGATTCTGTAACTACTAATACCCATTATGTGTGATGATTCTGTAACAAATACGGTACAGTTGTTACTGTTACGGATATGGCTGTGTTTTTTTGGGTCAATTTTCGAACTTGAAAAATGTGTCTACCTCGTATTTTGTAAGTTACACAAATGCATGTGAGTTATTCCTTGGTTTGTCACAAAATGTCATTTGTGGTGAAAATGAGATAATATTTTAAATAGGCTGGCAACTGAATAAGTATACAATGTAAAAATAAAAAAAGTTAAAATAACTATTTCCTGCAACCCTAACAACAGACTGAGGTTTTTGTATTGTATATTAGCTACTTTTCCATCGTCACCGCTTTCCCATATTGGCGATGCCCACCCCATTCCCCAACCCGAGAAGTATGTTAGTCTGTCTAAGTTTGTGGGGGATGGCGCAAGATAGGATACAGATAGAAACACATCGTATATTTCTTCTGGTTCTTTAGCGTGCTCGGTGAATAGCACCGTCACACAAATCCTCGGTTTAAAATCCCATCCGAACGACTGTAGTATGTTAACATATTTAGTTGACAAACCCCGGGAATCGAGCCCAGAAGTCTTATGCTCTACTGACGGAGCTAATGGGGCTGGTTATTGTGTTTGCGTGCTATGTCCTTTATACAAAATGATCTTTAGATGTTGTCCTATTTCCTCACCCATTAAAATCGCTCAATTACTCTTTATTACTTTTCAAAATAGATCATTTCATTTTACATAGAATATCATTACCGTCAGTAGATGTTAATCTACTTCCTCAGCCAATGAAATTGCTCCAGGAAAATTAGAAAATGCCATATGGCTTCAAACTTGTATTTAAAGGGCCTGTCACACCTAGTCGATTTGGGTCGCCGGAGCTATACAGGAGAACAATTTTGACGATTTGCGGGGATCGGTACAAGTACGGCAGCGCAACGGTATCACATCGCTAAAGAACGTAGTACAACGTCAGGACATCGTCAGAACATGGCTACGGTAGAAACTTTTGAATATACTCAAAAATTTCCGCCGCTGCGCTGCCCGAGCGAGCAATGGGACTACAACGGCAGTACAGCGGCAGTACTCCGGTATGGCATCGTTAATGTCGGTAAAGCACTGGTAGCGCCCCGTAATGAATTGGCGGCTTTCTCGCCGGTGTTCCGCCGATTTTCTCGCCGTATTTAATTGTTTGCTCCGGTTTAGTCCCAGCGAGGTGCATCGGTAGTGTGTGACAGACCCTTAACTGTGACATTGCACGAATTGAATACGGATATTGCACCAAGAATAACGCGTCAATCACACAATCTCATACATGACGACGACACCTTAAACGATTTCCTGAATGAATGAAACACATGACTCAAAACCTCCATAATACATGCTCTAAAATAGAATTGACGTTTTCTTAATGAAAAGTATCTTAACGAAGCCAGTAAATTACGTCATTTTCATTGTCATATTTTCTATGTCATCTTTCCTTCTAGAAACATGTCACGTGACACAAGTTATAGTCTTCATTCATTCGGATGTCTGGACAAGCCGCCGCCATAGCATCGGGCTTAATTGAAACCATAACAAACACGGAAGCTTTCACAAAAGTGGTTTGAAGTTATACATTTCAAACACGGATACTTTATTGGCAATTGGAATGAATTCTTCTTTCACAAGAGAGCACGAGGACGCAACCTGAAGAGCATACATACTGCATTAGCACGTTGCTATACGGTGACATGGATCTGTCAGTCTCTAGATATAGGTCTCACTATGCAGTCGATTGTTGCCCTTTGTTCTATATAACACAAGGTCCTGGATAACCATAATTAAAACACATTTTAAAGTTGTTTTTTTTTCCATAGCACGAATATAATTATCCGTACATAAAATACACAGTAACTGATTGTTTGACCACCTTGATATCTTTAAACAGGGCAGTGACACCCCTAAGTTTTATTAAAAAAGTCACCAAAATGTTCATAAATACACCCATCTGCTCATATCCTATAAAAGTCACGTTTTTAACACGCGGATGTCTTATTGCAGTATCACGGTACAACGTACACCGGATATTGCCCTAAAGAGATAAGATTTTTTTTCTAAAATTAAGCATGACTTTTATCGACAAGGAAAGTCCAAACCTAATTTTTTTGTGACTGCAACATAAACTATCTATGTGAATATTAGGTAATGGTGTACAAATGATCTACAACACGGGAAATCACTCAAAACTTTAATGGAATGATGAAACTTGCGATTCTCTGTCAACCTAATCATTTTATCACCGGGTGTCGTGTGCACTTTTTACTTAATATCGTCTTATTTTTGCCATGTTGTGAAAATTCTGAATCGAACAGTTTAGTAAGTTAGACACATAGAACAAGTTTGCTAAATTTCAGGGTTATATCTAATGAAATGGCCGAGAAATAGGACTAAAACGAAAATCGACGGTATACTGGGGATTGCATTTATGTGTACTGGGTATTGATCTATAACAGATTTTACTGTACTGGGGATTGCTTCGATGGTAAATATATTTTCTTGCCAACATTAGCAATAAAAAGTATTAAGCTTGCTTTAAAATGTGAAAAAAACAGTTATGTTGTCACAATTGCACGGGCATATAATGTTTTAAGAAGTTGTGAACTTCCCGCTCGTCTGTCTGTCCGCCAAATCAGCAGTTGACTGTCACACTTTACACCCAGTATGTTTGAATTATTGAAACTTTTCGGATGTGTAAAAACAACAGTGATGCAGTGTTTATTATACCGAATGTTCCTTTTTAGGGTCACACATGTAGTTTCTTCTGTTTTTATGTGATGTTTAATACCGATTCTTACTCTAAACCATCTATACAATATATTTGAAAATACAAAAATAATACAGAAAGAATGACTGACCTTTTTTATTGAATACATATGATGGAATAGTGACTGATAAAAAAACTGATCACAAGCAGGATTTAAAATCACAAATAAATTTTAACTACCCTGAAAATACTAGGACTTGTTGAAAAGGGTTCGCTAATATCATACTTTTTTTTCGTGAATGACAAATTCATAAATTATGGCTCGTGCAATGAAAACAAAAGTGCATACTTTGATTATAGCAATTACCACGTGTCTCACACGTGTGTTTGAAACTCTGCTTATATTTATTATTTTTATGAAGTGACAATCCGAATCTTGATTTGAAATCCTGGAAAAAGTGAATAATGCATTTGACTGCCATTTTGTTTTGTTTTTGTTACGGAGTTAATGGAATGCTGGTTGCCAGCTCCGTGTCAATCTTACATTGAATGTCGGATACAATACGCAGTCCCAAATGCAATGCATATAAAGATTTCCGATTGATAATTAACAAAAGGAAGACAGTCACGCTCAGTCCCATTCTGGAATGTATTTCCTGAATCCGAATTTAACATTGTTTACATAATTGTACGATGCCATAATGCTTGTTCAGGCTTCAGTTTTTATTTATGTGTGTTCGCAAAGCTGCGTTAACCTTTATCATAAACGTCGAATGTTACCAATGAAGATCATACTGGCCGAATTTCCGGTCTAAATATTGGCATTCTTTTCAATAAAAAAAAAACTATATTGATTTATTTAAGTACTTTTAAAAATAAAATAAAATATACATTAAATCTTTTTTAAAAACGTGCTAAAAGATTAATACGTGCATGAAATATTATTTTATGACTAATGGAAATGGATGTCAATTGCAACAGGAGTTACAGTCAAGATACGTAGACTGGCTGCTGTATCCAGACAATTGCACTATTTTTCGCATTTTCGCTGCTACTGTTGGCAAACTTGATTATCATGAAGAAACCCGGAAAATCAACAGAACGCATATACTCTCCAGAGGTCAATTTAGACCAGATTATTTTCATTTTGCAAGATAATTTCTCAAACTTTTAGCATTAACATTTTTTTCAAGAATTGAGTGTCCTTTTGGGTATGAATAATGCCTAAAATAGATAAAAGTATTCAACTATTATACAAACAAATGTAATAGCAGCCAATACAATCCAATTAAAAGAGTTTACTACTAAGTGAACGTCTTAGTGTGGCAGTTTCTCTGAAGAAAAAAGAGCAACGAATGTGAAAATATGAAAACATATTAAGCCAGTAATATCTAAATTTTGCCCGACTGACTCTGCATTCATCAACAATTGCAGATAGAGGGCCTGTCTGACTCTACAGTCATCAACAATACATGTAGAGGGTCTGACTGACTATACAGTCATCAACAGTTGCAGGTAGAGGGGCTAACTGACTCTACAGTCATCATCAGTTGCAGATAGCGGGCCTGACCGACTCAATAGTCATCAATAGTGCATATGGAGTGCCTGACTGACTCTACAGTCATCAACAGTTGCACGTAGAGGGCTTGACTGACTCTACAGTCATCGACAGTGCATATGGTGGGCCTGACTGAAACTAAAGTCATCAACAGTTGCAGATAGAGTCTGACTGACTCTACAGTCATCAACAGCGCATATGGAGGGTCTGATTGACTCTACGTCTTTAACAGTTGCAGGTAGAGGGCTTGTCTTACTCTACAATCATCATCAGTTGTAGAAAAAGGGTCTAACTGACTCTACAGTCATCAACAGTGCAGATGTAGGGCCTGGCTGACTAAACATTCATCATCAGTTGCAGATAGCGGGCCTGACTGACTCTAAAGCCATCAACAGTGCAGATGGAGGGCCTGACTGACTCTACGTCATTAACAGTTACAGGTAGAGGGCCTGTCTGACTCTACAATCATCATCAGTTGCAGATAGCGGGCCTGACTGAGACTACAGTCATCAACAGTGCAGATGGAGGGCCTGAGTGACTCTACAGTCATCAACAGTAGCAGGTAGAGGGCCTGTCTGACTCTACAGTCATCAACAGTTGCAGATAGAGGGCCTGGCCGACTCCACAGTCATCTACAGTTGCATATATAGGGTCTGTCTGACTTTACAGTCATCATATGTTGCAGGTAGAGGGTTTGTCTGACTCTACAGTCATCAACAGTTGCAGACAGAGGACCTGACTGACTCTTCAGTCATCAACATTTG
Organism: Panopea generosa; assembly: GCA_029582155.1. NCBI lineage: Eukaryota > Metazoa > Mollusca > Bivalvia > Adapedonta > Hiatellidae > Panopea > Panopea generosa. The sequence continues at coordinate 7,246,257 of CM055909.1, forward strand.
CAGATGGTGGGTCTGTCTGACTCTACAGTAATCAATAGTTGCAGGTAGAGGGTCTTACTGACTCTACAGTCATCAACAGTTGCATATAGAGAGTCTGACTGACTCTACAGTCATAAACAGTTGCATGTAGATGATCTGACTGATTCTTAAGTCATCAACAGTGCCGATGGAGGATCTGACTGACTCTACAGTCGCCAACAGTGCAGACAAAGGGCCTGACGGACTCAACAATTATCAACAGTTGCAGATGGAGGGTATGACTGAATTTACAGTCATCAACAGTTGCAGATAGAAGGTTTGTCTGACTGTACAACCATCAACAGTTGCAAATAGATTGTATGTCTGACCCTACAGTCATCAACAGTTGCAGATAGAGGGCATGTCTGACTAAACTAACATTAACAGTTGCAGATAGAGGGCCTGTCGGACTCTTCAGTCATCATCAGTTGCAGATAGAAGGCCTGACTGATTCTATAGTCATCAACAGTTGCAGATAGATGTCTGACTGACTCAACAGTAATCAGCAGTAGCATATAGATGCTCTCTCTGACTCTACAGTCAACAACAGCTGCACAGGGAGGATCTGGCTGATTATACAGTCATCAACAGTTGCAGATTGAGGGTCTGACTGATTCTACAGTCATCAGCAGTTGCAGATAGCCTGTCTGACACTATTACTATCAACAGTTGCAGATGGAGGGTCTGTCTGACTATACAGTCATCAACAGTGCAGAGAGAGGGCCTGTCTGACTATACAGTCATCAACAGTGCAGATGGGGGTCTGACTGAAACTACAGTCATTAACAGTTGCAGATAGATGGTCTGTCTGACTCTACAGTCATCAACAGTGCAGATAGAGTTCCTAGCGGACTCTACAGTCACCAACAATTGCAGATGGAGGGTCTTACTGACTGTACAGTGATCATCAGTTGCAGATAGACGGCCTGTCTAACTCTACAACTATCAACAGTTGCAGATGGAGGGTCTGTCTGACTCTACAGTCATCAACAGTGCAGATGGAGGGCCTGACTGACTCTATAATTTTTATCAGTTGCAGGTTGAGGGTCTGACTGACTCTACAGTCATCATCAGTTGCAGATGGAGGGCCTCACTGACTCTACAGTTATCATCAATTGCAGATAAATATTTAGTAGTCTAACTGACGCTACAGTCATCAACAGTTGCAAATGGAGGATATGACTGACTCTACAGTCATCAAATGCTGCAGTTAGAGGGCCTGTCTGACTCTACAGTAATCCATAGTTGCAGGTAGAGGGTCTGACTGACTCTACAGTCATCAACAGTTGCAGATAGAGAGTCTGACTGACTCTACAGTCATCAACAGTTGCATGTAGATGGTCTGACTGATTGTTAAGTCATCAATAGTGCCGATGGAGGGTCTGACATACGCTACAGTCATTAACAGTGCAGATAGAGGGCCCGTCTCACACTACAGTTATCATCAGTTGCAGATGAAGGTTCCTACAGACTCAAGAGTCATCAACAAATACAGATGGAGGGTCTGATGTACTCTACAGTCATCATTTGTTCCAGATAGAGGGTCTGACTGACACGACTGTCATTAACAGTTGCAGAAGGAGAGTCTGACTGACTCTACAGTCATAAACAGTTGCAGATAGAGGGCCTGTCTGACTCTACAGTCATCAATAGTTGCAGATAGAGGGTCTGACTGACTCTACAGTCATCAGCAGCTGCAGATGGAGGGTCTGACTGATTATACAGTCATAAACAATTGCAGATAGATGGTATGACTGACTCTGCAGTCAACAACAGTGCAGATGGGTTTTTGTCTGACTCTACAGTCATCAACAGTTGCAAATAGAGGGTCTGACAGACTCCACAGTCATCAGCAGTGCAGATGGGGGTCTGTCTGACTCTACAGTAATCAACAGTTGCAGGTAGGGGGCCAGTCTGACTCTACAGTAATCAATTGTTGCAGGTAGAGGGTCTGGCTGACTCCATAGTCATCAACAGTAGCAGGTAAATGATCTAACTGACTCTACAGTCATCAACAGTGCGGATGCAAGGTCTGACTGACTTTCTACAGTCATCAACAGTTGCAGATAGATGGTCTGACTGACCCTTAAGTCATCAAAAGTGGATATAGAGGGTCCGACTGACTCTCTACTGTCATCTACTGTTACAAAAAGATGTTCTGACTGACTCTACAGTCATCAACAGTTGCAGATAGAGGGCCTAACTGACTCTGCAGTCATCAACAGTTGCAGGTAGAGGGACTAACTGAGTCTACAGTCATCAACAACTGCAGGTAGATGGCTGAACTGAGTCTACAGTCATAAACAGTTGCAGGTAGATTGCCTAACTGAGTCTACAGTCATTAACAGCTGCAGATAGAAGGCCTTACTAACTCTACAGTCATCAACAGTTGCAGGTAAGGGGCCTAACTGACTCTGCAGTCATCAACAGTTGCACGTAGAGGGACTAACTGAGTCTACAGTGATCAACAGTTGCAGGTAAATGGCTTAACTGAGTCTACAGTCATTAACAGTTGCAGATAAAAGGCCTAACTGAGTCTACAGTCATTAACAGTTGCAGGTAGCAGGCCTAATTAACTCTACAGTCATCAACAGTTGCAGGTAGAGGACCTAACTGAGTCTACAGTCATCAACAAGTGCAGATAGAGGGCCTAACTGAGTCTACTGTCATCAACAGTTGCAGATAGAGGGCCTAACTGACTCTACAGTCATCAGCATTTGCAGGTACAGGTCCTAACTGAGACTACAGTCATCAACATTTGCAGATAGAAAGACTTACTGAGTCTTAGTCATCAACATTTGCAGACAGAAAGCTTTACTGAGTATACAGTCATCATCTGTTGCAGGTAGAGGGCCTAACTGACTCTACAGTCATCAACAGTTACAGGTGGAGGGCCTAACTGACTCTACAGTCATCAACATTTGCAGGTAGAAGGCCTTACTGAGTCTACAGTCATAAACAGGTGCAGGTAGAGGGCCTAACGGAGTATACAGTCATAACAGTTGCAGGTAAAGAGCCTAACTGAGACTACTGTCATCAACAGTTGCAGGTAGAGGGCCTAACTGAGTCTACAGGCATCAACAATTGCAGGTAGATGGTCTAACTGAGTATACAGTCATGAACAGTTGTAGGTAGAGGACCTAACTGAATCTACAGTCATCGACAGGTGCAGGTAGAGGGTCTCACTGACTCTACAGTCATCAACATATGCAGGTAGAGGGCCTATCTGAGTCTACAGGCATCAACAGATGCAGGTAGAGGGCCTAACTGACTCTGCAGTCATCAACAGTTGCAGGTAGAAGGCCTAACTGAGTATACAATCATGAACAGTTGCAGGTAGAAGGCCTTACTGAGCTTACAGTCATCAACAGTTGCAGGTAGAGGGCCTAACTGACTCTACAGTCATCAACAGTTGCAGGAAGAAGGCCTAACTGAGTATACAGTCATCAACAGTTGCAGGTAGAGGGCCTAACTGAGTCTACAGTCATCAACAGTTGCAGGTAGAGAGCCTAACTGACACTACAGTCATCAACAGTTGCAGATACAGGGCCTAACTGACTCTGCAGTTATCAACAGTTGCAGGTACAGGGCCTTTATGAGTCTACAAGCACCAACCGTTACAGGTAGAGGACCTTACTGACTCTACAGTCATCAACAGTTGCGGGTAGCGGGCCTAAATGAATCTACAGCAACCAACAGAAGCAGGAAGAGGGCCTAACTGAATCTACTGTCATCAACAGTTGCAGATAGAGGGCCTAACTGACTCTACAGTCATCAACCGTTACATGTAGAAGGCCTAACTGAGTCTATAGTCATCAACATGTGCAGGTAGAGGGCCTAACTGAGTATACAGTCATCATCTGTTGCAGGTAGAGGGCCGAACTGAGTCTACAGTCATCAACATGTGCAGGTAGAGGGCCTATCTGAGTCTACAGTCATTAACAGTTGCAGGTAGAGGGCCTAACTGACTCTAAAGTCATCAACAGTTGCAGGTAGAAGGCCTTAACTGAGTATACAGTCATGAATAGTTGCCGGTAGAAGACCTTACTGAGTCTACAGGCATCAACCGTTGCAGGTAAAGGGCCTAACTGACTCTACAGTCATCAACAGTTGCAGGTAGAATACCTAACTGAGTATACAATCATGATCAGTTGCAGGTAGAAGGCCTTACTGAGTCTACAGTAATCAACAGTTGCAGGTAGAGGGCCTACCTGACTCTACAGTCATCAACAGTTACAGGTTGAGTGCCTAATTGACTCTACAGTCATCAACAGTTGCAGGTAGCAGACCTAACTGAGTATACAGTCAGGAACAGTTGCAGGTAGAAGGCCTAACTGAGTCTACAGTTATCAACAGTTGCAGGTACAGGGCCTTACTGACTCTACAGTCATCAACAGTTGCAGGTAGAGGGCCTTGCTGAGTCTACAGTCATCAACAGTTGCAGGTAAAGGGCTGCACTGAGTCTACAGTCATCAACAGTTGCGGATAGAGAGCTTAACTGAGTCTATAGTTATCAACAGTTACAGGTAGAGGGCTTAACCGAGTCTACAGTTATCAACCGTTGCAGGTAGAGGGCCTAACTGAGTCTACAGTTATTAACAGTTGCAGGAAGAGGGCCTTGCTGAATCTACAGTCATCAACAGTTGTAGATAGAGGGCCTAACTCAGTCTACAGTCATCAACAGTTGCAGGTAGAGGGCCTAACTGACTCTACAATCATCAACAGTTGCAGATAAAGGGCCTAACTGACTCTGCAGTTATCAACAGTAGCAGGTAGAGGGCCTTTCTGAGTCTACAAACATCAACAGTTGCAGGTGGAGGGCCTAAGTTACTCTACAGTCAACAACAGTTGCAGGTAGCGGGCCTAAATGAATCTTCAGCCATCAACAGGTGCATGTAGAGGGCCTAACTGAGTGTACATTCATTAACAGTTGCAGGTAGAGGGCATAACTGACTAAACAGTCATCAACAGTTGCAAATATCAGGCCTAACTGAGTCTACAGTCATAAACAGTTGCAAGCAAGTAGAGGTCTTAACTGAGTCTACAGTCATCGGCAGATGCAGGTAGAGGGCTTTACTGGGTCTACAGGCATCAGCAGTTGCAGGTAGAGGGCATAACTGACTCTACAGTCATCAACAGTTTCAGATAGAGGGCCTGACTTACTCTACAGTCATCGACAGTTGTAGGTAGAGGGCCTTACTGACTCTACAGTCATCAGCAGTTGCAGATAGAGGGTTTAACTGAGTCTACAGTTATCGACAGTTGCAGGTAGAGGGCTTAACTGAGTCTACAGTTAACAACATTTGCAGGTAGAGGGCCTAACTGAGTCTACAGGCATCAGCAGTTGCAGGTAGAGGGCCTAACTGAATCTACAGTCATCAACAATTGCATGTAGAGTGTTTAACGGAAACTAGAGTTATCAACAGTTGCAGATAGAAGGTCTAATTGAGTCTACAGTTATTAAAAGTTGCAGGTAGAGGGCCTTGCTGAATCAACAGTCATCAACAGTTGCAGATAGAGGGCCTAAATGAGTCTACAGGCATCAGCAGTTGCAGGTAGAGGGCCTTGCTGAATCTACAGTCATCAACAGTTGCAGATAGAGGACCTAACTGAGTCTACAGTCATCAACAGTTGCAGGTAGAGGGCTTAACTGAAACTACAGTTATCAACAGTTGCAGATAGAAGGCCTAACTGAGTCTACAGTTATCAACAGTTGCAGGTAGAAGGCCTTGCTGAGTCTACAGTCATCAACAGTTGCAGATAGAGGGCCTAACTGAGTCTACAGGCATCAGCAGTTGCAGGTAGAGGGCCTTACTGAGTCTACAGTCATCAACAGTTGCTGGTAGAGGGCCTAACTGAGTCTACAGGCATAAACAGTTGCAGGTAGAGGGCTTGCTGAGTCTACAGTCAACAACAGTTGCAGGTAGAGGGCCTAACTGAGTCTACAGGCATCAACAGTTGCAGGTAGAGTGCCTTACCGAGTCCACAGTTATCAACAGTTGCAGGTAGAGGGCCTAACTGAGTCTACAGTCATCAACAGTTGCAGGTAGAGGGCCTAACTGAGTCTACAGTCATCAACAGTTGCTGGTAGAGGGCCTAACTGAGTCTACAGTCATCAACAGTTGCAGGTAGAGGGCCTAACTGACTCTACAGTCATCAACAGTTGCTGGTAGAGGACCTAACTGAGTCTACAGTCATCAACAGTTGCAGGTAGAGGGCTTAACTGAAACTACAGTTATCAACAGTTGCAGATAGAAGGCCTAACTGAGTCTACAGTTATCAACAGTTGCAGGTAGAAGGCCTTGCTGAATCTACAGTCATCAACAGTTGCAGATAGAGGGCCTAACTGAGTCTACAGGCACAGCAGTTGCAGGTAGAGGGCCTTACTGAGTCTACAGTGATCAACAGTTGCTGGTAGAGGGCCTAACTGAGTCTACAGGCATAAACAGTTGCAGGTAGAGGGCTTGCTGAGTCTACAGTCAACAACAGTTGCAGGTAGAGGGCCTAACTGAGTCTACAGGCATCAACAGTTGCAGGTAGAGTGCCTTACCGAGTCCACAGTTATCAACAGTTGCAGGTAGAGGGCCGAACTGAGTCTACAGTCATCAACAGTTGCAGGTAGAGGGCCTAACTGACTCTACAGTCATCAACAGTTGCTGGTAGAGGGCCTAACTGAGTCTCCAGGCATCAGCAGTTGCAGGTAGAGGGCCTTGCTGAGTCTATAGTCATCAACAGTTGCAGGTAGAGGGCCTAACGGAGTCTACAGTCGTCAACAATTGCAGATAGAAGTCGACAGTCATCAACAGTTGCAGGTAGAGGGCCTTGCTGAGTCTACAGTCATCAACAGTTGCAGATAGAGGGCCTAACTGAGTCTAGTCATTAACAGTTGCAGGCAGAGGGCATAACTGGGTCTACAGTCATCAACAGTTGCAGGCAGAAGACCTAACTGAGTCTACAGTCATCAACAGGTTCAGGTAGAGGGCCTAACTGAGTCTACAGGCATCAACAGTTGCAGGTAGAAGGCCTAACTGACTCTACAGTCATCAACAGTTGCAGGTAGAATACCTAACTGAGCATAAAATCATGATCAGTTGAAGGTAGAGGTCGAAACTAACTCTACAGTCATCAACAGTTGCAGGAAGAGTGCCTAACTGACTCTACAGTCATCAACAGATGCAGGTAGAAGGCCTAACTGAGTATACAGTCATGAACAGTTGCAGGTAGAAGGTCTAACTGACTCTACAGTCATCAACAGTTGCATATAGAGGGCCTAACTGAGTCTACAGTCATCAACAGTTTCAGATATAAGGCCTAACTGAGTCTACAGTCATCAACAGTTGCAGGTATAGGGCTTAACTGAGTCTACAGTCATCAACAGTTGCAGATAGAGGGCCTTACTGAGTCTACAGTCATTAACAGTTGCAGGAAGATGGCTTTGCTGAATCTACAGTCATCAACAGTTATGTATAGAGGGCTTTACTGAATCTACAGTCATCAACAGTTGCAGGTAGAATGCCTAACTGATTCTACAGTCATCAACAGTTGCAGATAAAGGGCCTAACTGACTCTGCAGTTATCAACAGTTGCAGGTAGAGGGCCTGACTGTGTCTACAAACATCAACAGTTGCAGGTAGAGGGCCTAACTTACTTTACAGTCATCAACAGGTGTAGGTAGCGGGCCTAAATGAATCTACAGCCATCAACAGGTGCAGGTAGAGGGCCTAACTGAGTCTACATTCATCAACAGTTGCATGTAGAGGGCATAACTGACTCTACAGTCATCAACAGTTGCAGATATAAGGCCTGACTGAGTCTACAGTCATCAACAGTTGCAGGTAGAGGGCTTAACTGAGTCTACAGTCATCAACAGTTGCAGAAATAGGGCCTTAATAACTCTACAGTCATCAACAGTTGCAGGTAGAGTGCATAACTGAGTCTACAGTCATCAACCGTTGCAGATATAAGGCCTAACTGAGTCTTCAGTCATCAACAGTTGCAGGTAGAGGGCCTAGCCGACTCCACAGCCATCAACAGTTGCAGGTAGAGGTCCAAACTGAGTATACAGTCATGAATAGTTGCAGGTACAACGCCTAACTGAGTCTACAATCATCAACAGTTGCAGGTAGAGGGCCTAATTGACTCTACAGTCATCAACAGTTGCAGATAGAAGGCCTAACTGACTCTACAGTCATCGACAGATGCAGTTACATGGCTTTACTGGGTCTACAGGCATCAGTAGTTGCAGGTAAAGGGCATAATTGACTCTACAGCCATCAACAGTTGCAGATAGAGGGCCTAACTGACTCTACAGTCATCGACAGATGCAGGTAGAGGGCATAACTGGGTCTACAGGCATTAGCAGTTGCAGGTAGAAGGCCTAACTGACTCTACAGTTATCAACAGTTGGAGGTAAAATTCCTAACTGACTCTACAGTTATCAACAGTTGTAGGTAGAGGGCCTAACTGAGTCTACAGTCATCAACAGTTGTAGGTAGACGTTCTAACTGAGTATAAAGTCATCAACAGTTGCAGATAGAGGGCCTTACTGAGTCTACAGTCGTCAACAGTTGCAGATAGAGGGCCTAACTGAGTCAACAGTCGTCATCAGTTGCAGATAGAGGGCCTAACTGAGTAAACAGTCATCAACAGTTGCAGATAGAGGGCCTAACTGAGTCTACAGTCATCAACAGTTGCAGGTAGAAGGCCTAACTGAGTCTACAGTTATCAACAGTTGCAGGTAGAGGGCTTAACTGAGTCTACAGTTATCAACAGTTGCAGGTAGAGGGCCTAACTGAGTCTACAGGCATCAGCAGTTGCAGGTAGATGGTCTTGCTGAATCTACAGTCATCAACAGTTGCAGATAGAGGGCCTAAATGAGTCTACAGTCATCAACAGTTGCAGGTAGAGGATATAACTGACTCAACAGTTATCAACAGTTGCAGATAGAAGGCCAAACTGAGTCTACAGGCATCAGCAGTTGCAGGTAGAGGGCCTAACTGAGTATACAGGCATCAACAATTGCAGGTAGAAGGCCTAACTGAGTCTACAGTTATCAACAGTTGCAGGTAGAGGGCCTAACTGTGTCTACAGTCATCAAAAGTTGCAGGTAGAGGCCTTGCTGAGTCTATAGTCATCAACAGTAGCAGGTAGAGGGCCTAACTGAGTCTACAGTTATCAACAGTTGCAGGTAGAGGGCTTAACTGACTCTACAGTCATCAACAGTTGCAGGTAGAGGGCCTTACTGAGTCTACAGGCATCATCAGTTGCAGGTAGAGGGCCTTGCTGAGTCTACAGGCATTAGCAGTTGCAGGTAAAAGGCCTAACTGACTCTACAGTTATCAACAGTTGCAGGTAAAATTCCTAACTGACTCTACAGTTATCAACAGTTGTAGGTAGAGGGCCTAACTGAATCTACAGTCATCAACAGTTGCAGATAGAGGGCCTTACTGAGTCTACAGTCGTCAACAGTTGCAGATAGAGGGCCTAACTGAGTCTACAGTCGTCAACAGTTGCAGATAGAGGGCCTAACTGAGTATACAGTCATCAACAGTTGCAGATAGAGGGCCTAACTGAGTCTACAGTCGTCAACAGTTGCAGATAGAGGGCCTAACTGAGTCTACAGTCGTCAACAGTTGCAGATAGAGGGCCTAACTGAGTCTACAGTCGTCAACAGTTGCAGATAGAGGGCCTAACTGAGTCGTCAACAGTTGCAGATAGAGGGCCTAACTGAGTCTACAGTCGTCAACAGTTGCAGATAGAGGGCCTAACTGAGTCTACAGTCATCAACAGTTGCAGATAGAGGGCCTAACTGAGTCAAGTCATTAACAGTTGCAGGCAGAGGGCCTTGCTGAGTCTACAGGCATCAACACTTGCAGGTAGAGGGCCTTGCCGAGTCTATAGTCATCAACAGTTGCAGATAAAAGACGTAACTGACGCTGCAGTCATCAACATTTACATAAAATAGATGGTCTGAATGACTATATAGTCATCAACAGTTGCAGATAGATTGTCCGACCGAATCTACAGATATCAATAGTTGCAGGTAGAAGGTCATGATGCGGTTCGAATCAACAATTCTGAAAAAAATCATAATTGTCCAGAAAGCTGGTATCTGCATCAAATTTTCAGTGGTGATTTCTAAAATACTGACTATTTCTGATGCTAGGAAAAAATAGATCACTGCAATAGAAAGCCCTGTAAAAAGAAGAAAAATAGAATAGACGTTTTCATTTTTCCTCCTTTATCTGTAGGTCCGGAGTACTCAGTGTAGATAATAGTGATGTGAGCATAAGCCGTGCTGGTCAGCAGAGCTAGAATGATTTATTCACGTGTAAGAGAGATGTCGGCTGCTATAAAGCCATGGAAGGCGACAAAGATTCACGAAAATGTTGCTATTGATAAACAAGTTGTTTATTTCTTAATTAGGCAATATCTCCAGTTACTGTTGACGCCACTTTAATATTAATATGCACACCTGCACCGAGTTTGCAAACGAATTAAACAATATGTATTTCTTAGTATTTTCTTTAATATTATCGTTTTCAAAACGCATGTTCAAAATAGATGTGTCTTCACACAGTTGTGTTCAGAGCTACCAACTTTTTGTAGAATCAAAATTAAAAATTGTTCTGCCATGACAAATACCATAAACATATCTTTATTATTAAGAAATTATATAAATACAGAAATTTGGAATTACCTTGCACCGGGGAAGCAGCTGCTCTCTCCTCAATATCTTCGACAACTTCTGATACATCTGAAAACAAAATAAGTATTTTGTGTTACAATGACATTTTAAGATGTTTATTAACCACCTGCTCCGTGTTCATGCCAGTAAATATAAGTTTGTTTTCGTTAAATTATAAGCAACAGTACATATGCTTTTTGTTTGTTTTTTATTGTGGTTTAACACTTTTTTTCAACACATTTCAGGTTATATATGGCATACTAGTTTAATTGGTGGAAGAAGACCTCAGAATGTATCTGATTAGAATCAACGTCCTTCTGCAAATAACTGGCAAACATTTTCACGTAACGTTTTTGGAGCTAGCGTGACTTGAACATACGACCTTTGCGGTGATACGTAAGTAATCTTGACACGACACTTTAGACCACTCGGCCGCAGAGGACACTGGTTTTTAAATAAATCTTACAAACATAATTGATGAATATGAAAACAGTGTTCCAACATAATACATATTGTTCCAACGTACGTGGCCTATATAATATTAGGGCACAAAAACAGTGTTCCAACACAATACATATTGAACCAACGTACGAGGCCCATGTAAGATTAGGCCACAGAAACAGTGTTCCAACACAATACATATTGTACCAACGTACGTGGCCTGTGTAAGATTAGGACACAGACACAGTGTTCCAACACAATACATATTGTACCAACGTACGAGGCCTATGTAAGATTAGGCCACAGAAACAGTGTTCCAACACAATACATATTGTACCAACGTACGAGGTCTATGTAAGATTAGGACACAGGGACAGCGCTCCAACACAATACATATTGAACCAACGTACGAGGTCTATGTAAGATTATGAGACAAAAACAGCGTTCCAACATTATACATATTGTATCATCGTACGAGGCCTATGTAAGATCAGGACACAGAAACAGCGTTCTAACACAATACATATTGTACCGACGTACGAAGCTTTGTAAGATTAGGCCACATGAACAGTGTTCAAACACAAAACATATTGTACCATCGTAAGAGGTCTATGCACAGGAACAGTGTACCAATACAATACATATTGTACCAACGTACGAAGCCTTTGTAAGATTAGGCCACATGAACAGTGTTCAAACACAAAACATATTGTACCAGCGTAAGAGGTCTATGCACAGGAACAGTGTACCAACAAAATACATATTGTACCAACGTATGAGGTCTATGTTAGATTAGGACACAGAAACAGTATTCAAACACAATACATATTGTACCAACGTACGAGACCTATGTAAGATTAGGACACAGAAACAGTGTTCCAACACAATACATATTGTACCAACGTACGTGGCCTATGTAAGATAAGTACGTTGGTACAGTGTTCCAACACAATACATATTGTACCAACATACGAGGCCTATGTAAGTTTAGGACACAGAAAGAGTTTCCCAATACAACACATATTGTACCAATGTACGAGGCCTATGTAAGATTAGGACACAGAAACAGTGTTCAAACACAATGCATATTGTACCACGTACGAGGCCTATGTAAGATTAGGACACAGAAACAGTGTTCCAGCACAAAACATATTGTACCAACGTACGAGGCCTATGTAAGATTTGGACACAGAAACATTGTTCCAACACAATACATATTGTACCAACGTGCAAGGTCTATGTAAGACAGTGTTCCAACACAAAACACATTGTACCAACGTACTAGGCCTATAAAAGATTAGGTCACAGCAATAGTGTTCCAACACAACACATATTGTACCAACGTACGAGGTCTATGTAAGATTAAGACACAGAAACATTGTTCCAACACAATACATATTGTACCAACGTGCAAGGTCTATGTAAGATTTTGAGACAGGAACAGTGTTCCAACACAAAACACATTTTACCAACGTACGAGGCCTATATAAGATTAGGACACAGCAACAGTGTTCCAACACAACACATATTGTACCAAAGTACGAGGTCTATGTAAGATTAAAACACAGGGACAATGTTCCAACACAATACATATTGAACAAACGTACGAGGCCTATGTTAGATTAAAACACAGTAACAGTGTTCCAACACAATATGTATTGTTCCAACGTACGAGGCCTATGTAAGATTTAGACACAGTAACGGTGTTCCAACACAATACATATTGATACATACGTACGAGGCCTATGTAAGATTAGAGCACAGGGACAGTGTTCCAACACAATACATATTGTACCAACGTACGAGGCCTATGTAAGATTAAGACAAAGTAACGGTGTTCCAACACAACACATATTGTACCAACGTACGAGACCTCTGTGAGATTAAGACACAGTAACAGTGTTCCAACACAATACATATTGTACCAACGTACGAGGTCTATGTAAGATTAGAGCACAGGGACAGTGTTCCAACACAATACATATTGTACCAATGTACGAGGCCTATGTAAGATTAGAACACAGGGACAGTGTTCGAACACAATACATTTTGTACCAACGTACGAGGCCTATCTAAGATTAGAACACAGAAACGGTGTTCCAACACAATACATATTGTACCAACGTACGAGGTCTATGTAAGGTTAGAACACAGGGACAGTGTTCCAACACAATACATATTGTACCAACGTACGAGGCCTATATAACATTAGGTCACAAAAACAGTGTTCAAACAGAATACATTTTGTACCAACGTACGAGGCCTATGTAAGATTAGGACACAGAAACAGTGTTCCAAAATAATACATATTGTACCAACGTACGAGGCCTATGTAAGATTAGAACACAGGGACAGTGTTCCAACACAATACATATTGTACCAACGTACGTGGCTTATGTCAGATTAGGACACAGGAACAGTGTTCCAACACAATACATATTGTACCAACGTACATGGCCTATGTAAGATTAGTACACAGAAACAGTGTTCCAATACAATACATATTGTACCAACGTACGAGGCCTATGTAAGATTAGGACACAGAAACTGTGTTCCAACACAATACATATTGTACCAAGGTACGAGACCTATGTAAGATTAGTACACAGGAACAGTGTTCCAACACAATACATATTGTACCAAGGTACTTGACCTATGTGAGATTGGGACACAGAAACAGTGTTTCAACACAATACATATTGTACCAACGTACGTCGCCTATGTCAGATTAGGACACAGAAACAGTGTTCCAATACAATACATACTGTACGAACGTACGAGGCCTATGTAAGATTACAACACAAAAAAATTGTTCCAACACAATAAATATTGTACCAACGTACGAGGACAATCCAAGATTAAGACATAAAAACATTGTTCCAACACAATACATATTGAACCAACAGAATAAATTCGAAATATTTAACATAAGAGTGTATTTATAATAGTGTGAAACAATACTGGTGTCGGTTAAACAATCTCTGTGCTAAGCTGATGTGGTCTAGCAGAAATAAATCACATCTAAAGATAATGTCAAAACTATTGTAACCGATACGGCGACAATGTAATATATTCGTCGTGCAAAAAAAAAAAAAAAAAAAGAAAAGAAAAAGAAAAAAAAAGAAAAGAAAAGAAAACAGAAATATAAGACGCTCAGACAGAATTTCAAAAGGACATTTGTGGTGTAGATATTAGACAATATTGAATTATCTAGACACCACAGGCTGTCATAACAACGAATGCTACTGCTGTTTGATAATGGTGTTTTTGTATGGTGTCATATCTCGACGGTGTCTACTTGAGACAGAATTCTGAGCGCTGTCACATTGAAGTATTATGCCGCAGACACATGGTATGATACCTCATCCAGTCACATTATACTGACACCGGGCCGACCAGACCTAGAACTTTCCTCTAAATGCTGAGCGTCAAGCGAGGAAGCTTCTAGTACCATTTTTTTAGAGTCTTTGGTATTACCCGGCCGGGCATCGAACCCACGATCTTCCGCATGCGAGGTGGACGCTCTACCACTAGACTACGCTGCGGTCTTTGTTTGATAAAACTAGAAATGCACCTGTCGATAAGAATTCCCCCATTTGCGCTGTAGCCATTTAACTACTGAGTTTTGACTGGATTTCCCACTGGTACTCCCAAGCATGTTAATTGCTATATCTTAATGATCAGAAGTTGCCCGAAAGAAGAGTTTCCTCCTCGCTTCGGGGTCGCAATATCCGGTGTACGATTATCCACGGTGATGCTGCAAACCACGAAATCAATATGCTTCAAAGCAAATGTTTGAAAGTCACATAACTACAAGCAATGGTGGTTTGCAGACTGTGATTATCTATTATAAAAAGGGGTAAACTATATTTTAATTTCATCAATTTGAATCTCAACGGTATGATAAAAAAATCACGAAAATAAACTCTTACACACAATGATTTGTATTGTTAAAGATACGTTGACGCATGTATTCGAAGCCACGTTCACTAACATTACATGCTTGGGGTTTGAAAATATAGTGAAATTTTTGTATACAGACTATCAGTTAATCTAAGGCCATTGGTAACCGTGATCCAAGAATGTTAATCAAAATTCTATCTCACCCGTCTCCATAAATCACTGTTATCTTTCCCACTTGAATCAGCGGGGAGAGACGAAAGATTATGAAACGCAATATCGCGTATATAAATTATCACGAAGACGGGCCGGGCGGGGATTCAAACTTGCGTCCTTGGATTTTGTAGTCATACGCGCTACCAACAGAGTCAATTGGTCCGGCTTCAGTACATGGCTAGTTAAAAAAATACATATTGCATACATATTATATATAAACACCTAGATGGTATATAAACACCTAGATGGTTTATAAACACCTAGATGGTATCCAGAGGGAATGTCTAGATCTATATTTATACACACATCATCATGTGACGGAATATCGACATACGACTGTATCAAAATTGTCCACGAAACAAAACAGTAATGTTGCTAATTAATCACATTGAACAGTGGAAATCTCGATTAAGTACGCACGAGCGCAAACATTTGACCATGTTTAGGCTACGGTCTATGTAATAGTACCACGGTTAAAGGGACACACAGCAATGGTTGACCATGTTTAACAGAGTCAGGTCTATACAAGGATACCACGGTTAAAGGGACACACGGCAATGGTTGATCATGTTTACGGAGTCAGGTATATACATAGATACCACGGTTAAAGGGCCAACGGCAATGGTTGACCATGTTTAATAGAGTCAGGTCTATACAAGGATACCACGGTTAAAGGGACACATGGTAATGGTTGACCATGTTTAACAGAGTCAGGTTTATACAAGGATACCACGGTTAAAGGGACACATGGCAATGGTTGACCATGTTTAACAGAGTCAGGTTTATACAAGGATACCACGGTTAAAGGGACACATGGCATTGGCTGAACATGTTTACAGAGTCAGGTGTATACAAGGATACCACGGTTACAGGGACACACGGCAATGGTTGACCATGTTTACGAAGTCAGGTCTATACAAGGATACCAAGGTTAAAGGGACAACGGCAATAGTTGAGCATGTTTTAAAGTCAGGTCTATACAAGGGTACCACGGTTAAAGGGACACATGGCAATGGTTAATTATGTTTACAGATTCAGGTCTATACAAGGATACCGTGGTTAAAGGGACAACGGCAATAGTTGAACATGTTTATGGAGTCAGGTCTATACAAGGATACCACGGTTAAAAGGACACATGGCAATGGTTGACCATGTTTACAGATTCAGGTCTATGCAAGGTTACCACGGTTAAAGAGACACATGGCAATGGTTGACGATGTTTACAGAATCAGGTCTATACAAGGATACCACGGTAAAAGGGACAACGGCAATGGTTGATCATGTTTACGGAGTCAGGTCTATACAAGGACACCACGGTTAAAGGGACATACGGCAATGATACCACGGTTAAAGGGACACACGGCAATGGTTAATTATGTTTACGGAGTCAGGTCTATACAAGAATACCACGGTTAAAGGGACACACGGCAATGAATGATCATGTTTACGGAGTCAGATCTTTACAAGGATACCACGGTTAAAGGGAAACACGGCAATGGTTGATAATGTTTACGGAGTCTGGTCTTTACAAGGATACCGCGGTTAAAGGGACACACGGCAATGATACCACGGTTAGAGGAACACACGGCAATTATTGATTATGTTTACGGAGTCAGGTCTATACAAGGATAGTACGGTTAAAGTGACACACGGCAATGGTTGATCATGTTTACGGAGTAGGGTCTATATAAGGATACCACGGTTAAAGGGACACACAGCAATGGGACACCATGTTTACAGAGTCAGGTCTATAAAAGGATACCACGGTTAAAGTGACACACGACAATAGTTGATCATGTTTGTATAGTCAAGTCGTTATGGGAGTAATATTATCTCAGACGAAAATATTTTTTTATAATTAACAATATCAAAACTTATATTTAAAACACCGAACGTTTTTATTAACAATAAATCTGATTAAGTTTTAGTATTTACTCAATTTAAGGTCAGTATCGTATTCGTATATTTAACCAATGTCTTCTATTTCATTTTCTTCTTTCTTCTTTTATGAAGATATTTTATTGACATCCTGATTGTTTTATGTAAATAATTTGTTTTTGGGAAGGGCCGATATTAATGTAGGATACCTTATTACCCAACCTTTTTGCTATTTCTTGTATACAAACAATCAATAATATCTGTTTAAAGAAAGTAAAGCAAAGTTATGTTTGATCAGTTCATGTTTACGGAGCGTTCATCTCAGCCAATAATTTATTTAATTGTCAGCCAACAACTGGCTTTCATAATAACCAATAATTGTCTTTCTTGTCAAGCAATAATTGTCTTTCTTGTCAAGCAGTAATTGTCTTTTTTGTCAAGCAGTAATTGTTTTTTTTTGTCAAGCAATAATTGTCTTTCTTGTCAAGCAGTAATTGTCTTTTTTGTCAACTAACACGTGTCTTTCTTGTCAGTCAATAATTATCTTTCTTGCCAAGCAATAATTGTCTTTCTTGTCATCCAATAATTGTCTTTCTTGTCAACCAATAATTGTCTTTCTTGTCAAGCAATTATTGGTTTTCTTGTCAAGCAATAATTGTCTTTCTTGTCAAACAATAATTGTCTTTCTTGTCAGTTAATAATTTGCGTTCTTGTTAACAAGTAGTTTATTTTATTTTCAACCTGCAGTCGACTTTCATGACGTCCAATAATTGTTTTTTTTAATGTCAACCAATTATTGGCTTTCAAATTCATGTCAACTGATTTTCTTGTCAGGAAAACAACTGATTTTCTTGAATAACTGATTTTCTTGTCAGACAACAACTGAATTTCTTGAACTGATTTTCTTGTCAGACAACAACTGATTTTCTTGAACAACTGATTTTCTTGTCAACCAACAACTGATTTTCTTGTCAGCCAACAACTGCCAACAACTGATTTTCTTGAACAACTGATTTTCTTGTCAACCAACAACTGATTTTCTTGTCAGCCAACAACAGATTTTCTTGAACAACTGATTTTCTTGAACAACTGATTTTCTTGTCAGCAACTGATTTTCTTGAACTACTGATTTTCTTGTCAGCCAACAACTGATTTTCTTGAACAACTGATTTTCTTGTCAGCCAACAACTGATTTTCTTGAACAACAGATTTTCTTGTCAACAAACAATTGATTTTCTTGTCAGCCAACAACTGATTTTCTTGAACAACTGATTTTCTGAATTTCTTGAACAACTGATTTTCTTGTCAATCAACAAATGATTTTCTTGAACAACTGATTTTCTTGTCAGCCAACAACTGATTTTCTTGAACAACTGATTTTCTTGTCAACCAACAACTGATATTCTTGTCAGCCAACAACTGATTTTCTTGAACAACTGATTTTCTTGTCAACCAACAACTGATATTCTTGTCAGCCAACAACTGATTTTCTTGAACAACTGATTTTCTGAATTTCTTGAACAACTGATTTTCTTGTCAACCAACAACTGATTTTCTTGTCAGCCAACAACTGATTTTCTTGAACAACTGATTTTCTTGTCAACCAACAACTGATATTCTTGTCAGCCAACAACTGATTTTCTTGAACAACTGATTTTCTGAATTTCTTGAACAACTGATTTTCTTGTCAACCAACAACTGATTTTCTTGTCAGCCAACAACTGATTGTCTTGAACAACTGATTTTCTTGTCAGCCAACAACTGACTTTCTTGTCAGCCAATAACTGATTTTCTTGTTAACTAATAATTGGCTTTCATGTCCTCCAACCGTTGGCTTTGTTGACTTTGGTGTAGTATAATCAAACTAAAATCTGAAATCACGAGTCATTTTATCATTTCTACAATGATGTAAATGCTAAAATCACTCATCTTTACTGCATCAGAAAACCATCATAAAATCAGTCACAAAAAAAACTCTGGTGTCAATGAAATATCAATTTAATATCACTCATGAAATGGGAAGTTGGAATCTTCATTCTAGTGTCATCTCGATGATTTCATTCAGACAACAATTACTCTCATTATATTTCTAAGGCAGTTTGCAGTGTGTTTCTTGTATGGAATTATATAAGAATTATTTTCAATTAAAAACGAGGACGATGTTTAAACACTGTCCGCCTGCATTAATAACGTGAGCACCATGCACGTATGATGCAATCATTACGAATGACAGAATGAGTTCAATCAAGCCGACTATATCGATTCCTCGGTAGCAGAGCTAGCTAAAAATAGAAACAATAACAAACGTATGTTTGTTTTATCGCATGTACATGAAGAGTAAAATAACCACGATCAGCAGGCAATAAGACACATTGCAGATATACAACTTAAAATGTGATTACTTAAAAAGTTTCTTGGTTTGTGTTTAGCTTAATTATATATTTAAAATCGTAAGTAAGTGGTTCAAGCCTTGAAGGCGCCCTCTCAAGATCACATACCTATCATCGCTGAGTGTATACGTCCGAACCCAGCTCAGTCTAAAAACGTTGTGTGAGAAAGTTTGCCAGTTACCTGCAGAAGGACGGTGTCTTTACCCAGATTTATTCTGAGGTCTTCTCCCATCAGTTATGTGAGAACGTTTGCCAGTTACCTGCAGAAGGACGGTGTCTTTACCCAGATTTATTCTGAAATCTTCTTCCATCAGTTATGTGAGAAAGTTTGCCAATTCCTGCAGAAGGACGGTATCTTTACCCAGATTTATTCTGAGGTCTTCTCCCATCAGTTATGTGAGAAAGTTTGCCAGTTATCTGTAGAAGGACGGTGTCTTTACCCAGATTTATTCTGAGGTCTTTTCCCATCAGTTATGTGAGAAAGTTTGCCAGTTACCTGCAGAAGGACGGTGTCTTTACCAAGATTTATTCTGAGGTCTTTTCCCATCAGTTATGTGAGAAAGTTTGCCAGTTACCTGCAGAAGGACGGTGACATTACCCAGATTTATTCTGAGGTCTTCTCCCATCAGTTATGTGAGAAAGTTTGCCAGTTACCTGCAGAAGGACGGTGTCTTTACTCAGATTTATTCTGAGGTCTTCTCCCATCAGTTATGTGAGAACGTTTGTCAGTTACCTGCAGAAGGACGGTGTCTTTACCCAGATTTATTCTGAAATCTTCTTCCATCAGTTATGTGAGAAAGTTTGCCAGTTACCTGCAGAAGGACGGTATCTTTACCCAGATTTATTCTGAGGTCTTCACATATCAGTTATGTGAGAAAGTTTGCCAGTTATCTGTAGAAGGACGGTGTCTTTACCCAGATTTATTCTGAGGTCTTCTCCCATCAGTTATGTGAGAAAGTTTGCCAGTTACCTTCAGAAGGACGGTGTCTTTACCCAGATTTATTCTGAGGTCTTCTCCCATCAGTTATGTGAGAACGTTTGCCAATTACCTGCAGAAGGACGGTGTCTTTACCCAGATTTATTCTGAGGTCTTCTCCCATCAGTTATGTGAGAACGTTTGCCAGTTACCTGCAGAAGGACGGTGTCTTTATCCAGATTTATTCTGAGGTCTTCTCCCATCAGTTATGTGAGAAAGTTTGCCAGTTACCTGCAGAAGGACGGTGACATTACCCAGATTTATTCTGAGGTATTCTCCCATCAGTTATGTGAGAACGTTTGCCAGTTACCTGTAGAAGGACGGTGTCTTTACCCAGATTTATTCTGAGGTCTTCTCCAATCAGTTATGTGAGAAAGTTTGCCAGTTACCTGCAGAAGGGCGGTGTCTTTATCCAGATTTATTCTGAGGTCTTCTCCCATCAGTTATGTGAGAAAGTTTGCCAGTTACCTGCAGAAGGACGGTGTCTTTACCAAGATTTATTCTGAGGTCTTTTCCCATCAGTTATGTGAGAAAGTTTGCCAGTTACCTGCAGAAGGACGGTGACATTACCCAGATTTATTCTGAGGTCTTCTCCCATCAGTTATGTGAGAAAGTTTGCCAGTTACCTGCAGAAGGACGGTGAAATTACCCAGATTTATTCTGAGGTCTTCTCCCATCAGTTATGCGAGAAAGTTTGCCAGTTACCTGCAGATGGACGGTGTCTTTATCCAGATTTATTCTGAGGTCTTCTTTCATCAGTTATGTGAGAAAGTTTGCCAGTTACCTGCAGAAGGGCGGTGACATTACCCAGATTTATTCTGAGGTCTACTTCCATCAGTTATGTGAGAAAGTTTGCCAGTTACCTGCAGAAGGGCGGTGTCTTTATCCAGATTTATTCTGAGGTCTTCTCCCATCAGTTATGTGAGAAAGTTTGCCAGTTACCTTCAGAAGGACGGTGTCTTTACCCAGATTTATTCTGAGGTCTTCTCCCATCAGTTATGTGAGAACGTTTGCCAGTTACCTGCAGAAGGACGGTGTCTTTACCCAGATTTATTCTGAAATCTTCTTCCATCAGTTATGTGAGAAAGTTTGCCAGTTACCTGCAGAAGGACGGTGTCTTTACCCAGATTAATTCTGAGGTCTTCTTCCATCAGTCATGTGAGAAAGTTTGCCAGTTACCTGTAGAAGGACGGTGTCTTTACCAAGATTTATTCTGAGGTCTTCTCCCATCAGTTATGTGAGAAAGTTTGCCAGTTACCTGCAGAAGGACGGTGTCTTTACCCAGATTTATTCTGAGGTCTTCTCCCATCAGTTATGTGAGAAAGTTTGCCACTTACCTGCAGAAGGACGGTGTCTTTACCCAGATTTATTCTGAGGTCTTCTCCCATCAGTTATGTGAGAAAGTTTGCCAGTTACCTGCAGAAGGACGGTGTCTTTACCAAGATTTATTCTGAGGTCTTCTCCCATCAGTTATGTGAGAAAGTTTGCCAGTTACCTGCAGAAGGACGGCGTCTTTACCCAGATTTATTCTAAGATCTTCTCCCATCAGTTATGTGAGAACGTTTGCCAGTTACCTTCAGAAGGACGGTGTCTTTACCCAGATTTATTCTGAGGTCTTCTCCCATCAGTTATGTGAGAACGTTTGCCAGTTACCTGCAGAAGGACGGTGTCTTTACCCAGATTTATTCTGAAATCTTCTTCCATCAGTTATGTGAGAAAGTTTGCCAGTTACCTGCAGAAGGACGGTGTCTTTACCCAGATTAATTCTGAGGTCTTCTCCCATCAGTCATGTGAGAAAGTTTGCCAGTTACCTGTAGAAGGACGGTGTCTTTACCAAGATTTATTCTGAGGTCTTCTCCCATCAGTTATGTGAGAAAGTTTGCCAGTTACCTGCAGAAGGACGGTGTCTTTACCCAGATTTATTCTGAGGTCTTCTCCCATCAGTTATGTGAGAAAGTTTGCCAGTTACCTGCAGAAGGACGGTGTCTTTACCCAGATTTATTCTAAGATCTTCTCCCATCAGTTATGTGAGAAAGTTTGCCAGTTACCTGCAGAAGGACGGTGTCTTTACCCAGATTTATTCTGAGGTCTTCTCCCATCAGTTATGTGAGAAAGTTTGCCAGTTACCTGCAGAAGGACGGTGTCTTTACCCAGATTTATTCTAAGATCTTCTCCCATCAGTTATGTGAGAAAGTTTGCCAGTTACCTGCAGAAGGGCGGTGTCTTTATCCAGATTTATTCTGAGGTCTTCTCCAATCAGTTATGTGAGAAAGTTTGCCAGTTACCTGCAGAAGGATGGTGCCTTTATCCAGATTTATTCTGAAGTCTTCTTCCATCAGTAAAACGGGATTTGCCGTAACGTTGGAAATGGCGTTTAACTCCATTAAAAAATGGTTTTCTCAGAGACCTTTTTAAGATCAATTCTGAGGTGTTTCTTCACCGATAAGACAGGATGGCATAATAACATGTAATGTATTTGAAATTGCGTAAAACCTCATTGAAGATATACAGACACTGTAGTTTGTCTTCATGACAAGCAACATGGTAATTACAAATAATTGTTCAATAAAACAAAACAGCCAGGCCCGATTCGCTCAGACGGTTACGCGTCTGTCTATCAATCCAGGGGTCGTGAGTTCGAATCCCCGCCCGGCAACAGTCTTTGTGATGATTATTGAAAGTGGGAAAGTTATCAGTTACTTGCGGAGAGAGGATGTGCTCGAGTAAAGGCTAACCTCTCAGGATCCCAGGAAACAGTGGTTAGGTTAAATGAATGTCTGTTAGCCCTCGATGGCATAAAAATGACACTAAATATTTAATCAATTCAATAAAAAAACACAAAAAAATATAATAAGCCTACTTGCGGGATAACCATGCCACAAGAAAAGTGAGATATACACAAAAGTTACGGTTAAACACGTTATACTATACCACGTGACTATGTATAAGTTCACATGTACCCATATACAGGTCTCTCCATAAGATGAGACGGGTTTAGGCAAATATAAAAATAAAATATGACAGGGCAGTTTTTGGGACGAAACATTTTTTTTGGACGAAACATTAATTAAGAAGAATGACGGAATAAACCGAATATGTACGATTGACAACATGTACATGGTAATCTGATACATGGCTGTATAACACGTTCATGCTTGTCGCATGCATGGCACTTATATGTGGTCCAAAGTAGCACCATCATTCGTCTGTATGTCTCAGATAAAATGTCTGTTTAGAGCTGGGGCTCGACCCCTTAACACCTGGTTCTAAATTAACAAATATTTTTATTTTAATATGGGGGGGTGGGGGGGGGGGGGGGGGGGGTGGAGTGGGGGAGGTGTGTTGTTAGTGCCTTCCTCACGACGTTACAGATAATATATGACATATTCAGTTTTACTGGTGGAGGAAGACGGCACAACGAATCTGTCCGTCTGCAAGTTCCTGGCAACGTTTCCAATATAAAGTAGAACGTCATTGGCTCGAACACAGATGGTTTGACCACTACATATAGCTGAAATCACGTATCTGGTCGCGGCCGACTTCCAATGTCGATGTATATGCATCTGTATGTATGCATAGTATGATGTTGAGCAATAATTGACTCCAACAACTCGGATTATTTTGTCCCGTCCCGTCGGGTTCGAGCCATTCACTCTCAAAACAACGAACACAAATTTAAGGAATAATTGTACATACAAATTTGAAGAAACACTGCCTTCAAAATGAACTGTTTGTAAAATAACCATTTGTCCCTTCATTTTTCTTTTCAAGTTGACCACCCAAGATCCTTTTTGTATATATTTGGATAATCGAAGAAAATTTGACACAAAGTTGATATATTCGTTTTGCAGACGGCAAACAGAAGTTGCCACTTATCGATCCCGCCGAAGCAGATCTGGTTAAATATAGAGCTTTTAATAACCAGTAATACATTTTATCGCCCACTCACCGAAAAACGAGACACTCGTAGGGAATACAAAATCGAGCAGTGGAGATATTCTAGAAATGCATGTTGAAGTTGAAAAGTCAACTTGGCAGTTTATATCAGGTGAAACGAGCTGTGTTGTCGACTTGATGTGGTATATGGGATTTATAGTCTCCAGCTAAAATGGTTCATTGTGAAAGTGTTTGCTACTTCACAATAAAGATGTGTCCTTACGGTGCAGGTCATATTTAACATATTTATGGTTATAAAGGGCACACAGATTTTGAAAGAAGGCCTCATAATGAAGCTGGGTAGAAGCACAGCATTTAGTCTGTAGAATGGTCCCAGGTCCCCACGGGAGATATCACGTTCTGAGATAAAACGGTCCCAGCTCCCCATGGGAGATATCATGTACTGAGATAGACGTCTACGCTGAATACATTGCGAAAGCTCCCGGAACCACCCGGCCACGGAGGTCCCTGGTTTTGAATACAAAGACACCAAGGCATATATGTATATCTGTGTTGAAACTGAACTAGCATTACCTACATATCGATTAAGTTCATACATTTACTTAACGTGCTCATATAACGTGCAAATATATTCAGTAAACATTGAGCAGAGGTGATATAATAGAGAAGCATGGAGTTCGATACATAAATAAACTTCGTCGATCATATCCGGTAAAACGAGTTGACTTGTTTATAAATACGATATAGATTAAATAATTTTCTACAGTGTTTAGTTTTTACAAATTATATGCTACTACAAATAAGACCGGGCCTCTGGCTGCAGCATGTACTTTTAATGTAAACCTAGCACTAATACCACGTTACATTTCGTTTTATAGTTACACCGTTCTACTTATTGCATTATCTAGATCTAAAATATAATTAACAAATATTCCCGTTCTCGTCTAAAAACTGTGCATGCAAATATTTATTCATCCATTCCGATACTCTCCATTTATCACCCGTGGGATATAGCACTAGCTTTGCGGCTTTTCTACCATGCCGCAACATAACTATATGATTTCTTCCACCACGATTTTATGATAGAAACGTTATCCAATGGCAACGCTAGTTTCATGCAAACGCCTGTTTAATAAGACGTTGTTAACGTTAGCTGTATTTTGTTCTGTTCTGTTCAAATAAAACGACATAACGCTCGCGTAATTTCCCACGGGTGATGATGGATGAAGAGTATCAGAATTGACACCCGCGGGTATCCGACGATGATATGTTATATAAATTCAATGAAAACTAGCTGTGAATATTATGCAGATAAACGTCAGCTATTTGCACGTCCGACGTGTTCATTAATATTTTACTCCTTTCATTAAATTATTTAAAAAAAGTGGTTAACATTGATAAATGTATTAATTAAATGGTCAAAAACGTTAATTCATGAATATGTCACATACTGTAATTCGTAAAATAAACTTCTACTACAAAATGCGTGCGTATGTACGTGCGTGCGTGAGTGCGTGTTTGTCTTAAAACTGAACTACGCATAGATTAGATTCCTTTGGTTACCTAACGTGCTCACAGGACGGACACATACGCACAATATACTCACGTCTTAATGAACAAGGAAATAATTGTTCGAACGATACTACGCCGAAATTAACCCTGCTTTTGCGTTTATTTCCAGTTACAAGCAAGACTCCAAAGTGTTCCGCATATAGCAATAAGATATTGTTCATTGAAATAACTTAAACATTTCGATTTCTATTTTGTTGCATTATTCCTACTTTATATGACTCAATGGAAGTCTTATTCACCTGACCACGGACCATTTCGGAAATATTATCTGTCACCTTAAACATTTCGGTCGAGAAAAATATGTCCTTTCTTAGTTACGTTATGTGCCTCTTTCAAGCGACCTTTTTATAAGATATGAGTTTACCACTTCAACATCAGTCTGCTGTGCGGCAGCCGTAAAAATCTCGCCCCATACTTTGACTCCATGTTGGTATTTGGTGTCCCAGATTATCCAGTGTTGCTCGAAAGCATACTTTCGCTTAGTCTGTAGTACGAACCAGGTCCGTTAAATAGCAACACATTTGAGCACGTTGATTGATCAGTTGCTTGAAGGAAAGTTTGAATGACGTCATAGTTTAGTAAGCATTCAATTGCTATGAATTGTGGGACAGACATGCAATTCCCTGCTTTTATCAGTGGAGATTAATAGACCTGATTCGGGAGACATTTGGTTCTATATATAGACTATAATTCCGCTTAAGCCGGTGCTAGGATGCACAAGGGGTCTTCCATATTCCGTTTCCCTTATTAAAAGATTCAATAAAAAAAACAGAGTTGCTATTTTCTTTCTTGTCAAAAGTTTAACTAAATCATCGAACGGTTCAACATATTTAATACGTCTTTAGCATATTTGTGATTTTACAACGAAATGGTAAATGTAAAACCGTTAACGGCTGCACCCTTTTATGTAAAGAAATGGTAGACACGACAAATAAAGTAAGTGAATTTCCCTGTGCTTTTCCCTGCTTCATATTTGAGCATATTGTACGCTAAGATAGCAACGGTTAAATTAAAAACGTTCTTAGTATAATGTCATGGGTAGTCTTATAAAACGTAATTTTATGATTTATTGTGTATATTATCTATGGCAACAACGCACTTTCGGTAAATAAAGTGTCTCACAAGATTTCTCGGAGGAGACACATTTAAAAAATATTTGCCATGAGAAGATCCGATTGCGTCATTCCCGTATTGATTTCTACTCCTTACTACGTCCTCGTAGTAGCTGTACAAAGCAACCGCGGAGATAGAACAATAGATTAACCACAATTCGAGCAACCAGTGGCATCAACAATATCTATTGAACGTTTTATCCTGTATTTTTATATTGTTCCAAATGGTGTTAAAAAGCATTTTCAGTATATTTTATGTATTGCGTACTGGCGAATAAAGTCCTCAGACGGGGATGCATGGATGAGGACCTCGCGGGGATTGGGGATGGAGGGTGGGGGTTCATGTTCCCTGGATTACTTAAAGTAATGACAATTGTTTCCCAGATATCCAAAAGTATTTGCCAAAGTGTCACAAAAGTATGTTGTCCATGTTCCCTAGACCCCTAAAAGGCGCCAGAAACCTCCAAAGCTGTCAAAAGTCTCCAAAGCATTTTAAAAGTAAATTATTTTCGAGCATGATTTGCCTAAGTTGTAAGATATTGTTTCACAATCAAAGTAAAATAAATAAGTTTAAGCTAGTATCAAAATGAAAGTGTTAATATCCATCGCTTGTTTTACCACTAACTTTAATTTGCTATTCCTTTATTAAAACATTTCAATCCTTAAAGAAAGTATATCGGGGGGGGGGGGGGGGGGGGGGGGGGGGGGGAAATCAACCAAAACGTGACAAAAGTCGCGCCCTGACGCCAAAAACGCGTATTATTAATTTAATAGCAAATCCATTATTGTCATCGTGTGACAAATGCTCATGATTTGGCAATATTGGTTAATCGAAAATATGCAACGCCAATTTCCATTTCTGAAACTTAGACAATTTGCCGATTAAGAGTGTGACCAAGTTTGGTAAATATTGGAATACAATTACCCGAGTAGAAGAAGGGAAATCACTATTTCTCTAATTGTCAAACAATCCAAGGGGCATAACTTCAGAGTAACTAGGGTATTGGACTGGTTATCACATTTCATGGTATGATGGTTTTCAAGTTCATCAATACGCCGAACTGTCTGTATCCATTTCGTCTTTCTTTCTTATAGGATAACTCGGATATTCGTGACAGTCAGGTACAGAAAAAACAAGTTGTCGGCATTTTAAGATTTGTATTAATCTTATGAATCACGGAAGTAAATTTGCTTTGGATTGTGTGCGATATCAATGAAAGTAATCCGAATGATGGACATAAAAAGTGATAAGATAAATCCGCAACACGTATCTACATGTTAGGGCCTGCAATAGAAATATTGCTGCAAGTGTACTTGTGCAAGGCCAACCCAAATCAATGTTTTAAAAATAGGTTTGGACTAAACTAAAAAACTATAGAACGCTGACCAATAAACAACAACACGAAATAAAATACATTAAATGCTCTTATTGTTCCGTGTACCCTGCCACGGTATATCACAATAATGTAATATATGGAGGACTTTTCAAACTAACCGCGAAACATATTAAAACAACGTGATCCACCTTGACAATGTGCAGTCGCCAGTGAATCTATAGTGTGCAATGTCTAACTGATGCTATTGTTGAAAGGAAATACAAATTTCATGGATTACACACGTATATGGAAAGAACAGTATCGCTGACCTTTGGTTGTATGTTCGTTTGTGTGAAAAATCAATGTTCAGGTCCCGCATGTCTATTTTCAGAAAATTAACTTCTAATTTGCAATGAATGACATTAACATTTGGCTAATTGGCAATGTTTGTCAGGAGATGTTTGTAAATAACAATAAACAATGATGATATGTCCACTAACTAGTATATCAAATGTTAAAACTAAGAAAATACTAGAAGGTTGGAGCGGGTTAATCCATAGACGTCTCATTACACAGTTGCGCCCCCTTTTGGGAAACGGTAACACGATAACTGCGCTTCAAAAGTCCTATGTATTTTGATTTTGAATATTTTCAAAATAGTCCAAAGGGTCGCTGATTTATTGCTGCAGATGAGTAGAGCAGAAGCTGACATGCATATACTGCAGAAAGACATCAATGGTGTTAAAATGACTTTTATACGATTTTAACAGACATGAAAAAAAAAATATAGATTTATGCGCACTTGAGGATTTTTTTTAAAAAAAGAGGGCTGTCATTGCGCTGTCTATTAAACAACAAGCTGGTCAACCTGCCAGTTATTGTGCATTTTTATGTGCGGATAAATTCCTGATATGGAAAGAAATACTTTAAAAAACATTCTACGGTGGAATTTCTTGTTTACCGTGAAAATCATAGACCTTGTTTTGTAGAACAAAGAACACGACACGATAATGAGACAAGCCGGGTATTTTGGTAGTTGATATCTCCAGATAAAATTTTATAAGGCATGTTATACCCTGAGGTAAAGTAGGGAATTCCCTTCTTGTCCCACATTTCATAGCACATTTACGCGTTAACTAGTCTATCCCAGTCCCTGATATATCTGGGACCGAGCTTCGTGCTCAACTCAAGATTTCATGCTCAACTCAAAAACAAGTTGATTCAGCATAACAAAATAAATGTAAACCTCTAACTTTCTATCTTAACGATCGGTAACGCGTCTGACTATCAATCCAGGGACCATAAGTTCGAATCCCCGTCCGGCAACAGTCTCCATGGTGATTGATAAACGACATTGTGTCTCATAATCATTCGTCTCTCACCGCTGATTTAAGTGGGAAAGTTATCAATTACTTGCGAAGATGAGGTGTGCTCGAGTACTGGTTAACCTTCCAAGGTCCCAGGAAACATAAGTTATGTTAACTGATCGTCTGTAAGCCTTCAATGGCATAAAATGACTCTTAATATTCAATCAATCAATCAATCAATCAATCAATCAATCAATTAATCAATCAATCAATACATAAATTCTATCTTAAATCGGCATTAATACTTTCAAATTTGAGGTTTAGTCAATTGCTTACGTTTTAATCTGTGTTTTGTATGATTCTTTTAAACTTATTTATCTTACTTCGATTGTGAAATAAGTTATTACAACTTATACAAATCACGCTCGGAAACTTCCTGTGTAGAACAAGCGCTAAGTATATGCGAAAAATGTGTTTTGGTCAGGGACACCATACATAGCCGTGACGGAGGATCGATCCAACGACCCTCCGATCATAGGTCTGAAGCTCTACCACTGAACCATGCGGTTTTCGAGTTAAGGATGGAATTTTTTTATAACCTTGGGCCAAGGGTGGAACCCAAGTGAAAAAGCGAGGAAATCCATGTCTTTCCCACGATGCAAAGAGCACGAGAACGTTTAGAATAAATAACAATCAGAACTGGATCCGTTCTACATGTCTACGCGTTTACCAAACTATGATATCATTCAACTTCATAAGTAACTGACCAATCAGAGTGCTTGTATATCACTGCTATGTAGAGCTAGGTCCGTTTCTACAGTCTAGAGCTTTCGGATGACCACGTTTACGAGTTAGTTTCCTAAACGGAACCGTACTAGGTGCTGTTTTTGTAAGAAGACAGGGTGTAGCCGAAATTTTTGATCGATAAACCACTGCACCACAAAATCACTCATATTCTTGTTCGATCACACATTTTACATACTGTTAGTAACGCAGCACGTCTTTATTTTGTATTCGATCACACATTTTACATACTGTAGTAACACAGCACGTCTTTATTTTGTATTCGATTAGACATTTACAATATGTATTCCATATCAAACACAAATCCTAGATATATATTATGCTATGTTAATTATTTTTTACATCATTTCCTAAAGTATTATTGAAAATAACCTCATATTCTACCGATAAAGCGTAGTAACATACAGTATGATGAAACAGTAAACGTTCTGTGACAGACGACATTCGATATTTTAAAAAAAAAAGTATTAAAATCACTGACAGATTAATAAATATTCATATTCCTTTTTAATTTGATTGATACTATTGTTGCGTTTGGACTATTTTATAAAACATGTTTAAATATATATATATATATACATACTTTTGGTGTAAGTATCATTTCTTTAAACCAAGTCACAGGTTTTAAGAAATTTCTTAAATAGATAATACACCTTTGAGCTATCTTACAGTTGAGGGGAAAAACGTTCTATTCTTAGACGATTTATCCGTTAAGATGCTTTCTGAATAACACTTAAGAATTAGTATTAATCTTAGATGAAAATATTGATTTAAGATGAAAAGTTAAAAAAATTTTTTTGAATATCTTAGATGAAAATAAATCTAAGAAGCTTTATGAAAACGGCCACAGATGTTTAATAATCTTATTAAACCGCAAGTGGTATTAAACGTTTAATAGGTATACATTTCCTGCCATTCTTTGATTTTCCTGACCCTTTGTCTCTACGCAAAGATCATAGATCACTCTGTGATGATTGGCCAAGATCACTCTGTGATGATTGGTCAAGATCACTCTGTGATGATTGGTCAAGACTTTTTGTGCTACAGTCACGCGCCTACTAAGTATTGGTTAGAAGTTAGTAGAAAATATCCATGTTACTTCTAACCGGCCTAGATGTTGGTCTATTTTCTTGTTCATCGAGCAATTTCATTGACTGAAGGAGTAGGTCAACATCTTCTGACGGTCGTGACATTTTAATATAGGATAGAAGTTATATGGTATTTTCCGTGCCAGTGAAGTGCATCCAAGAGCCCGGAAGGTACTTTGACAAGTTGTGATTTGGCCTGTAAACGGCATGCAAAAATTGCGTCCTTGACGTCATCGGACTGCTCCGGGTAGCCATAACATGTATATTTTCTAGCACTTTTGCTACATAACCGTTATCAATATAGATATCGTATAGAGGAAATACTATACAATTATGGACTTTTCAGCTGTGCAATATGATGTCTATGCACCAGAAATGTTGATATTGACCGAGGCTGTAGCATATCATTATTGCACAGCTGAAAAGTCCATAACTGTTTTATAGATAAACTATAAATAAATATGAATTTTGAGCCTTTACTAGCTTTTTTCGTAACGGAAATGACAAAAAGTCATCAAGTTAATATTATATATTTATGTTACAATAGTATTTAAATACAAAAGTGAAATAAATTTAGCTTAAAAAATCTATTGAAAATAAAATTCCCCCGGTGGAATTCGGACCATGGCGGAAAACACAAAATATTGCTTAAGCTCAACATCTTAACACCACTTAGCCAAGAAGACATCTTGAAAACTGTCTGCTATTTTTATATTTAAACTAGTCATTCAATTGTTTCTCTCGTAAATAATGGCGAAATATATTAATTGATTGAACAGTTGTCTTTTTGTCGTATCGGCATCTTTATTATCGATAATTTTGCTGAAAACAGATGCGAATCTCTTGTTGACCAACGCCGCATTCGGAACATTTCAGTTTTCATCGTTGCGTACGGCTAACACTTGGAATTCCCAGCGGCTATTTTTAATAACTGTGGTATATCGTAATTTTATGCACTGTTTTGCAAAACCCAAATCAAAAACTATTCAATATCATGTAGTATTTTGTTCAATGAGGGATCATACTGGCCAATCAGAATTAATTTATTTAAAGATTATATAATAATACTTTTTATGGCAATATAGTTTTCAATCATGTTCTATATTAAATGTTGAAAATATTACAAAGGCCCACGTATTGTTAACACACGTCGTAGATGTGTATAAGAACCATAACTCTACCTTG
Source organism: Panopea generosa (assembly GCA_029582155.1). NCBI lineage: Eukaryota > Metazoa > Mollusca > Bivalvia > Adapedonta > Hiatellidae > Panopea > Panopea generosa. Next base: position 7,279,044 of record CM055909.1, read on the forward strand.
CTTTCTTTTTGAATTAACTCCCTTTATTAAATTTACACTTTTGTCCGGAGTATAACTGCAAAGCCATTCAAAGGATTTTGTTGAATCTTCACACAATGACTGAGTACATTGTGAGAAAGCGTAGTGTACAAGAACCATAATTCTACATTGCTTACTTTTTAGATTATCTCCCTTTGTTAAACTCTAAAAGTGTTGAATGGAATTTATTGAAACTGCATAATACAGACAGGGGACATTAAGGAGAATGCAGTGTCTAAGAACCATAACTCTACCTTGTTTCATTTTTCAAGTATTCCAATTTATCACTTTTAGTATACTTGTCATAAAGATTTCTCGATAATTATTCAAGGGATTTGGTTCATATTTCACACAATAATAGAGGGCATTTAGAAGAAGTACGCCGGCACTAGCGGGAATCAAACCCGCGATGCTTATATTATTTGGATCGATATTTAATAAGAAAATCGTATAACATCAGGGTTTTTTTAATCGTTATAAAAAACATCTACCGGTATAATAACATTCCTTCATGACAATGAATTGACCAGCTCCTCTAATTTATATGCATATAATTCACTACTACAGTAAACTGGCTCTTTTTGGCCGCCTTCCACACAAAAACATTGCTTCGGCGGGTGGATTGACCATGTACAACATGGCTCTTGTTCTATTTATTTCTTTTCTGTGCATAATTATTTTCATTATATATGCTATTATATATGCTTTCTTGTAATGAAGGATTAGATGATTATTGTAATTATATTATCATTAATACATTTCTATGAATCCAGTAAAATACTTTTTTCAATCGTTGATATGCAACTGATTGTAATGGGTATAGTGTGTTATGCAATGTTTGTACGTGATGAGAAATATTCATGTTTAAATTAAAAATAAGAAGAATTTAATCCTGTAAATTTTGCAATCGCTCCGTTAACAGGTAACTGACATCATGCATGTTAAACAATTGTCTTTTTGTATTTGGCTGAATGACGTCTTAGCGTAACACATCATCAGGAAAACAATACAGATATCACCGTCGACAACGCAAGCGCTGTCTTAAAGGTCGCAGACATCAAATGACATTTGCATGGTATTAAACATGTTTTTCATTATTTCACTTTAATTGAATTTAATTTGAATAAGATTTCCCAAACCAATTCCCGTTCAGAGATGTGAAAAAGGCATCACCGTTCCAATCGTGTTTGGTATAAAGATATTAGTAATTCGTCAAAACATTGCTTAAGGTCTCACTTAACAATTATCTCCCCTTAGTGACGGTAGCAAGATTCTTGCGTCTACGAAATTAGAGCTGTGTAATTGGTTTTGGCATTTTTTTTGTCGACAATGCTTAAAATGGTCATATTTCTTTCTTTGTGCAAAATTGGATAATTTTCATGAGTTCTATCGTGTTTGTGCTGCTTGACATGACAGCTTCAAGGTGCGTAGTGATACACAACAACACATGAGCAGAAATACCCAATCTGAAAGGGTCTCATTAAACTGTCTGAAATTACGAAAATAAACAATCTGGTCAACCCACTGTTCCTGCATGTTGAGATTAATGAAAACAAGTATCTTTTAGAACTATTGGTAATTTGTTCAGTGACCCAGAAGTACTTTTCTATATATATAGAACAGCTACCACCTTTGGGACGAAGACTCTTGTTGGCTGGAAAACGGGGGATATTCAGGGCATATATTTTGATAGTAAGTTATTTCTGGTTGGATGAAAATGTCAAACTGGCAATGATTACAATAAAGTGTAAGTTTATTATATCTGTATCAATAAAAAATGAAATTGATGTTTCTTTGACTGACTTATTTCATTTTATTAATGAAACTGTATGGAAAGTAGTCGGAGAAATTTAGATTTGCTCATGCTGGGTAACCAACTTCTGGAGGCAAAAAGTGGTATAAAGTGACGCTTTTGGTCCCATGTTTTGGACATGAGTCTAGAGTAGGACTTTTTGGTCAGCGAATATTGAGTTAGTGACAATACGGTCAAATGTTATAATGTAAGTCTATGGAAAAGGCAATGGCGGTATCGGGCTGACCATATGGGGCCGAAAATATGCAAGAAAAAAAGATAGATTTCTTTAATTTATAAGAGTTATGCTTTTTCCGAAATAGATTCAAAATTAATTGTCTGAACAAGCAACTTCATTGTTTATATGTCTCTGGACAAGATCTAGCCTAAATTTAACCCTTACCTTTGACATGATCGGCAAACCACTATACCACAACTCTGTCACTCATGTTCTTGTTTATATGTCTTAACACATAATGGGATATTTTGATATACTACTCAGATTAAATCATGTAGATAAATAGTTTTCGGAAACAGAGCTAGGTGAAATGCATACTCCGGTTATTTCCGCAATGACACGAAGACACGGGAATATCATCTATTAGGTGAACTGTTTGATTCAACCGTTCGTTCAACTCTGGGGTATGGTTTACAAATATGGCAATTTGCTATCCCTAAGGGTCTAAATAAATAGAAAGAGAATATACCAAATGTGTAATCATATTTTAAAAGTTACACAAAATAAAAGTTAGAAAAAATTTCAATTTTACATGGAGCTGCAAGTATATACGTGCTGGTATATTCATCAGATATGACGATAAGCTGGTTAGTGGTCCAGTGGTTAAGGTCTTGGACTGCGAACCCAGGGGTCCCATGTATCGGTGCTTTACCCCGGGCATGTAAAAGATCCGGGGACGCTACAAAAAGGGTATTCTGTATCACTGCACTATCCTCCAAAAATATAAAATTACTTATACTCTTCTGGTGGAGACAATAAATAAAATTATCATCATCTTCAGATATTATTGATTCTCACATCAGCCGTCTAAGGTGTGGCGTGGTGGTCACTAAACGCCAACGTACTTTGATAACGTTAGCCCAGTGTACTTAAAAATAATCGACGATGTTTTATACATGATATATATAAATACATATATATAAAGTATGGTGCGACTTGTAACGACCGCCACGCGTTAGTACAAATAAATCGTGCTGTGAGAAATGATTAAACCAAAAAAAGAAAACCGATTGCTCGGTTTTATCGAATATGCAAATGTAATTTGATAGACAAAAAATGGTTTTACTTAGGCTATAAATAGAGTTAACTCGAAATTGCGGAAAATGACTTCTACAAGTGTACGCAGTCTATCATTATGTTATTTTTGAACACTTAATTATACGTCTCACTACACAGCTACGTCCCTTTCCCCACGGTAACACGATTCTTGCGCTTAAAAAAGTCCTATGTAATTTGGTTTGAAATATTTTCAAAACAGTTCATAGTGGCTGTGATTTTTTGCTGCAGATGAGTAGAACAAAAACTGACATAGCATATACTGCAATAAGACATCACTGGTGTTTAAAAGGTGACGTATATAGGATTTTAACAGAAACATGTATTTATGAGCATTTGAGAACTTCTTTTTTTTAAAAAAAATATGTAGGATGTCAATGGACCGTCTTTTCTTTTTAAAAAAAAGCATAGACACAGGGTGTCACCACACCCTCTTTTAATAAAAACAAGCTGGTCAACCTACCAGTTATTATGCATTTTTATGTTGGGATAACTCATGTAATGACGGAAAAAATGCTTTAAAAATATTTTACCGTGGTAATCCTAGAACAAAGAACAAAATTCAACTGTGTAGTGAGACCTATATTGTTAAAGCAAAGTTTTGTTTCGTAATACCACAACTTATAACTATTTTTGTTATATCCTACTGATAGAGTCTATATCCAACTAATATCTGAAAGTTGTACGTATGTTTTAACAAGATAACATTTTCGTCATAACGAAATGTTTATTTTTAATAACAAACTAGTTTACAATTAAATTAGGACTACTTCTATTATAGCCAATATGGATATAACAAAAAAAGCATTGTATGGCAAGTGGTAGGAGGTGGGGGTTGAAATTTTGGATTGATCAGATGCAAACGTGCACATTTACATACTATTCATAGTGTTTAAGCAAAAAAAAACAACAAAAAAAAAAACACACACACACATTTATTTACATTATTTTAAAACACATTTTCATATTTCAAAAATCAGACACGGTACACAGAAATACAATTCGTTTTATAACTATGCTGTGTAACCTATCTATGACTGCGATCGGAAGGAGTTTTATAACTATGCTGTGTAACCTATCTATGACTGCGACCGGAAGGAGTTTTATAACCATGCTGTGTAACCTATCTATGACTGCGATTGGAAGGAGTTTTATGACTATGCTGTGTAACCTATCTATGACTGCGATCGGAAGGAGTTTTATGACTATGCTGTGTAACCTATCTATGACTGCGACCGGAAGGAGTTTTATGACTATGCTGTGTAACCTATCTATGACTACGATCGGAAGGAGTTTTATAACTATGCTGTGTAACCTATCTATGACTGCGATCGGAAGGAGTTTTATAACTATGCTGTGTAACCTATCTATGACTGCGACCGGAAGGAGTTTTATAACTATGCTGTGTAACCTATCTATGACTGCGACCGGAAGGAGTTTTATGACTATGCTGTGTAACCTATCTATGACTGCGACCGGAAGGAGTTTTATGACTATGCTGTGAAACCTATCTATGACTGCGACCGGAAGGAGTTTTATAACTATGCTGTGTAACCTATCTATGACTGCGACCGGAAGGAGTTTTATAACTATGCTGTGTAACCTATCTATGACTGCGATCCGAAGGAGTTTTATAACTATGCTGTGTAACCTATCTATGACTGTGACCGGAAGGAGTTTTATAACCATGCTGTGTAACCTACCTATGACTGCAATCGGAAGGAGTTTTATGACTATGCTGTGTAACCTATCTATGACTGCGATCGGAAGGAGTTTTATAACCATGCTGTGTAACCTATCTATGACTGCGATCGGAAGGAGTTTTATAACCATGCTGTGTAACCTATCTATGACTGCGACCGGAAGGAGTTTTATAACCATGCTGTGTAACCTATCTATGACTGCGATCGGAAGGAGTTTTATGACTATGCTGTGTAACCTATCTATGACTGCCATCCGAAGGAGTTTTATAACCATGCTGTGTAACCTATCTATGACTGCGACCGGAAGGAGTTTTATAACCATGCTGTGTAACCTATCTATGACTGCGATCGGAAGGAGTTTTATGACTATGCTGTGTAACCTATCTATGACTGCGATCGGAAGGAGTTTTATAACTATGCTGTGTAACCTATCTATGACTGCGACCGGAAGGAGTTTTATAACCATGCTGTGTAACCTATCTATGACTGTGATCGGAAGGAGTTTTATGACTATGCTGTGTAACCTATCTATGACTACGATCGGAAGGAGTTTTATGACTATGCTGTTTAACCTATCTATGACTGCGACTGGAAGGAGTTTTATAACCATGCTGTGTAACCTATCTATGACTGCGATCGGAAGGAGTTTTATGACTATGCTGTGTAACCTATCTATGACTGCGACCGGAAGGAGTTTTATGACTATGCTGTGTAACCTATCTATGACTGCGACCGGAAGGAGTTTTATGACTATGCTGTGTAACCTATCTATGACTGCGACCGGAAGGAGTTTTATAACTATGCTGTGTAACCTATCTATGACTGCGACCGGAAGGAGTTTTATAACTATGCTGTGTAACCTATCTATGACTGCGACCGGAAGGAGTTTTATAACCATGCTGTGTAACCTATCTATGACTGCGATCGGAAGGAGATTTATGACCATGCTGTGTAACCTATCTATGACTGCGATCGGAAGGAGTTTTATGACTATGCTGTGTAACCTATCTATGACTGCGACCGGAAGGAGTTTTATGACTATGCTGTGTAACCTATCTATGACTGCGACCGGAAGGAGTTTTATGACTATGCTGTGTAACCTATCTATGACTGCGACCGGAAGGAGTTTTATAACTATGCTGTGTAACCTATCTATGACTGCGACCGGAAGGAGTTTTATAACTATGCTGTGTAACCTATCTATGACTGCGACCGGAAGGAGTTTTATAACCATGCTGTGTAACCTATCTATGACTGCGATCGGAAGGAGTTTTATGACTATGCTGTGTAACCTATCTATGACTGCGATCGGAAGGAGTTTTATAACTATGCTGTGTAACCTATCTTTGACTGCGACCGGAAGGAGTTTTATAACCATGCTGTGTAACCTATCTATGACTGTGATCGGAAGGAGTTTTATGACTATGCTGTGTAACCTATCTATGACTGTGACCGGAAGGAGTTTTATAACCATGCTGTGTAACCTATCTATGACTGCGATCGGAAGGAGTTTGATGACTATGCTGTGTAACCTATCTATGACTGCGATCGGAAGGAGTTTTATAACCATGCTGTGTAACCTATCTATGACTGCGACCGGAAGGAGTTTTATAACCATGCTGTGTAACCTATCTATGACTGCGATTGGAAGGAGTTTGATGACTATGCTGTGTAACCTATCTATGACTGCGACCGGAAGGAGTTTTATGACTATGCTGTGTAACCTATCTATGACTGCGACCGGAAGGAGTTTTATGACTATGCTGTGTAACCTATCTATGACTGCGACCGGAAGGAGTTTTATGACTATGCTGTGTAACCTATCTATGACTGCGACCAGAAGGAGTTTTATAACTATGCTGTGTAACCTATCTATGACTGCGACCGGAAGGAGTTTTATAACTATGCTGTGTAACCTATCTATGACTGCGACCGGAAGGAGTTTTATAACTATGCTGTGTAACCTATCTATGACTGCGACCGGAAGGAGTTTTATAACTATGCTGTGTAACCTATCTATGACTGCGACCGGAAGGAGTTTTATAACTATGCTGTGTAACCTATCTATGACTGCGAGCGGAAGGAGTTTTATAACTATGCTGTGTAACCTATCTATGACTGCGACTGGAAAGAGTTTTCCGTATTTCCGTCTGTCCTTTTGTCGTCCGTCTGTCTGAATAATGAGGTCTCCTCTTTAGTTTGAGGATTTCAATTCCAATCTTGGTGAGAATATTTATTGGAAGAGCGTCCATGTCGAGTTGGACAACAAGCTCAATAAACATGAAAACTCTGGAGTTATGGCCCTCCGATTGTTCAAACTTGGTAGACTTGCTGAAATGTAAGTGAATGGCACTAATATAATTTTATATCATACTGATTACATACTGATAAAATTATATATTAATTTGTTTGTATTATCCAGACATAATACTGATAGTTAAAACTTATTTATTTTACTTCAATTGTGAAACAAGATTTTACAACTTAGGCAAATCACGCTTAAAGTCTTCCTGGTTTGAACCAGTACTAAGCATATGTGGAAAAGTGTCTTGCTCAAGGACACCACACAAAGCTGTGGTGGAGGACCCTCCGATCATAGGTACGGTGCTCTACCACTGGACTACGATACTGATTAAATTGCATATCGATTTGTTTATATCACAATATTAAAATATTGATAAAATTACACATCATTTGGTTTGCATCATACCGACACCATTCTGATCAAACGGAAACATATTTTGTAATTCCTTTCACAGATGACCACAGAGGATGTCTTATGCACTTTTCCAAAATAGAAACGAACTACGGGTCTCGCTAAAGATATATCTCGTTTACTTGACGGTATATTCGTGCGCCCAAGAAATTAGAACTGTGTAAATCGGTGAGTCATTATTTTTGTTGAAGATACATTAAATGAAATGGTCATATGTATGTGTGCGTATGGGAATATTAAATATTTTTATGAGCTCTGCCAATTTTGGATGGCGTTGGGTACTGTTTGGTGAAGCTTTAGGCAAGCTAAGTTCAACAGACACGCTAGCAAATGTCTCCAAAAAATAACAACTCCATTCTATGCATCTATTTACAAACTGAAACAGTAATAATTATTGGAAGAACATGCTTGCACTCAATTATAAAACATAACAAGCAATAGTCACGCATTTTGCTATCTAACACTGTTCGTAGAAACCTTGTTTTTAACTTTAACCGGGAACGGTTAGCTCAGTCGGTAGCGCGTCTGACTATCGATACATGGGTTTGCGAGTTCGAATCCCCGCTCGGCCACCGTCTCCGTGATGATTGATAGACATTGCGTCTCGATGTTATTCTTCTCTCACCACTGATTCAAGTGGGAAAGTTATCAACAGATACTTGCGGAGATGGGGTGTGCTTAAGTACTGGTTAATCTTCCAGGATCCCAGAAAAGGGTGGTTTGGTTAACGTATCGCCTGTTGGTCATCATAACATAAAAATGACGCTGAATATTCAAACGAACAAATTGTTTTTAACTCGAAGCGTCGTTAACTACTATCAAGTATTCATGTGGCGTATAACCGGAATGCATTAACAGTCAGCGCTAAACTTCACACATGAATATGTAAAAAAGAGATAAATGTTAATGCGTCTAAGTTTCACGGATTGCACGAGGGAGATGGATGTTTTGTCGTTTTGAGAATAAATCACGTACAAACAACAATTCTGGTTGCCAACGGTGATCAGCAGACCAATGAAAACCGCTAGACGATCTGTTCATTCGTCAATTGACGTCATTCGTATGCAAACAGTGTATTGACACCGAGTATGCATGGAAAATTATACTGAGAAATGTTGACATTTTAACATGCATGTCGATTAATTTATGAGACAAATCGATGACATACTTTTTATGAAATAAATATAGAACGCACGTAACATTTAAACACAGTGTCGGAAGGCGCGCACAGTAGTTTGTTTACAAATTATTTGCATGTTATTGCCGTGTTTTTACATATCACCTAACCATAACTATAGCTCTGCCACTGTCTCTATATTTAAGGGACACAAGGCATTTTTTTTTAATTTCACTTGACACAATTTCTGAGACTTATATTTTTGCTTGATGCAAATATGAAATAAAAGTATCTAAAGTACTGAAAGCCGGTCTTAAATATTAAAACATGCACACGCCTTCCGTTCCTAATTTGATTGGTATTTTTGTAGCGTTTTGTTTATTTTATGCAACATTTTTCAAAATGACATAATGATACAATGTCTACGGTGTTTTTTGTATTGTTTGGTTTGTTGCATTGGTAAAATACATGAAAAAATAAATCGAGAAATAAAAAATAATCTCCGTCGTGTATGATCATTTTGGTGGTGATAAAGACGGCAAAACTTCATAAGAAGACATGTGCCTTTTTGCGTAACGACCACTCTGTCTAAAATGCCTATATCTGTACGCAGATCTTTAATTTCTTTCAATTATGGTCACTGGCATGATTTTGGTAAATGGCTTAACTACATCATATTCTTTGCATCTGTCATAGTCTATGACAAGAAATGTACAACAAAATCGTGTGAATTTTATAATATCATTTTTGGTTAATATAATAAGGTCCAAGGAAATAATTTGTGTAGATTATTTTATTTAAAAAACAAAACTAGAGTGATATTACAGGTAAAACACTGAGCGCTGAACGCCTTGGGCTGCTGATGGCTTAGTGGAGAAGTAGGCAAGACATTTTTAAAAACTCTACTCAAAGCAGCATTGAGTTTTCAAAATTCTACTCCAACATTACAAATTTCCAAGAGTCAGATTTTAGTCGTCCATCTTTATTATTTGTCTTCAGATTACCCGAATATGACTGTTTATACCACATACAACTACATAAATTCAACATCATAGTCATATCAATATAAGTAGCACCAGGTTTTTGACTGTTTATACCACATACAACTACATAAATTCAACATCATACATACAACTACATAAATTCAACATCATAGTCATATCAATATAAGTAGCACCAGGTTTTTTACTGTTTATACCACATACAACTACATAAATTCAACATCATAGTCATATCAATATAAGTAGCACCAGGCTTTTGACTGTTTATACCACATACAACTACATAAATTCAACATCATAGTCATATCAATATAAGTAGCACCAGGTTTTTCCAACGTCAACATTTAATGACAAATAATTACTTTCAGTACGAATTTCGGAAGGGTGTTTTCAGTAACTTTAGCTTTCCTAGAACTACACTGTTTCTAACATAGGTATACAAAGCATGTTTAAAATCGCATAATAAATGAAAAAATAAACGGTCATTTTTTTCTAGCGAAAACCATTGTGTAAATCGCAATGACCTGCTCAATTCAACTGTCTGTATCCAATTCATTTGATAATGAATTTGAATTTCTTCAGCTTTATATACATATAATCATTATTAAAAACGGTTGACAGAATAAAGAAGTTAATATGCACCTCCAGCTACCATTTCTAAAAAAATTATAACAGTAACATTATGTTTTACACCCTTCCCTTACTCTGCATTACTTTTACGTGTTACACAATAACCTGTAACAGTAGCCTGCCTACATATTTTTTTTCAAACAGGAAGGACAGTGAACCAATCCAGTGGAATTTGGAAACACAACATCAAATTCCACTGGACTGGTTTGCCCTTATATGGTCACAGTCAAAATACACAGACTGACTATCTGCATGCAGATGTCGTATTACAGTTGCACATCAATTTTTAAATTTTGTTAAATTTATAATGGTTCATTAAGGTCATAAAGTCTTTCAAAATTATTTAAACATTATTATCTTTTATTTCTGCTAAATATTACTTTGCACTTTTTGCCAAAAATAACGCTTAAATTTAAATATAAACAATATACCATGAAACAATGATACTACCTCAATTTTCACACCAACAGCCAATAACTTGTGAGGTTTTCCTAATTAACTTCTGTTTATATCAACAATAAGACGTGTAAATAATTTATATAGTTTTAGCTGATTAAGTTCTAAAAATGAAGCGCTCATTTAGGTACTTTATGTAAGGCACGCACCTAGTCAGCTTCTATATAATGCAACAACAAGACGAGTCATACGTTAGCTAGTTTTAGTCGATTAAATTCTATAAAATATTGAATTTTTTTTTCCAGTTTATTTTAGATTTTACTGATGTGTTAATCGGAGTGAATGAAAAGGTGTCTTCATTTAACGAAACAAACCTAATTGGTTTCTCTATTTATAAAGCAACATTATGACACAATGCATAATTTAGGTACCGATGTGTTTACCTGAGTGCGTTAAAACGCGTACCGATTTAGTTAAAACTTATTTATTTTACATCAATCAAGTTATTACAACTTATACATTACGTTCGAAGTCTTCCTGGGTAGAACCAGTAATAAGCATATGCAGAAAAAAGTGTTAACACGTGATTGATGTCAAAGTACACACTTCATATACATGCAGACCCTATGTTTCGGTTATTTTTTTAAAAGGGACATAACCCTGGTTACAACCGTTGTAATTTTCAAACCCACGAAAAAAGTAACAAAAACGATAATGTCATGAAAGAGATGAAATCGAAATGCAAAACAAATTCTAAAAATACTATCACGCACGCACGTTTGACGACCTTCCCTTCGTTTATTTGGAATGTTTCTAAGATGAACCAAGTATAACGATACGACAACAATACGATAGCTTAAACTGAAGTCACGCAACTCTGTCCATACACGAACAACTGCTACTTAAAATGGGAATGTTATTTAAGTCTAATCTGAACGCGTAGGTCTGGGCTGCGTTCAGTTAGGTTAAAAGTTTGCTTGCTAACACTAGCTAACATTTTTCCTGGACGCTGGCTCAGCCTTAAATTAGCACACATTACGCAATACATTTAGGGAACCAGGCAGTAAACGCGTTTGCTGTTTAACAATGCTGAACGCAGCCTAGGTCTAAGGAAACCCCTTATCAATATATTAAGTTGGTTATTTATTATAAATACCTTACAGCAATAAGTGCTCAGTGAAAATATCTAAGCATTCCACAGTTAATATAAATGTTTTTTTTGCCCATCTTAATATGGGAAAATGACTAATTGCCTGTAAAGTTTCACCTTGTTTTAAAGAATTTGCGTGGTACTTCGTTAAAAATCATAGAGTTTTCGTTTACGAACTAAACGTTCACAAACAAACATTTGTCTTACAATAAAGCAGTCCTTCGTTTATTGTTTAAATAAGTATCCATCCTTACAAATGCTCACAATAAGTTCTTGAAAACAAATGAAAATGAGAGGTGGCGAGTTCGATCCCAGGCTGGACCCGATGTCACTAAAACAAACCCAAACTTAGTACCGGTTCCACCCAGAAAGCGGACTCATAGCTTTCTTCGTAATCACATTAAATAAATCGGTACGGGCCTCCCGCACTCCTACCCCCAAGATTTGTTAAGAAAACTGTATGGTCTTTATTACCAAAATTAATTCAATTACTTATTAGTAAGTATTACGTCAGTATTACGTCATTATAGAATGGTTGCATTTATATCAATAATAATTACGGATAAGTAAGAAAATTTCCATGTAACGTCAACACGGCTTGCTAATATGTTGATTTACTCGGACTGTCATAGTGTTGGGTTCCAGTCTTCCGCGCACTTCCTTCTCCTGCTCCTTAGTTTTCATTGGATACAATGGCTTTAGTGGGTGTGTCCATCACTGAACGAAGATTAATTTCTATGTAAAATGACATTCTAATTAGCGATTTCATTGTTTGAGAAATTAAGGAAACATCTCAATCACAATAAACATATAGGAACGGCTTGCTCACAGAAAGCAACTGAAAAATAGAAGATTTAAATGCAAATATCACGCTAGTTTTATAAAAAAAAATATGGAAGAGGGTATGTCTGTACGAAGCCTAGAAAAGTAACCATATCAAGGACATATTAAACATTTGAAAATATAAGGGCAAATTCTAATAATTAGAGCTTTTTTACTTATTTTTGGGCAGGCATGAATAGATCAGTAGATGTGACCGTGAAACTTGTAGAAAAATCGATAAACAGATGTACAGCATAAACTTGTGCATTGACAGAAGTCAATATAATCAATCTAAAAGCAAGTGTAGGTTAGAAGTTGCTAGTATATGTAAGTTTCTGGGCCAGTAAAAAAGTCCATGTGTCT